>VWZZ01004366.1:484306-556479 GCA_013399095.1 Psophia crepitans
GAAAAAAAAAAGAGGAAAAAAAGATGCGATTCTGTCTAAACAAAAGAGGCAGTGTGTGAGGAGCTGGCCAGGTAGACGACTGTGAGCAGGCGAAGCAGGCGGTGGGCAAACATGTCCTGGAGAGGGCTGTGGGGAAGAGCTGGGTTTTGGAGATCCTTAGGTCTGTGCTTCCCAGGGCTGCCAGCAGGCAGGCTCACTCCCTGCGGTGACAGTATGGAGGATGCAGACAGCCCATACTAAAGCATTAGCCTGGTAACGCCTTCTGAGAACAGTGATTAGGCAAAATGACTTTTTTCCCTCCCTTCTTGACAGAAAATAGAACACTGGTTTTACAACTTTCATAGCTTGCTTTGCACAGCAGCAGTTCATCCTTAGAAAAATCCAAAAAATAAACATTCAGTAATTTTGACCACAGGAAAAATCATCAGTTGACAGAAAAAGGACAAAAAATTTCCAAGTTTTTTCTGAACACAGCCTTCCTCCCCCTCTTCCCCACCACCTCTCCCACCAACAATGAAAATTACTGGCTCTGATTTGACCAGTTTATGAAAATCACACAGGCTGTGGCAGCCAACACATCCTGAGGTTTGCATCACTGCCTAAGCGAGGCCAGCATGGCTGAATCAGCTTTCCACAGGACGGAAAGCTTTCCCTTGGAGGAAGCGCAGCCCCAGCCTGCTTCCCCTTGCCACTTCCCTGGGGCAGATTGGTGGTAGCCTGCATGGTGAGTTCCCAACCTCCTCCAGCATATCCAGGAGTCCCCCGCAGGGTCCTGTCAGGCGCAGGAGTTAGAGCATGTTTTAATTCAGTTGTATGTTGGGGGAGATAACGGCAAGGCCGGTCCCTGCGCTGCTGCGATGCTACAAGTGCTTTTTTCTGGCTGAGGAGCCGGACTCTCCATGCAGCCCCATCTCGGCCATCTCTTCTCACCTGCAGAGTAAGGGGAAAACAAGTTTTTCAGAACAGAGGAATGGGACTTCACCAAAAAAAAAAATCAAAACAAAAACCATGCAGGCCTACCAGCCTCCAGAGTAAAACAACATTAATGACTGGCTTAAATATTCTTCGTGTCAGAGTTTTGTTCCTCTAACTTAGAACTAGCAAAACGACACAGCTAATGATCAGTGTAAGGCTTTGCCTGGCACATCTATCATTTACTCATACAATGGCTCTCTCCAAACTTCAGGACATAGGAAAGCAGTGCAGCTTCTAAACACATACTGATATCACACAGCACTGACACACATTACTTAAGGTGTCTTCCCCTCACTGAACACAAATCAGTCAGTGAAATAATACCTGAGGCACTGGTCACATGTGAAAAATGTATTTATGTGCCTCTATTTTTACCCTTGCATGTGAACACCCCATGTGAACTCCACTCTCTGGGAGGCCCTGTGCCTGCTCCAGCGGCACTCGTTATCACCCCGGCATCTGCAAAGGCCTCTCGAAGTGCACGTGGCTGGCAGAGCACCCAAGAGCTGAAAGTACCGAGGAAGAGCAAAGGACAAGGTGAAAGGAGAAGGCAGGCACTACCTGTTCCTGCTGCAGGGGGCCTTTTGCTCCAGTCACTTCACAGCTGGGCTTTTTAATCAGTGGTTTCAACAAACAGAGTCTGATCAAACGAGCCTTTTCTCTCAGAGCAAGGCACTAGGTTTTCTGTCAGCTGTTAAGGAAGGACTTGGACCAGGGAGACTCAGCCCTGTCTAAGCTGGAGAAGAGCGAGGGCTATGACGGACCGCAACCACATCGCCTGGCACAGCAGGATGCACTGCACCAGTCAGCCCTCGCGGGAGAGCAAATTCCCCAGTAAACCTGTTTGTAATATCCCTTCACACAAGCCACGCCGCCGCGTGGGGAAACGCAGGAGGAGTCCCAGCCTCCGAAAGTCCGTACACCAGGCTGGGACACAAGCTGCTTGGGCGGTGAGGGGCAACGCATCTCACGGTTTCTCATAGATGCTCATTGCAAAGCGTTTTCTTGGGGTCTCTCGTTACGAAACAAGTTGGCTGTAACCGTGTCTGACTTCCCTGAATCTGCCCGGTCAGCTGGCCCTGCTCTTCCTTGCGCAACACGCTGGATGTCAGAGGCAGCCATGGCCTCACGGACCGGTTGAGAGTGTAAATTGCATTTGCAGGGCGACGGCAAAAGAGGAGTTATGGGAAAAGCAAATTGGCACAAGTATAAACACCCCACTGAGAGAAAGAGCTTCCCCAGGGTCACAGATACATATTGCAATGGTTTGGGACATGTAATTTCCTTGCAACATAATATTTAATTGTATCACATTAACATTCCTCTGCTGTAGTGAAATGTGCTATTGTAACATGTTTTGACATGAGCTCTAGGTTTTGGCCAAGAGCTGGTTTTCACTGTTAGTGCCATGGTGTGGCTGCTTGCAGGAACTACATTTCGTATATTCCTTGCTCAGAAAAAGGAATTCAAACCCTTTTGTTTCGAAATAAAAAGCTTCTGAAACGCAGGCTGCAGCCTGGACATCGAAGCCCTGGAGCGTGTCCAGAGAAGGGCAACGAAACTGGTGAAGGGGCTGGAGCACAGGTCTTCTGAGGAGCGGCTGAGGGAACTGGGACTGTTTAGTCTGGAGAAGAGGAGGCTCAGGGCAGACCTTATTGCCCTCTACAACTACCTGAAAGGAAGTCGTGGTGAGCTGGGGGTCGGCCTCTTCTCGCAGATAACTAGTGACAGGACAAGGGGAAATGGCTGCAAGTTGTGCCAGGGGAGGTTCAGGTTGGAGATGAGGAGAAAATTCTTCTCGGAAAGGGTGGTCGGGCATTGGAACGGGTTGCCCAGGGAGGTGGTGGAGTCACCATCCCTGAGGGTGTTTAAGGAAAGGTTAGATGTGGTACTTAGGGACGTGGTTTAGTGGGTAATAGGTGGTGGGGGGATGGTTGGGGTAGATGATCCTTGAGGTCACTTCCAACCTTAATGATTCTATTCTATTCTATTCTGGGACCCAGGAAACCCACCTTCGCGATGGTGTTGCATGTGAGGTTAAAGCGCTAATACCCCAGCTAGTGGAGATGGTGGTGGCAGGAGGAAGGAGGGGGCCTGGGGCAGTGCCAGACCTGGGAAATCTTTCTGGTGAGCCACAGAGCTGTCGCGTCGAAGCTGATTTTTCTTTTGTTGTTTTTTCTGCTAGTTAAAATGTTGTTTAGGAAAGTCATTCATGTAAAAACAAAAGAAATGAGAGCACTAAGCGAAATCACTAAGCAGTGCTGCATATGACTCTGCTTATATAGTCATCCAGGTTCACATGGCAGACCCGAGAGTCTTAGGTGGGTGCTACTGAGGAAGAGCAGCAGCAGCAAAGGTGGCTCACCTCTTCAGCACATGGTGGAAGAGGGATCAACTGGGGCAGGCAGAGCAGGTGCATCCTGCCCTTCACTCTCCTTGGCTTTAGGGCCATCTCGCTCCTTGTCAGCCATTGTTGCAATCTCATTCCTTTAGCTCAAACTGTGCGATGCAGGGAGCTGCCAGCCCCAGCTTGGGCAACTGTTCCAACAAAGGCAGGCCATGGCTGGAAGCGCTCCTCTTCAGGTTCCCAAGGCTTTGTCTCCTTCAGGTGCTCAAGAGGCACTCCTCTGAAATCCAGTAAGAATGGTGAAAGCACAGCCAAGTTCTGCTCTACCAGCATGTTTCTGCCACGCTGCCCCTTTCACCCAGCCCCTGAAGCCTGGCAAACCCTGGGGAGCTCAGCACACGGCAGCTGCTGGAGGAAGGAAACCCTGGCCCACCACAAGGAAGGGGAGACTGAGACACAGGAGCAAGCTCCCCTCTGCCTGCCCATGGCTCATCTGCAATCAGAAATTCCCTGACACGCCATCCAGGCAGAACATGGGAAGGAAGTGGAAGAGCTCACTCCCAAAAACTGGGCAGCATCCAAGTTGAGGTGAGGACAAATGTCACTGACCTTTACAGTATTCCAAGAACTAAAATCCCTCGGCTCCCTTCCACTCACTGGAGAAATGGCTCAAAACCTGTTCTCTTCCCAGTCTCCTCCCAGAGGAAAAAAAGCATCAATCTCTATACAAGTGTATTTATTCCACGTGTCCCTTATTTTATATTTTACTAACCGATGACAGCTTTCAGTCATTGAATCCAGACACCCATGTTAACAATGGATGATTACATTTTCCATCTGAATGCTTTCCCACAAGCACAAACATTAACTCCAAGTACTTGTTTTACAAGTAATAGCGCAGTAACGTATAGTAAGATGAAATAGTTAAGTGGTGCAGACGGAACTGCTTCACTGGAATCAACAGAGCCACACCAGTTTACACCACCAGAGGCCTTGGTCCACCGTTGTTCCCCCAGTCCTGGGTAGCCAGGATGCTGTGTTTGGGTCAATAGAGTTTATGAACATTTTAAATAGAAGCAACTTTATCGTGCGCATCAGTAAACTGCTGTGCTATTGGACTGCAGGCAGCCGAGTACTTTTCCACTCTTTTTAGCTATTGCTATCAGAAATCATGGGTTAGTCGATAACTGCATTCCTCTGAGATGAGTTTGCCAGCGCACTGAAGGAGATCTGTTCACACTGGGAGGCATTGTTTCCCAGGCTATTCCAAACAATACAGAAAACACTGTGTTCTCATTCGAGTACTATGAAGAAAGATCTCAGTGGATGGGCTTTTAAAGAACTAGCATATGCAATTCTATAAACTATATCCTTTAAATAAAGAAAAACCCTCTATGTCATGAAGAACTAAATCATGATTCGCTTATGGACTGCATCCAGCATCAGAAATATGGATGAGCTTTGGCTGGGCTTTCTAAGCAACAGAAAGAAATACTTCATTCCCAGCAGGGAAAAAAAAATGAAAGGAAAAAAAATACAAAAAGGAAAAAAAAAAAAAGGCAGATATTACGCTAGCATTTGAGGCCACTTCATTCTTGTTAGCCAAACGTAATGACAAATTCATTGAAATTGAGCAGGATCAAGATATTTGGGATAAGGCCTTGCCCTGAGTTAACTCTTGCCTTAGAGATTTTGCCCCTGAGTCAACGCAAGGAAATGTTAATCCATCCGTACTGCACTGGATCAGTTCTGCCAACCAGGTCAGAGGTAGTATTTCAGACACTAAATCAGTACCGATGCTTTAAATAGCAGCAGAGTACATATGTCCCTACATAGCACTTGCTGTGAGGGGCAACACAAATACTCACTGGTTTTGAGGTGGCCCTGCAAACCAGCAATGCCCTGGTGGAAAGCAAAGCAGGCAGGCTCAGCTGTTTGTCCTTCCAAGCCAGACAGTAAGAAGTGGGTAGACTCCTCATTGCCCAAATTAGAAATGAATGGGCTACATTTATATGCTTTTTGCCCTAAATTATACCATTGCTCCGACAAGGGACCTCAGTCTTCGGATCTCTTTCCTGCCATGCAGAGTCACTCAGAGCACATACTTGGTTTTGCATCGCTTGTTCTCACCACCCCACTTACCTACTGAATCTAACAGAGTGCTTTTAGATTTAAGGGCAGTTGGATCAGGCCAGAAAACAAAGAGCGGTAATTTTCCCCAGTAAGAGTTCAGCACAGTCCAACAACGAAACAAGTTTTAATGGGGCATGGCAGAAAGAATGTGTGAAACAAAGATAATTATTTTCCGTAGTGGAAGCTTGAACTATTTCACCTAAATGACTTAAGTCGCTCAGAAACAGGAGGATTTAAAACCACAGCTACATTTCTGTCCTCTCATCCCCTTTCCTTAACTCCTTCACATGTGAGCAGTCCCAGAGAAGTCCATAGGCGGTGAAGGAACGGATTGTCTTCACTGGACTGCAGTGGGCTTTGCTGTCTGGCATAACTCGGCTTATCGTGTTCCTGTTATTCTTGCAGGAATCTGTGTCCGAAAGAGCAATTCCAAACTGAGATTTCTGCGTCACAGTTGCTGCCAAGGAAAGTCTCCAGGCTGGATCACAGCCAAACTTAATGCTGCAGCTTTAAAGAGGCAAGTTCAGTTCAGGATTTTTTGGTTTGTTTTTAAATCTAGTACATTTTGCATTGCTCGACTAGATGAACGCACTTTCATGCCACATTAAGAGAAGGAAGAAGAGGAAAGCAGTGGAGAAGAAAAAGAAACCTAGCAGTAAAATAGCAGGTCTGTTTTAACAGAGCTAAAAGTCCCTTCAGCATTCCTCCTTATATGTTTTCTGCAATAGAACCAGCTCTGAGAACAGACTGTAGCACCAATATCAACCAGCATGATAGCTGCTGGGGCCCAGATCACAAGCGGACACAGGCAGGAGCAAATACTGACCACTGTTGCTTTTCTTTCCAGACTCAGAGTGCTGCTCCAGAGCTCAGGGAGGCAGAATGGCCTCATGCAGTGTCATTCATAAGTGACAAGAGAAGCAATGAGGGAGGGTGGTTGTCTTAAAAGGAGAAAACCTGAGATACAGCAGTTATCCAGTTATGAGCATGGTAAGTTTTCAGAAAGAGGTTATTGCTCTAAATCCACCAAAGACTTCAACTGGTCTTTGGTTGGTCCTTATGCCAGGAGTAAGCAGAAATACTCAATAAATTCCACCAACACATCAGTCTAGGTTTTATATAAAGTGTTGTGAGTATTCTTTAAGAAATAAAAACCACACAGAAGAACAAGGAATATTCTGCCTAAAAAAGGATTTACACTTTTCTGTGAGGCTTATTCAAGGTGGAAGGACTAGAAACATGTTGGAAAAAGTTCAGAGAAATACTAGATTGATCAAAAGGCTTGACTAAGATAAGAAACTAAAGGATCTGAGTTATTACTGCTTGGAGAAGAAATGGCTGCTGGGGAGGAGAGAGAAGAGGCAACACACACAAAAAAAAAAAAGGCCATTCTTGAATTGTGAGCCTGAAATGGACCCAGTGCATCGCTTACAGTCCATTTAGATTACACTGCTGGGCAAAAATATTACTCCTGATGAAATACAGCAGTTAATACAGCAGTTAGCCACCTCTCCTCAAAGCTAGCACAGGGTTCTTCCAGCACCACTGGAGCTGCCATGAGGCAGCTGCCGGTAGTAAGGTTGGTGCTTACGGCCTGTGCCACTCACCCCAGTGAACCACACAGAGTCCCTGACCCCCATGATGGAGGATGGGTTTTGGCCCACAGATCCAGCCACGACACCAGGAGATGTTTCCCTCCAGCCTTCTGCTCCACCCTGCTGCAACAGGCTGTTGTCCAGGAGCAGAGAGGATCATGCACTGCAGTCGTGCCAGCCCAAAACGTGTCATCCTGACCCCAGCTGCAAAGGAGCTGATGTGTGCCCAAGGGAAAAGCATACTTTAACCTGGTTTAGCTGCTTATAAAGCAAACATGAGTCAGATCCCTAATATACCAACAGATATTAAATGGCAACCAGAGCCTGCTAGAGACTGGGACTTCTGCTTCTCATCATAATTTGAGCCAAGTAGAGCTGAGCAGTTGCCAAAAGTGAAAGTCCCTGTCCTACCTCTTACACTGGCTCAGTTACTCATACAGCTTGCAATTATGGGAGAGCTAAACCCTAAGAAAATTGAAAGCACTTAGGTTTTGCTGTTGTGGTTCTTCTACTTTTCTGAGCATTCAGCTCCTTGAAGATATCCAAATGGGCAAGGGAAGCAGTGGGAGCACACAGCCAGGAGAAAAGCCACTCTCTCAATGCAGTCTCACGATCAGTTTTCTGGTGGTTGGTTACCTAACCCAGGGAAAAGAAGGGTTACCAATATAGCTGGCCACACAAGCATTAATTCCAGTACAGGGGAGACTGGGAAAATTGCAGGTGGGAGCAGAGAACAGAACCACAACCTTTGGGGAAAGATAGGACTCACACCAGCCCGTAAGGGTGCGGCCACATAGCGATCCCTAAGGTGACCATTGTCAGTAGCTCGGGAGGTGAGAAAATCCAGGCATCTCCAGAAAGGGAGAAAACAAAACAAAAAACATGTTTACTCCTTCTTACACTGAAGAAATACTCCCTACAGTACTTCTTTTAGAAAGCCAGGAGCGGCCAGCACTGCCAACAGTGCAGCTCTTCACATGTCAGTGGCCACTGAACTGACAGGGGTGAACCAAGACGAGGAAGCACAAGCTGAGCTGTGAGCCCTGCGGCCGAGCTCGAGGTGGCAGGCATGCCCGTGGCCTGCTCAGGAGCTAGGGGAGCACAAACTCACCAGGCACTCACACGGTGTTGTGTGGGGCACACCAGCTTTGCAGCACACAAAAAAAGAGCAGGGTAAAATCACTGCAGCTCATTTTTGCACAATCCCACAACAGCCTTGGTAGAGCAGTACTGTGGTAGATTAAAAGCTTCAGAAATTTTTCATATTGAAGGTCATAGCACAAGCTAATCTGAATCAACATCTTGAGGTGATAAGGGGCTCTGTTCAGAGGACGGAAGGTTCTTCATTTCCTCTTTGCGCCACTGACAGATTCAACCAGTACTTTGCACTCATACAGGTGGCTTGGCAACAATGAAGTGTTCATCCCAAGCTGATCTGCGGTTGGAATAAGAAAAATACACTGGTAATCACTGCGCAGTCTAGACTTATTTATAATGCAAACAAAGATCCCATTTTCCTTCTCAATCTATACTAAAACTGTAGTGAGACTAAGGCAGTCTAGCAACTAATGAATCTAAAGCACAGGGGAGGAAAAAAGACTTGAAACAGAATTCATATTTTGAAGCCCAAATGATAGGATATCTCTAAAACACAAACAACTTTTTTTTCTTTTTTCTAAATTCTGCTTTGATTTATGTCCAGCCAAACGTATTAGGCCCAAGTTTTGGGTCTGGAAAGCTTACACGAGTCTGAACCAAGAAGCTGAAGAACCTCACCAACAGAGGAGCAGCTGAATCGCCCAGGCAGGTCTTGACAGCACCAGCCAAAGAGAGGGAGGGGGCAGGACATCCTTTATGAGCAACCTTGGAGGACGCTAACCTCCTTAACCATCAGCATTGCGCTGAGTGAACCACAACTGCGCATTCCCTGCACACCCACGCGGGCTCTCAGAACTTGCACACGGCTGGGAGCTGGATTGCCATGAAACAGAGGTTGAACAGGAACGGTGGCAAGAGACTAGCCTTCTACCTAGGCACTGCAGTCCTCCAACAGAAGTGGCTTCCTCTTCAAAGTTAAAAAGCAGTCTTTAAGTTCTCATAATTTATCAGGAAAAAGACCCCTTCTGAGCAAGGTGGGTGTTAATTTGATCTAGAAATCTTGCCCCTAATCTTGACTGATGCACAGGGGGCCACTGGCACCTGAAGGGAATTTCTGACCAGGAAGAAGGGAAAAGGTTGGGTTTGTGGAGTAAATCCCACATCCCAGACTGATCTTGTCAGTAACTCATGGAATGGCTCTAGGGAGTCAGCTAGATTTTAGAAAGAATTTTTTAAAACTTTAAATGTTTGTTAATAAAAGAGTTGCATATTTTCAACCACCTGTAATAGTTTGGTAACTCTCCAGGAACTTCCCCCTCATTCCTACACTGAAAATAAAAAACAGACCCATAAGATAGCTTTTGTTGCAGTAGAGTACACTGAGCATTTACTTTCCTAGCCCACACTAACCCCAGACCAGGAGGGTGTTTTCTGCTGTTCCCCTATATAAGGACTCAAGGAAGTCTCACATAGAGAAAAAGGCACTCTGGGCTCCCCAAACTGTTCCACTATTTGCTGTCTGAAAGTACCTGTAAAGAGACTGCCACAAGGAACTCATATGGTTTTTTACTGAGCTGAATGCAATGTTTTTCTTGGGGTTGTTCAGCCTGGAGAAGAGAAGGCTCCGGGAAGACCTATTTGCAGCCTTCCAGTACCTAAAGGGGCCTACAGGAAAGCTGGAGAGGGACTGTTTATCAGGGAGTGCAGTGATAGAACAAGGAGTGATGGGTTTAAACTAAAACAGGGGAGATTTAGATCAGACATTAGGAAAAAATTCTTCCCTGTGAGGGTGGTGAAGCACTGGAACAGATTGCCCAGAGAAGCTGTGGAGGCCCCATACCTGGAAGTGTTCAAGGCCAGGTTGGATGGGGTTTTGGGCCACCTCGTCTAGTGGAGGGTGTCCCTGCCCATGGCAGGGGGGTTGGAACTAGGTGATCTTTGAGGTCTCTTCCAACCCAAACCATTCTCTGAATCTATGATTCTGTTAAATTAGAGTCCTCTCACTCATCAGCTTTCAACTTGACCAAAAGCACATTTTGGTTTTCAGTTTCTCCATGCATCTTGCGTCACCATACCTCTTGTTACTCACACTTAATCTGCTCTTGCATGCGAGTAGGTTTAGGGTGATGGGGTGGGTTTTTTTAAATGATAGTTTGATACGCTGCATCATACAGGGTTAGAACTGCTGAGCCAGCCCTGTAACCTCCAGAGAAAACAGAGATGGAAAGGACTTACCAAGCCCCTGCTTTTGGTCCTTTCTGCTTTGCAACTAACCATAGCACATGAATACAGACTGGGCCTTGGCAACTACCCATTCATTATTAACAAATTAACAACTTAGTAATTCCCCTTTTCTTTTGTTCTGTGTGCAGAGACACGCACACACGGATGCGCGCCTGGCGACTTGGTCTTTTTTCATCTTGACAAATCCTTCCTCCTGCTCGCCCCAGTTTTCAAAGCACAACAGGGGGTCAACCAGGAAAGCTTCGTGAGGCCTATCAAACAGATTTGTTTAACTCATTTCCAGCTCAGGCCAGATCTTTGTGAAGAAATACAAAACAGCCATGGAAAACAACATCTTTTTTTCCGCAAGACTGCTAGGCCACTGCTGTCAAGCGAAAATGTGCCTAAAATGTGGGCATTCACAAGCACGTGTGCACCAGTCTGGGTGCTCCAGAGAGCATGGCTGCTTTCTGGAAAGATCTCTGAGTCAGGACAGGCTCACCCCCCAACCCACCAAAGCCGCAGCCACTTCCCCCCCAGCAGAAGCGGCACTGAGTGCCCCAATGCAGGCGCAAGCCCAGGCCAGGCTCATCCTGGCCACCCAGCACCACGCCACTCGGGGACACCAGCCCGGCTCTTCCTGCTGCTTCCCGGGCTGGCGCTGCTTCAGAGGCTGCCCGTGGCCATTGTGTGGCCCAGACAGGGCCCTGGCGAGACTCCCCCTACAAGGCCATCTGGGGGAAAGGATTGTTTTATTTATGAGATGGGAGGAAAAAATAAAGCTCCCATGTTGTTTTTCACTCGGGATGAAGAGGAGGAAGAGAATTGTCTGATTTTTGGTAGCTAAAGCATGTTCACTGCGTGTTGCTTTCCAAGGCGGAAAAGGAAGTGTGGAGGCTGGGCACCAGTCGCCCCCGAGTTTCAGGCAGGGCCTTGTCCCAGAGGTGGGAGACCCTCATCCCAAACAGCCTGGTGAAGATGGCCACCGGAGTGAGGGGCTTTCATGTCCCGCAGCATGCTGTAACCCCAGGGCCATTGGGTAAAGGCGGTATGGTGGCGGGGGAGGCCCCATGTCCTCCATTTTGTGAATCTGCCCTTCCTTTCCATGGCATCTCATGCAACTCAATGAGGCGCTTTGTTTCAGGGGAAAAACAAAATGTTTGCCTGACCCAAAATGAACTTCAAGGTCTTAAATTGACCAATAAACCATGACAAAAAATGGGGCGTTGAGTTAATGCCTCCAATTTATTTTCATATTTATGTGTTGACAACCGAACAAAAAAGTAAGCATTCACACAATGAAGTTCTGTCTTCCACTTGTTTTTCACATGAATAAGATTACATATTTCTAGTTACTGGTCCCAGGAAACTTTTCTAGATTTTATTTTAAAATTAAATAGAAATGTTTGAGAGAAGAGAAGAGAAGAGAAGAGAAGAGAAGAGAAGAGAAGAGAAGAGAAGAGAAGAGAAGAGAAGAGAAGAGAAGAGAAGAGATTATACTAAGCATGGATAAGTTTTATTTAGCAACTCTGTCCCTTGGAGAAGGCTTAATACTATTTATTTTATTTATCTGTTACATTTAGTTGGACAGTGTCCATATTCCATTACAGTTCAGAAGTGATATATTTCATCCTGTAATAATAATATCCAGTTAATTATTACAATCAAACGTGTTTGTTTAAAGCCAAGTATATACCAAAAATCATGATGCAGAGCCCATTTCCTGAAGAATCAATGTCATTTTATTCCCAATTTCCATAAGAGAAAATACTATTTTAAAATGTAAACTTGTAGATACAATGGAAAATGAATTCCATTCAGATGATGCAATTAACCCCCAGTGTAAATAATCTGTGGTGTATATTGTAATATGATAATGTGAAAGTCCAAAAGAACTCATTCCCAGACCACATCACAAAAACTACTGAGTCAACAACTGCAGCAGACAATAACAGCACGAGTTAACGGAGCAGATCTTTAAAGCAGGTTAGTTCAAACTGTACAGCATTTAAAATGTCACTGACAAGATTAAATATGACCATGCACACTCGGGCACTACGCGAATTGACTCAGAAAATATTTGGTACATAAGATCTGCGTGTGAAGCGACAACTAGTTCAGCTTGTTAAGTCAAATTACTGCACATGGAAGACTGTTCCTGCCTCTGTTTTGCATTATCACCACCAGTTTTTAAATCATTTAGAAAGGAAAATTATTTGCTTAACCCATTTGCTTAAAATTTGTCTAAATTACGTTAAGCAAACACGCCTGAAGCTCACTTTCTTGCCTAAAGATTCTCTGTGCACATAGGATGTGGCTACAGAACAGTTGTAAGGAACTGAAACGAAAAAAGGGCATTATTATAGCAATAAACATCATGTTTCAACTGTTCTCTCACATCAAAAAACCAGCATTTCAGTGGGATGTAAGTGACTTAACTATATATGTAGAAACAGTGCAAGAACCATATGGTAATAATTACTAGAAGTGCATAGTTCACTTTTTCTTGACAAAAGCCACATGGCTTTTTTTAATCTATTGTATCACATATATGATGTAACGGTATATCAATGTAAATCAAACAAACGCAAAGCAGCTTTCCAGCTGAGACTCCAGACGCACAGAAGTCGGGCAGCTCCAACTCCTGGGTCCCATTCCCAGCTCAGCCCTCAACGCTCGCATTTTCTCTTTCTAGCCACGATGTTAAAAATGCATGGTTTAAATCACCAGAGAAAGGAGAGAAACCACCACCACATTTATTACGAATTCCAACACCATAGCAAAATGGAATACAGGAAAAAAGGCTCTCCCTCCAGAAGCCGCACGGAGTGATCACCTCGGGAAGGAGTTACTTATCACTCCTTAGTGAATACAGAGGTGCCCCACTTCCACAGAGACACCTTTACCAGGCAGCTTAGTTTAATATCAACCTGCCACTTGGCCCACTGCTTAAGCCTACAGCAGGGAAACAAAATGAAACTGAGCAGAAGTCCTGGCTACAAAGCAAGGTTGTATGGCTCTACATGGAAAAAGCAGCCAAGATGAAATGGCTGTAGGTCAGTCCTGCCAATAATTTCCCAAGTGCAGTGCACTTAAAATTCAGGATGGTAATGCTTTAGAAACACTTTGCTTCAACGTTCTTGATTTCTTTTTGAGACATGCAATATTTAAAGGCTGAAAAAAAAAGTGTCACGGCCCCATGCCACAACACATTCATCTGGTATGAGTTCATGATGCTGGATCGAAACCACTCCAGAAAAGATCCTGATGGGTTAGCTATGTGCCACAAGTCAGGCTGGATCTCTGAGAAGGGTGCTCAGGGAATGACCCAAAACTTTGTGCCGCAGAATCCCAAAGGGGAACATGGTGCCTGGCAAGGATTACCTTTTGCCCAAGGCCAACGGTGGGTGCAAGGCCCTGCTTCACTCCTACCTGCTCCCGTGACGATCCCAGCATCTGGTAATCAAATAAAAATGCCTGTTTTGCAGACCATTTGCTACACCTGGCATACTCTGGTTTTGTTTTTCCTTTTGGGATCTTATTTTCTGGGCACTGAGCTGAATGCTGGGCCCTTGGCCAGCCCAACCGCTCCCTGCCCTGCTCTCACTCTGCAACCCAAAAGGCCAGCTTTGTCCCACCTTGATGACTTTGACTACCAGAAGACTTTGCACTATCCCTTGCACCAAGAACCTGCCGCCCCAGGCACCACCCCTGGCCCTGTCACCTCCCTCCCCACCAGCCTATCTCTGCATCATGCCCTTCTCGTGCCGCGCAGGCAGAAAGCGAAAACGAGCTACCAAAAACACCTCCATCGTGCATGTCCCATGGTATACAGGGCACAAAGCAGCTGCCTTGGTGCCATGCAAGCCGGGACACTTCATGGCTTGCACCAGCCGGCGATGGTTGTCACATTGGCTTGCTGTCTTGGCAGTGGCCATTCAAAATGCAATTGCAGACTATACCTGCCTGACTCAAGCCTGTACCACCAGTTATATTGCATTGCATGGAACCAATTTTAATAATCCAAATTAATCCCAATTAATAGGGGAAGCTGTGGCGGCATCATAAAAAGTAAAAGGCCTTCTTTACATTTGAGGTTTGCATTTTGCAGAGCTCACATATCTTAATTTCATAACTACACATTAAGATCAACCAGCAAAGGGATTAAGTTAATCTAGCTTCTACTTCAATAAACAGAGAAAGGGCTCCCATCATTGTCCCATCAAATCACTTGATTTTATAAATCACACACAAGATGAGCATTTATAAATCCAGAAAAATTAATCGAGTCTTTCTCATTCTTTTAAGTATACAAACTTTAGATGTGGCCGGAAAGTGAGCTAATTTAAAATTATCGTTTGGGTCAGCGTATCTATTTACAGTGTTCAATTACATGATCATATCATTTTGCACAGCCTTCTTTACATTGGCAAGCTATAAAAGAGCTTCTTCGAATGGAACCATTGTTCTGCTGCATGCTCTAAGAATAGCATAGGCTATATATAAGGCCTCAGCTCCACGGCTGTGCAGAGGACCTGCCTTGATAAATTCAGAAGTTTCCTATTGCATCAAAGTTCTTTCCTCTTTTCTCTTCCCAGTCTCTCTTGCCCAAATATACGAGACTGCGTTTGGGCCAAGCAGCCCTCTGTCTCCCGCATAGATTGGGTACTGATCTTCTGTCTTTTCTTTCCTAGGCCAGACAACTACATTTTATTATTTCTAAATTTGAAAGGCTGCTCTCTTTTTTTAACCTTATTTAGGCTAGCTTGTCACACAATAACATAACTAGGTGTTATTTGCAAGTCAGTATTTTCACTTGCTTGCTAAGAGATGCTGACAGACAGCTTTCCAGGGCCCCTACCCAGATCTGGACCTTCCTTCTGTTTGTCACCAGGTGATGGTTTATCCATAACAGAGCAGTGGCATTTCAGTCCCAAGCCTGTCATTGTAAAATCATTGAGAAGTCTACTAGAAAACCCGATTTAGGATACTTTATACTTTCTCACAGAAGTAAAAATATTGCCATCAATAGTATAAAGGTCTTTGAAGCAGCTACAAAGTTTTGTTTTGCTTTAACTGGTGAGAGGAGAGAAGGAAAAAAAAAAGAACAGGTTCTTATTGTCTGGCTGATTAAAGAAACTGTAAGAACATCGGTGTTGGTGATGTTTGATAATATATTTGATGATATGGAGGGTCGGTAACAAAAAATAAAATGTGAACTGGCAGAAGAAAATTTTAAACAGCCAAGAAATAGAGAGTCATCCACTAACATATTTATGATCAAACAAAAGTTGGTGGTTTGCCACCTAGTTGAACTTCTCAGAAACATTACATAGACACAGTGCAATGACAGATTATGATCCCTTCTGTCTATTTTAATAAGCTGCCAACACCATTTTGAATATGCACACGTGTGCCCTCTCTCCACCTCCCTGTTGGGATAACACCACAGGGAGCGGTAGGACAGAGGTAACAAGACAAACCCTCGCAGTTCAGCATAATTCCGTCAAAATTGGATAATCCTAAACAACAGAATGGTTCTCACCAAGGGAAAATAATTTTTTTCAGGGGCATGGTCACCCTGGACCAAATCATCTGGCAGGATTCCCCAAAGGGGCAAGGGGGAAGCAAGGAGATGACAAGAAGCAAACAGTTATGAAAGGAGCAGCAACTCATTTTTTACTCCTGTCAGAGATCTCCAATATTTTCACAGATTTGTAGATGTTTTCAAAACTATGCAGACTGTTTCCATGCAATATCTTCTAATCTAACTCACTCTGCATCCCAAACACGCAGACCAGGAATGCCACAGTCTGGCATGAACTGCTCATGAGAGGAAAGAGGACCCAGCTGCTATTTATACATGTTATATACTACTATCCACACTCTCTTAGTAAGTGACTTCAGACTGTGACATGGGCAAATACTTCAGGGACAGACCCTCATTTTATTTCAGTTTTAGAAATCCCATCAGCACACTCTTCAAAGAAGCAGCTCCTAGAAAAGTTGCATGTAAACTTATAGAGCTAGATTTTAAAACTGTGTTAGTTTTGGCCCGCCTCTGATCCCCCTGGAGTTATTTTGGCCAGCACTCTCAGTTTCTGAGAATCTCACAGATAGTATTACAACAGGGCGATTTCTTCAAGCACACATTCTGATACACTGTGGGGACACTTATAAGAACCAGACTTCTCTGGAACTGGAGAGACCATGAAAGATACAGAAAAATACAGGCAGTGTAGTCATATTACAATAGATCCCTCTTCAAGTCCCACTGAGTTGTGTGAAATCTTTACAACGGATCAAAGTGGATCTTCTGAATAAATAAATGGAGCAAACTTGACTGGTAGAGCAGAGACCATCTAAAAACATAAAGCAACACAAAATGCTTTCACTAATAGCTACAGTACTTATCACTTTATCTAGGCACTCCTCTTTCATATACTTGAAAATTCTACATTGAATTATTGAAGTATTGAAGTATTATTTAAACAAACATGCTGTCACTGTCCCCAGGCAGTGCCAGTCTCCTGTGCAGCAGACACTGCTGAGAAAAAACAAGGTTCAAGGACATCTAAGAAAGTGGGAAGGAAAAGGGAAAAGAAAAGAGCACTCAAGATACTGCTTCAGCTGAGGTCTCTGAAGCAGTGATGAAATGCCTGGCAAATGTGAAGAAGTAGAACCTGGCCTTCAGAAAGGAAGGCACTCTGGTTTTGGAGTGCACTGAAGGTCTTCGGTTACTTCTCTGAGAAGAGTATTTTGGCTTTGCTATTAGCAGCACCCCTGGATCATTTGGCCTTTCCATTGACTTCTGTCAAGAATTAATTACATTTGATCTACTAGGCTGTATGCGAAATATAATGTGCACACATGTTACCTGGCAAAGCTGAAAAATAGGTGAGTAGCATCTGTCCCACTTGGATGAAAGAGTCACTGAGCAGAAGGAAGAAACAATTTGCTGAGAGTTGCAAGTCAAATCTGTGGCAGAGCCAAGCTTAGAAGCCAGGCATTCATCATTTCTGAGGAGGAAAGCTTCAGGATGGTGGTCACTAGCTGGATTCAGGGAAAGAAGAGAGGCACAAGCAAATCCTTTCCACTAAACCTAAGTGCAATATGTGATTTGATTATCTGACTACAAAAGCATCATAGGTGCAAAATGCATCAGGCAGCTTGGCACGTTGAAAGGTAACAAGAAATAAACAGTGATGCGAGACATGATTAAGGTAAGTCATCTGAATAATATGATAGATCCCATAATTCATTATCATTGCAAAAATAAACTGCATAGCTGACTTCATTACTTACACCTGTAATACCATCAGTCTGTAAGTGCCCACTGCTGGTAGAGGGAAGCTACCGCTCACTATGAGCATGGCAGCGCAAGCCGTCCTCCAGATACCTGTACCCATCCTCCAGACACCTGCACACTGACATGACCCCACTCTGCTCCTACGGGCACCCTATATAAATCCAGAAGGGGTCCATTTGTACAACAGTATATCATCTGCACAAGAAGAATGAATTTTGTGCTCTCAAACAGCAGACATAATTTTGTTTGATAAAGCACTTTATGAAAACGGCTTATCATTTTATAGAGATAAACAAAAACCAAAATGCCATTAAAAATTCACAGGACTAAGAACAAGGCTAAATTTTAGAAAAAATAGGGGAAGATAAAAAGATCAATTTGAAGGATAAAGCCTTTGCATGAAACGATAAAAAAAAATACATCATATAAATCATAAATAAAACAGGCCCAGAAGAGGCCTGAGAACTCAGGTAGTGCATCCTTGTGCTTTAAGGACTGACCACACATCATTTCTGACAGATATTTCTCAAACTTGTTTTTAAAAGCTTCAGCAACAATCTTCACCCACTTCAGGCAACAGCTTTCCATATTTCACTATCTTTTCGCTGAGAAAGTATGTCCTAATATCTTTTTCTGCTGAAACTTCTTGCCTAAACTTCTGTTTTTCCTGAAAGATAAACCCGTTAATTCTTGTCCTAGCAACAGTGTTAGGATGGGGCTATCATGTAGCCCCATCCCCTTTGGATCTCCAGTAACCTTAACTTGTTTGAAAATTATCACCACATTTTCCTTCGCTCCACAGAGAAAAGTGAGCAGCTTGCTTTCTGTGTCTTTCCTCATATTTTAAGTATACCTCTCATCATTCCTGTGGCCTAGGAAACAGCGACCTCCAATTGATCCCTGTATTTCTTCAAGTGTTTAACATTGCACACACTGCTCCAGCAGACTTCCAGGGAAGGATCATCTCACCTCTGACGTACACCCCTCATTGGCCCTGCTCCCAGTACAACACTGCTACAACCCAGCAGCTGGGCACAAAGTCTTACCGGGCATCTTACCTTTTAACTCACCCACAACAGAGCCTTTCCAGTGAAAAACACCGCCTCCCCCCGCTGCTGATCGCTGCTTCCAAGAAGGGATTAATGGTTGTGGTCATCTTTTGCTACAGCAGTAGCAGAGAGATTTGAAGGCTTTACCAGTGCAGCAGCTCATTCACTAAACCACTAATTCCCCACACGCTATCAGTGTAAAAGACAGATTTTAAGCTTTGCTTGGGGAATTTTCTTGTGCCAGAATTACCAGAGCTGGCTGATGGTCTTCTGCTTAAAAACACTAGGGGTGCAGCCTTCAACCTGTAGCAAGGGCAGTGCCACTGAACTGCTCCAGGCAGCGCCGGGGGCACCACCCACAGACCCCACACCATGCTGCGCACACCAAGTTCCTCAGCCCTGCTGGTGGTACAGCTCACATATATCTGCTTCTCGAGGTTTTGTCTGTGCAGATGTCCCATTTCTGCACTCTTTTTGGCTGCCCCGAAGACCAAGGAAAAGTTGCACTAACATGCATGTACAATGTAAGAAGCACCTATGTCACTGAAATTAAGTGATCGTCCCACACACAAAAAAAATTATAAAAAAACATGAAAGGAAAAAGGGTCTTTCATATACAAGGCAAGTGGAGAAACCCACACTGTAGTTGTGGAGGAACAGTTCATCAGCACTTGATGCATCAACCTGGGTGGAGAGGGCCGATTCTTTTATGTACGTTGAAGGTTTCACATGAAAAAAAAGGTTAATGGTTCTTTACGACACCTCTCTACAAAAAGACCAATTCAGATATACTTTCCATATTAGATCTCTAGTGAAAGCAGAAGAAAGAACGGTTCCTACTAATGTGCAAATCAGTAAACCTTGTCAGTCTTCAGACATGCAAAGCCTCCCAGGAAGCCATCTTGTAAGGTCTGGGTGCACCATTATCTCAGCCATTACCAAAAGGCAACCTCACCACATAACATCGAAGAACCAAAAGCAAATACATTTCACCGACAGTATTCCCCCCTCCTTTCATCTAACAACCATCACTGCTAAAACACTTAGCCACTGTTACACAGTTGTTATTTCCAGAGCCCTTTTCAGATATGAGCAATGGTGGTGGAGACTGCGGTAAGGAAGAAACACAAAGCAGATCTGCAGAAGTGAGCAGAGCTCCCTCTCAGAAGCCTTTCATCTATCATATGATGCTTTCTGGTTAAGTGATCACCTCCGATTTGTTGAATCAGAGTCTTAATCATGGACTTGGCATCAAGCAAAGGAACTACCAGCAATATTAACAGGGTTATCCAGGATTGGTGGTGGAAGTCCCTGTTGTTTAAAGCAAGAGTTAGACAGTATTACCACATGATCCCCTCACTCAGACTCTTTGAAGTGTTATGAAAACATTTTTAAAGCAATATTTGCCACAGGGTAGTCACTCATGTTGTATCTGTCTTACTCCTCCTCTTTTCATCTGTGAGCACCTCATTACCAGTGGAAAATACTGATGCTGTAATACCACTTTCCCTTGGGAACAAAATAATAATCATCTGTGTTATTTGAGAAGGATCCTGCTTGGGCCTTTATGTGCAGGAATGCACAGCTATAAAGCATGCTTGACAAAAATATTTGATTTTGTTCTCTTAGTTCAAGAAATACAGGTACAATGTGTGATCATTTGTTTCTAATAAGGGGTTTTGAATACTCTTTTGTTTGCACAAAGAGCAATTGTATCTGCCCATTAAGACAGAAAATAAACTGAAGAAGCCAGTAAATGCAACAACAGTGCTGTTGCTACTAATACATTGCTATTTGTCTGTAGACTATGGTAAATATTTCTTTCATTAGATTCATGATTTGGCTTTGTATTTTCTTCTCCCTAGAATATAACTTAGAAGGACTCATGCTGTGATAGGTTTTATCAGGAAATGACCTGTTCAAACCAGCTCAAGAAGTCAAGGATAGGCTGAAAAACAGCACAGAAAGACTGCAAGTGCCAGAAAATATGCTGAAATCTTTGTACACAATGTACTTGTCCATATTTTAGGGAAATTTCTCAAAGAAATATTTCAGATTTAGGCTTGTCAGATGATAACATTAGTGGGAAGGAGGAGATAAACCATGCCTAAGATCTATGGAGGTAAATGATGAGCCACATCCTGTTTAGGGAACTTTGATTCTGTTTCATTTGCCTGAAACACAACCGTCCCTCAAACTCCCAAATGCAGACCCTTGTGTATTGCACTTTTTTTTTTATTGCCTCCAGACAAGAGAGTGAAGGTCACCCCCTTGAGCCAGCTGAAGGAGGATAATGGCAGAGTGGAACAATCTGAACCGAAGATATTTTTAAACTTTATCATCAAGGGAGTTAAAACACTATACTTAATGCTAGCTGTTGTCAAGATTAACTATAGTATCGTGGGAAAAAAGGGCTAAAGTCATATAATAATTACATGCACTTTGATGTTTATTAAGAACAGCTACTCTTGTAAAATTATAATGCTGCATTCACAGATTAGAGTTTAAGTTCTGTCAGCACTTTTCTCTTAATATTTAGTGAGATTAGTCATTTTGTTAATGAAACATAAAATTGAGTTATGCTTTTCAAAAATCTTTACATACAGACCTTTTAACTTGCAAGTATATGAGTTGATGTTATACATAAGTGTTAAACCTAACCGCAATGATGACCCTTGCTCGTGCGGGGCTGCTCTCAATCCATTCTCTACCCAGTCTGTAGTTGTGCTTGGGATTGCCCCGACCCATGTGCAGGACCTTGCACTTGGTCGTCTTGAACTTCATGAGGTTTGCACCGGCCCACCTCTCCAGCCTGTCAAGGTCCCTCTGGATGGCATCCCTTCCCTCCAGCGTGTCAACCGCACCACACAGTTTGGTGTTGTCAGCAAACTTGCTGAGGGTGCACTTGCTCCCACTGTCCATGTTGCCAACAAAGATGTTAAAGAGTGCTGGTCCCAGTACCGACCCCTGAGGAACACCACTCATCACTGTTCTCCACTTAGACTTTAAGTCATTGACTGTAACTCTTTGAGTGTGGTCATCCAGCCAATTCCTTACCTACCAAGTGGTCCATCCATCAAATCCATGTCTCTCCAAGTTAGAAACAAGGATGTCATACAGGACAGTGTCAAATGCTGTGCACAAGTCCAGGTAGATGACATCAGTTGCTCTTCTCTTGTCCACCAACACTGTAACTCCATCACAGAAGGCCACCAAATTTGATAGGCATGATTTGCCCTTAGTGAAGCCATGTTGGTTGTCACCAATCATCTCCTTATTTTCCATGTGCCTGAGCATAGTTTGCAGGAGGATCTGCTCCATGATCTTGCCAGGCACAGCTGTGAGACTGACCGGCCTGTAGTTCCCCGGATCTTCCTTCTTTCCCTTTTTACAAATGGGGGTTATGCTTCCCCTTTTCCAGTCAATGGGAACTTCACCAGTCTGCCACGACTTCTCAGATATGATGAAGAGTAGTTTAACCACTTCATCTGCCAGTTCCCTCAGGACCCACAGATGCATCTCATCAGGTCCCATGGACTCGTGCACCTCCATGTTCTTTAGATGGTCTTGACATGATCTTCTCCTTCAGTGAGCAGTTCATTCTCTGAGTCCCTGTCTTTGCCTTCTGTGACCTGGGCAGTGTGGCTAGAGCACTTGCCCATGAAGGCTGAGGCAAAAAATTATTGAGTACCTCAGCCTTCTCCATGTCCCAGGTAACTAGGTTGTGTGTTTCATTCTGGAGGGGACCCACATTTTCCCTGGTCTTCCTTTTATCACTGATGTACCTATAGAAGCTTTTCTTGTTGCCCTTGACATCCCTGGCCAGACTGAATTCTGTCAGGGCTTTGGCTTTCCTAACCTGATCCCTGATTGCTCAGATGACATCTCTGTATTCCTCCCAGGCTACCTGCCCTTGCTTCCACCCTCTGTAGGCTTCCTTTTTGTGTTTGAGTTTGTCCAAAGGCCCCTTGTTCATCCACACAGCTTCCTGGTGTTTTTGCCTGACTTCCTCATTACACAACATCCTGGAGAGGCAGCAATTGTTTTTATTATTCTTTTCTGGATGCAGAATGAAGCAGAGCAAAAGAAAGGGCCTAATCTGAATGAATAAATAAATAAATAGGCACTTAGAGCAATTTAGGAGAAATTTGGGTACGCAAGTTTGAGCAAGTGATCCATAAGATCTCCAGCCAGCTGCCTAATCTGTGGAGTATCCAAGTTCTCATCATTCAAATGAGACTAAGGCTCTTGTGCATTTTCTGAGCACCTCCAAACTCTGCCTGTAGACTGGGTTAAGCCTGGCCCAAAACATGGCAATTGTGAGCACAGACCAGGACACCAAGTTCAACCACCTTCCCCATTCTTGCCACGTACAGATCCAGCACTCTCACCTATCCCCTCCTGCCTTAAAAATTGGACTACTGGGAGGAGAACACCGGAGACGAATTCTCACTTTGGAGCTGGGCTGTTGTACAGAAAGGAGGAATTCAATATTCAGAGCAAGTGGAAGGCGAAAGAGGAGAGCAGTCTAGTACTGAGTCCTGGGTTCACACACCTGTGCCCTGTTCTGGTTAATACAATATGTACAAATGATAAATTTAAGAATTTATATCTGAGATGAACAGTTAGCTACACTCTCTGAACTGTTCTCCAGAGCTAGCTTTTTTAAGCTGAATTCAGGTATCTACCTCAACTACTGCTTGCAGCACAGTCATAACATGTACAAAAGGAATGGACAGGAATGCTGAGGGTACCTCTGGTGAAGTAGACAGAAGAAAACAGAAGGGTGGCTACCATCTACGCAGTTCCCAGTCTGAAGTTCACAGTTGTTGAGAAAAGCTTATTCTGCAAAGGTAGCCAGAGATGCAGGGTAGTGCAGGATTACAATTAATTTTACTGTTTTGTAGACAATGCTGACAAGGAAAAGCAAATGTTTTCCAATCATTACAGGCAAAACTTTTCAATCTTCTAAAAAAATAATATTAGAAACTGACAAAAGGGGGATTTAGCTTTCACAGTTATTCACTAGTAATTAATGGGATCTTTATTGGTCAATTTAGTGGAGCAGGAAGTCAGGCATCAAATCTGGTTACATATCCAGCCTGGAATTAATTCCTCTGCAAGTCACAATAGACAGAACAATGGGGCAACAGAAAGCAAATTGTCTGTCATACCTCACCCATCACAGCGGAAATTTTATTGTTTAGCACTGCCAGTTTGTAAGCACCGCATTCAAGATACATCTTCACTTTTTAAAAAAAATCCCAGTTCCAAAGGCCATCCAGCTGCAGCAGCTATACTGACAGATGAGCACTGTTTACATTCCTCCAGAAGAATGAGATAATACAAGAATGTCAAAAATTCAGCCAAATCTGCTGAAGAAAAATCTCTCCTTTACAAAACATCTGAATTCTGAACAATGGGATTTTCCACTACTGTAGAGTGCCATTTTCCAATTTCCACACTTTCAAGTGATCTATTGGCTGGTCTTGCACAACTATAAACACAGCGGTGCGTTTTTTAAGTGACATCCTTTTAGCCAGATATTTTGTTAATCTCCCATTCAGTTTCCTGGGCAGCGACTCTGAAGAATAGTAGTTGAGTTGGAAAAGTACTTCATTTTGACATGAAAGACTTGTGATTCTTTTCCAACTGAATGAAGAGAGCGAGTACAGTAGTTTTTGCACAATACAGTACCCTGCTTTAAAAACACACACGCACCATTTTCCCCTTTACTCTCATCTCTCCAGCTTGTACTTCAAAAGATTGTTCGTATTATTATACAATGTGTTCGTATTCTGGTTTAAATCATAAATGTTTGGGAACAAAGAGTCCCAGCAAGAATGATACTCCAAAAGGCAACACTTAATTTCAATACAAGCATTTCTATATGAGATATTTCTTTGTTTTTGTTTCTTTTTTTTTAATGAGATAATATTAGAAGCTGGCAAAATAGAACAAGGATGAACAATTATTTCTTTAGATTAATAAAATCTTACATAAGAGGCAGATCCTGCTCTTGCTGCTTTGACTTCAGTGGAAGGCAGATCTGGCATTTGATGTACATCCTATGCTCTGGGCACAAGAGTGCAAAAATTGAAATGCACAATCCAAAACAATATTAAGCACTGCCTATCCCACATCACAGATTAATATCTACCAGCCTACACAAGAACAATTAAATCTAAATTCCTAAATGGAGATGGCACAGGAGATTACAAACATAATATGGGTCATTTCATCTCTAGTTTACTGTTTTACATACAGTCCAAGCGAGTACGGAACAAAAAAATCATTAGCAGCAGACATCTGCTGGTAGACAAATGAGCTCATCTCAGTCCAGCTTTTTCTGGACACACAGATACACTGGGACAGAAGAAAGGTGAGAAAAGAGAAGTGTCAGGGGAAGCACTAGAAAATGTATGCAGCTAGAAACTTTCCAGCCTCTCTGAGAGAAGTCTAGCACTGCCCCATCTCTTGATCCTTAGTGGCCCCACCAGAAGCTGACAGCCAAAACACCACAGGAACAACAGCAGCACTTTACTGGGAATTTCAGTCTCCAGTGCTCTAAGCATTTTTTAACAAGCAAGTCTATCTTTAGAAAAGGATTTGAACGTTACATAATAAATAGCTTTCCTATATTAGAAGGAATCCAGAAATTACCCTGTTGAAGCGCACATGTTTTTTCAGAAGACGACAGGCTTTCAGACACTTCATCGACACTGTCATTGCATAGCATGGCACTGATTTACATTTAAAGGGGGAAAGGAAGGATTTTGCTCTCTAAATCTAGGCTCTACCACAAATAGGCATGACTTAGGTGAGAGCCAGATTTCAGCTTTCATTGCTAGGCCAGCGAGCTTCAGGCAAGAACAAATGACATGTGACATGCTGGGGAAGACAGCTACTCCTCGAGGAAGTCAGAATTAATAAGTGCTTTTTAAGAGAGTCTCTTTCCTGGGAGTGTGGATGAACACTTGCAGGCTTTGCTGACAATGAAGTAATGCACACACATACACAACAGTATGGTGATACACAACTAAAAGCAACAGATCTCACTGAGAGCTAGTACCGTGAATCCTGAAAATGAGAAAAGTCTAAGGAGGAAGGAGACGCTCCATATGATAAGATCCTTTTCCTTTCTTACACTTACATTTTTTTAAACATTCATAAAGAGATTACTAGGTCACTAAATTATCTTGAAATCTCAGAAATACATAGTTAACTTGCAAAGTATTCATTTTGCCTTTTCCCAGAAAACAGCATTCACGCAATTGAAGCCAGACAGCATGACTGTAAAGTCCAGGCAGAACCAAACTTAGGAACAGCAAGAATAGCAAAGAGTTAAGATCAGCCAAGACCAAACCATTGTTTCCATTTTAGGAATAATTATTTGAACTAAAAATTCAGCAAATTCCTAAATGTGAAAACGTCTGTTCAAGAACCTCAGTATAAATTAAGTCATCCCAATATATACAAAAAAATGAATAAAATCACTCCACAAATAAGCCAAATACTCTTTGTTGGTTACAAATATTTAGTCAGTTCCATTCCAATTCTTAAACAAGGAAAACGGATCCCAAGCTTGGAGAAGTCACAAATATGTTTCAGGTTCCTTAAAATATTGCCATTAAAGGGAGGATGCAGGAACATTATGACTGAAAAGCTGGAGTTTATTGTTCAGTTTTAGTTAGAACTGAGGCCGATGAAATGCATACATGTAAGTAACATGTGAACTAAATGAGACAAAAGTCACGCTTAACAGATTTTTATTGCCATATTCTTTGTCCCTCTGGTTTAATGAACTATTGGTCACGCTCCACAGAGGTGCAGGGGTTCTTCAGGGACACAGCGCAGGATACTGACACTTCTTATTAAATAATGACATTGACTTCTGGGAATATTTTTAAAGTAATAAAAAACACCATTATTTTTGTACCTGGAACAAGTCATAAGAACAAACTCTTCCCCCATTCCAGCCGAAGGGAAAGCATTAGACATAATACATGTTGTAGTGGGTAGTGTTACATTTTGTTACAAGCTAAATCAAGTTTAAAACCACTATTTAAACAATAGCTCAGTTGTCTTAGTGTTAATCAGGCTTGTTTCTTTTAAAACAGATCTCATTCCATTTTCTGCTTGTTTGTTCCTTTGCTATGATAGTAAACACTCGAGTCTCAGTCCAGAGCACTCCTCTTAGTAATGTTATGAACTACAAACAAAGTTGACGTTACACAAAATTTGTCAGATAGGAAGACTCGGTTGTTACAACAGGCTTTGCTGATCATATGCTTTGCTTGTTTGCATCAAAAGGAATCGCCTTCTTTTTTGGTTCTTCTCTTCTTTTTGCTGAACTGCAGCGTTCCTTACCACTTAGCATTGGAAGATTTTTAAGGGTCAAATAGCACAACATGGGAATTGATGGGAAGACGGACTGCCCAATTCAAGTCTAATTTTCATTTCTTTCCCTAATTATCCTCAGCTGAAATGCATCAGTCACTGTTTCAGCTGGTTTGGGCTGCCCTGTCAGCAGCTGATCTAGTAGAGAAAGAGCAGAATTGAGGAGCATGAGACCAGACCCACTGCCTGCTCCACAGGAAAGCACTTGCAAAACCATTTCTGGATTTTAACCTTTTTTCCTGCCTTCTGATTAGCAGCTTTTCCTGTGCAAACTACTGGTGCATTCTCTTTCTTGAAGACATCTGCTGAGTATAGCCACAAGGCAGGTTAGAGAGGCTGGGATGCCACCACCCCTGAAGGAGCAGTTTGAGGAGCAGCAGAGGAGGGCTTGGGAACATGCATCTCCAGAAAGTGTCAGTGCCTTCCTCCTGCCCCTCTCCCATCTCCCTGCATGGGCCCATAAGCTCCCTTTATGCCAGCACCAGTACTTGTGGTGGGCCAAACCTGAGCTGGCAGAGGGAAAACCCAAGAAACGTAACTATGATGAGTATAGAAAGACTGAAAACAAGAGCCAAAACAAAGCACAAGAGGGGAATGCAGGACCACAGCTCTCAGCAAGCGCAGCCTTGATTCCGCCTTAAACCTCATCCTTGGGCGGAATAGCCCAAGAATGCATCTGGGACGTAACCACAAGTAGGAGAGAGCACAGCCTTGGCCAGCATGCAGCAGTCATTTTGCTGTGGGCCTCCGCAAATGGGTTGCAGAGACTGTGCCAGCTCCTACTGCCAGACAGCCCAGCCGGACCCAGGGTGGGGAGAGTGGCCAGACAACAACCAGTGAGCCACAGATACTGCCCGTGTTCCCCAGTAAAGTGGGCAGTTGGTCTGATTAAGTTCTTTTGACCAATAAAGAGTTTATCCCATTGATGCTGTATTTTATAACCAGCTATGCCACTTCTGTTGGCCAGTAACTTCTTGTACAGCACTGAACGGGCGCTGCTCCCAAATAACTCGACTCCGGTTTCACATTCCTCACCTCCAAGTTCGCACTGCTTAGAGGTTTATTTTACAGATTCCCTGGCCTCGAGAGGCAGCTATCATGTTCCTCCACTCCAGCCGCTACCCTGTCTCCCTGTCCCCTCTTAATAGGGCCTTTGTTGGCTGCCACGTGGGAGTCAGCACTGGCACCTGGGAGCAGCTCTTGCCTGCAGACCTGCTGCCAGCCTCCCCAGGCCCTCCTCCGAGAGCCACCAGCCCTGATCTGCTCCACACAGGGCCCTCAGCAATAGGAAAAACAAAACACAAGACATTGATCAAACCCAGCGAAGCAAAGCCCCGACTGTTTTCTTCACCTATTGTATTTTTGACACAGTCTCGCACATTCCCAGGAGGAAATTAATCCTCCTTCCTTCAGCCTGGTCTGGCTGGAGCAGAATTCCTCTTCTTCACTTTAATCCTAGACCATCTGCTCACTTCCGTTAAGAAAATACACCATTTTGGTTAATCTCACAAAACTGCAGATCCAAGATTACACTGAAGTAATCACATAAAATGGTTTTCCACGATCGAGCCACATGACAGGCAAAACGGGACAGTTATTTCTTAAGATCTTTCTTATTTGTATCTTAATTGCAGGGCAGGTAAATGAGAAAGGTAGCTCTGTCAACAGGCGTCTCCAAAAGATGACACTTTCTACCTAGCAATTACTGCAAGGAGGCCCTAATCCTCCATTAGCCTTACCACAGGCTCCTGGGATGCCAATCAACAGCAGGAACCCTGGGAAGATCCGGGCCTGAATTCTGAGCCACCCCGAATTCGGAGCTGGAGACAATGCACAGGACCTTGCCGGTGCGGCACACACAGCTCGCCGGTGCCGCACATTCACAGCGCCCGGCGAGGGTGCACGGCCGCCCCGTTCGCCGATTACTGCCTGGAAATGCAGGTGACACGGCAGGACGCAGATCTCTGGAGGCGTGAAAGCAACAACCGAGTACAATAGGGTCGATTCCATCGTGAATAGAGACCTAATAGGTAAATATTTGTGTACCTCCACCTTTCTTAAAGATTGTATTCAGGTCACTCTTCAAAGAGCAGGTTGAAAGAGCACTGCCTACCTTCTGTTCGCGTCAGAGACTACTGTTACCCCTTCAGGCCAGAGACTTTAGCTAATGTTCAGATTGTTTTTGTTGAGGAAACTGAAGACTGAATTGTGTCTAAACAGGGTAGAAACCCTGTTTATTTACTGAAAATGGGCATTAAATTGTATTTTTCTTACTACAATCATCAAACAGTAAGAAGGAATTTCTTTGCTCTTTATTCCAAGTCTTTTATTCACCAGCCAGCACTTCACCCAAAAAGCATGACCTCTTTTCTTGGGTTTGTTTGGGGTTTTTTTTCTTCTCTTAGGGCGCATTACTGAAGCTTATTTGACCATTCTTGGCTTTCTCCAGTGGTCTCTGCCCGCTTTTGTGGTATCCTGGCTGCACTGCCTACACACAGTTTTATCCAGCCCACACACAGACCTACCCTATTCCTGGTTTTTAGCCCCTTCTCAAACCTTTGCAGTGATACAGCTCACTTCCCAGATGACCTTCAATGTACTGTGTCATGGCCATCAGCCTCTATCATTTCAGGTTTTGGACAGTTGTTCTAAAGAAAAGGTCAGCTTTTACAACCATCAGCTTCCAGGAGACGCCAGAGAGCTTCTTCCCCAGTGGCACACTCATTTCTGCAAGGACTCTGGAGTCCTTTGGGCACCCCAGGTCACTGCAACAGTCAGACCAAGTCAGTCTCCTCACATGGTGCAATTGGTAAGCCCCACAGTCCCACTTGGAAAGCATCTGTTTTTCCGCCACTGTCACTCTGAAGCACAATTCCCAGAGGTGTACATAAGGTACAGAAGGAGTGAAGGAAAAGGAGGAGCTCCTACCTGTGCCTGCACATGCTGTGTGACAGTCATACAGTACGAGTGGTGGCTTTGGCCAGCTGAAGCCAAGGACAGACAGTACAACTCCCAGTTTCTGTGCACAGTTTCATCTTCTCTTCTGCTACAGGGGAGAAAAAGAAGCCATAGCACTTGCAGAGCATGTTCCTGTCACTGCAACACAATGGAGGAAGGGGATTCTTGGGCACTTCAGTCCCCCGGCTTCCCAAGGACCCCATAACTGGAATGGTCTCACCATGGCATCATCAGTCAGCTACTGATATTAGACAAGATTGATTTCTTACTTTAAAATTGCTCCAAGGTTGTGAATATTATTATATCAAGAAAATAAGGGATAAGAAACCAAATTCATTTTAGAGCTGCTAGACTATATTTAAAGGAGCTTTAATGAAACCCAAATTGCATGCACTTTAGATGTAGATCTTTACTGTCAGTAAGAAAGTCTGAGAGGTGAGAGGTAATGCTGATTTTCTTGCATTCAGAAGAGAGAGCTTCATTCAACTTCACCCCTCAGAAGCTACACCAACAACTTATGCTTCTTATGAAGCCTGAACAAAATCCTCCTCTCAGCAGAATCAAAATAACACATTTTTGCAGATGGAAGGGAAAGGAAAATGACAGGAAAACACTGGATTTGTCAATACACAATCTGATCTCTACTTCAGCTAGTTCATTAATAGGTGGTGGGGGGACGGTTGGACTGGATGATCCTGAGGTCTCTTCCAACCTTAATGATTCTATTCTATTCTATTCTATTATCCCCAAGTAGTACCACCAATAAATACATTAAGGATAAAAGATACACAAGCTTGATGTAAAGATTCTGCTTCCCATTGAAGTTATCCTAACCACTGAGAACTGTACGTTACTTCACAGTCTGATGGTTTTTTCAGCTCTCATTGATACCATCTCTCAAGATACTGCTATTTGGCAGTTGCCGACCTGAACTTTTACATGAATTGTTGAATCTTGCTATCCACTATTTTCTAAAACACAGAGTGGCAATGAGCTGCACTTTCTCATCACATGTAAGACAAAGTTGCTGCTTGACTATCCATCCTGAACTCAGCTACCTGGAAATGACATAACTTATGATTAAAGGAACTACAAGGATTCCTGTTCACCCTCGGTCAACATATTGCTTCTTTTAGGGCAGCCTATATGCAGAGTTCATCAATTAAAGCTGTTCATCTATTTCACTCCTGTATTTGTTTCATTTTACACTTTGTTTTGTGCTTTCTCAGGCTGTAGCACATCTGTTCAGACCCTGAACCATGCGGTGTGGAAAGTATACCGAATGAAGGCAGAATTTCAGGCATATCCCTGAGAAACTGTGAAACAAAGCACAGTACCTTGATAGCTTCTGTTGTTGTTTGGACTTGATTTTTAAAATTAAGTTGGTAATCTTTTGATCATATACACTGCAAAATGTTATTGTACAGCCATAAATACTATTTCCCGCCTTAAGAAAAATCACGGGCTATTTTCCAGATGCATTGTAGCACAACGGGCATGGCATCAAAAGGCAAGATCAGTGAGTACAGAAAAACCATATATTTCTCTTTTTTGATAAGTTAGACCACTTGACAAGTTTGAATGAGAATTCTAATACACCTAAGGTGAGATTTTGATAGAGAAGGAGCAGTCAACACACTGAACAGGAATTTGTCCCTTTAACAGATGCATTATCAAATATGTAAAATACTCCAATTTTGTCAGAAAAGAATGGGCTAAATCCTCATCCCAGTTACTGACTGGCTACAGTTCCCATGGGATGGAATTTGGTGTGGTGAATTTAACAGGAAACAATAGACTGAACAATCTCATCGCCTGCAAAAATTGAACACTGTATTTTCATAACTTGGGAGTTACGTAAGGAATATCTCAGAAGCAGGCAGTTGTAAGAGCTCCACACTCAGCAAGCACACTTTGAAGGATAAGGCCAAATGATAATTGCCTCCAGAACTTGGGAAGTATAGAGATCTCAAGTAATCACAGTCCCCAGAGCATGTTAGTCAGTTTGGAAGTTGGTTAATGCATTTTTGGAGAGAAGATGTGGGGGGAGAAGGACCAGGAGAGGGAGGAAGCCTTCGCACAGCCAAGTTTAATCATTCTTGCTCCATGTGCACATGCTCATCCTTAACTAGCTAACCACCTTGTTCCCCTGAAAGTCCCAAAGTGTATAGGTAGGCGACATATACCCATACGGCTCCCATGCACAAGGTTAAATACACCCCAGCTCTTCCAGAGCAGAAAGCGAGTCCCAACCACCTTCAACATCACTGGATTGGCTGCTCTTCCATCAGTAAAAATATGTACACTTGGGTCATGCAGGACAGTGGGAATCGCATACACACCCTTCTGTGTGTATATTGGCTAAAGGAGACCTCAGCTCAGAGTGCCATATCCTATTTTTAAACTAGCTGCTTTTAAATTTAATAAAATACACATATTTGAAAAAAATTATTAAAACACCCATCCAGCTGGGAGAGAAGATCTCATAGCTGGTGAGGACTGGGAACAGGAGATAGAAACATTCCTAAAAGCCCAGCCCTCACCTTTGTCTTGCTTGTTAATTCCTCTCAGACAACGCAGACACCCGGCCTGTGGCTTTTGGTCACCCTGTGGTCTGCTTCATGTTTCCCCTATGTTCAGAGCAAGCTTGCTCATGACTGGAAAGCGATAGTGGAAAAAACTGTAAAGAAGTCAGATATTGAAGAAGGATGTGAAGAACACAAGAAGCAACCTGAAATGACTAGAAGGAAGCTGCAGAAAGTAGAAAGAACAACAGTGGGAAGATCTCTGCCTGCAAACCATGTGCCCCAACAGAGGCAGATTTGTAGAGCAAGACAGTCACTGCTTGAGGACCCAGGAACCCCACCATGTGCATTTCAAGATTTACTTTGGATGAGCTCTAGTCTGACCCTGTGGTCCACTAGGTGTGCTCCTGGAGAACATCAACAGGATTAGCTTCATGCAAAAGGAATTCAGTGAAGCCATGTACTCCAAGACTTGCAGCTTGATTCAAAGCACAGCAAGTGGTGATGATGGGAAGGTTTTCTTCAATAAAACATTCCCGATCCAAACTAAAATGCTGGGTGGACACACCCTGGGAGACGTGACATTGCCAAGGCAGGGTAAATGGACAAAAAGAGCTCTGCTGGAATTTTGAACATGGAATAGGCCTTTGAAATCCATAAGGATATAAACAAGGAACTCGTTCAGACCACACAATCAGTTGAGAAGAAATAGTAGTTAATTCTAATCAGCCATACTACACAACTGAAACATGGGGAGGGGCAGGTTTCTGTACTCTCCTACCAACCAGGAGCCAAAGAACAACCTTGCCAGGCCATGTCCTGCCATTAGGTATGTAGCCCACCCTCTCGCTCTTTCGGTACTCCCATACTCTCTCAATGTGAGGGAACCTCTGAAGGTTACCATGGCTACATACATAAGTTCTTTGCTTTCCTCTCACAGACCTTATACAAATGCAAATACAACCCAAATAAAGGTACAAGTCTTCAGTGCAGGGACCACACAGCCCTATAGGACCCAGCCTTAGCACTAAAGAGCTTTTCTTTATGCTTCTGACACGCATTGGATACAGGCTGTGATCCAACTTGGGAGACATATAGTTGTCATGTTCCCCCAGAAATACCCATTCAGGCAGGAGAAAAATCAGTGAGCTGCTTCTGTGTCTTGTCAGTAAAGCTAATACAAGAAGTCACTTGAAATATTACTCAGAGAAGTAGTCTATCTTTTTATGCTGCTCTCTGCAGGGCTGGCACTGCAGTAGAATCAAGTTTTGCTGGAATGTTTCACCCATTTTTAAATACAGGCTTTCTCACCCCTCATCTTGGAGGCTGATGCCTGCTGTTTCCAAGTGTTGCTCTACTGCGACCCTTTGCTGCATGCTGAGGAGATGGAGTCAGGGTCCATCTCAGCAACAGAGCACCATTGTTGGATTTTTGTAAGACCAAGGGCAGCTGGGAATATCGGACATTAATGGGGGAGCTGCAAAATTGAAGATAAGACTTCTGCTTCATAGAATCATTAAGGTTGGAAGAGACCTCAAGGATCATCTAGTCCAACCGTCATCTAGTCCTCCCTGCATTCATCCTGCAATCAATGTGGGAAGTATGACAGGTGAATATAGGCTGTCTTTGGAGATCAGTGCCACGCTTATGGCCAATGTGAAGGGCAAAGTCCCAGCTCAGGAGCAGCCAGAGAGTGCCTGCTTGGGCAGGCAGGACCCCTTGTGTTTGCCAGGCTCAAAAAGACAAGCACAGGCAAATGCACGAGAGAGACCAAAATGGCAGCAGCTCAGGTCCTCAAGGCCACTTTTAAAGAGCAATGTAGAAGTTTACGTAATATCTAATTAATATAATTCAGATTTAAGGGTAAATTACTACATAATAATTTATTTCCTGAGACAGATGTAGCCTCTTGTCCTCTTTCCCACCCAATTCATTTGTCTATGCTTTTCTGCCTGTGCTTAAGGACAATAAGTTAATCCTCAACTCCACTATATCAATGGGAATTTTACACTGGCTTTCAAAGAACTTGTGATCACCCTGTCTTTATCAATGAAAGAAAAGCATAAAGATTTAAATAACAGGTAAATATATGAATTAGTCATAAAGCCAGGCTATTTACTAATGTAAATAAGTTGTTGTACTGCAGATATGAACCCTTCTAGAACTACTCAGAGATGGTTTTTGAGAAACCCTACTCCATCAATGCCAATGGGCAGAGGTGCAGAAATTCAGTTCATATTTGTGATTGCAAACTTGAAACAAAACTACCACGAGCTGCAACACGCAAGCAGGCATGTCCAAATCAGGGTATCATAGTAGAGTGCTCCTCCCACATGCACAGCAAAGTGACAGCTGGTTATCACCCTGCAGTGGCAACCTGTGAAGCATCTAAGGTGTGGTTCTTCCTGAATGAACATGAACAAAGCAGTGACCATATATAGTGGCAGGATCCTCCTTGGCTACCAAACACCGCGTTCTTCCAAAACATGTTTCCCTCCCCCAACCTGCAGGCTCATTCATCATCGTATTATTCGAGTTTCATGCTGTTATAACTCTGTTAACACCAGGTCCATAGAAACTCTGATTGCCCGCTGATACTGAAAGAAAGTACACATCTTTCCAGTAACACAAAACCAGGTTTTGTTCTGTAGTTTCTTTCAAAACAAGCTGTTCCACTGCATCCAAGTTCATGACAGCTCTGTAAATTAAGGGCCACTTGGCAGCACAGTTCTAGAAAAGTTAAATAAAATACATTATTGAAAGTCAAAACTTGCCTACGTAAAGCAGCTTTTTTTTTTCATCCCTTCCTTCTACATTATTTAACTCTTGAGTTTTTGACAGACCTGTATTTGTTGTAGACTTCATTTGCAACTACCATAACAGGGAAAGAAAGGGAAGAAAAAAAGAAAAAAGAAAAAAAAATCAATTTCTCTTTTAGAATTATTTAGCATATTAATCCAGGATATTCTCCTACCACACTCAAGAAGAATACACAGTAATACCTATCAATTTTTAAATCAAAAGAGGATTCTCTTGTGGGCTTTTATTTAGCCATTTCAGCTGAAAGCAACAAATGGATAGCTAAAAACAGCTGAATCCAGTAGAATGTAAATAAGAGATCCTTGCCAAATCTTTCCTGGTTGCCAAACGCTCTACCAAGTTTAAAGATCCCATTGCGATACCTTTGTACTTTATTTATATGGCTTTGAGTAAGCCACTCCCTTTCCATATTTGTTTGCGTTAATGCCCGTATTCCCATGATCATTGCAGAACAAATCCAGGTGAAAGGCTGTTCTTGCTTCACAGCAACATTCATGTGATTTTTTCCCTTTCCCAATGATACATTTTTAAACCATCAACTGAAATCTTAGAAGAATTCAACCAGAATATTTGAAGTTCCGTTGAAGTTTTGTTTTCTTCAGAAACAAGGCACCTTTCACAAAGCACTTCAACTGCGCAGCGGGTCTCAAAGGCCTCATTCTAAGGAGCTCTTGTGAAATTTCCAAAGGAGGAAAAACCTCTGCTTTTCTCATTTCTCCAGCGGACTGAGAACTCTTTGAATCAGAGTAAAGAGACCAACTCTTTGGCTATCTTTTCGCTTCATCAGTGATATCTGTGCAGTACTGGATGCGCTCCCAAAGTCCTGTCTGAACATATTCCAGGCTGAGTTGTGCAGGACTTAGGAGGGGTTCTCTAAATACCGTCTCTCCTCTGCACCTCCGCTGGGAAAGCTGAGCAGCATTCCCAGGGTGTTACACAACCTTGCCGCAGGTAAAGCATGAGATACCGAGTGGGAATGGTAATTAGAAAAAATTCGAAACTGAGTGACCTTCCCTCAGTGCTAACATGCCACATAGTGCTAGCTTTGTCCTGACATGTGAGGCGCTTCTCTTCTGTATCTAATCCAGGAATCGCTTTACATTTCATGAATCTACATGCAACATGAGTCAGATATAAACAGAGTTGCCCAACCCTTTAAAAAATTCCATTACACTTACTCCTCCTGCCAATTCAAGTGAAAGTTTTGGACAGAGCAGGTGGCCCACAGCTCACTTTTTGCCTCTGGTGTGAGATTCTGGGATGGGACAGTGGGTGACAGTTCAGATCACTGTCTGCCCACAGGCATCACCAGCCACGTTTTCTCAGCTCAGTCCTACCGAGAGCTCTTTTCAGGCCTCTGACACACTCCAGCCTCTGGTCAGCACAGTCCCTTTCAGGTGTCAGTCCCACTGAGCCTCACCAAGGATGCCTTTGGGGTGTCATCTTCTGCCTTGCACTCACGGCACAGGGCTGACCAGACAGCTATAGAGCTCAGCAGCTTCCTTTGGTGGATTACACTTCAATGCATACCCATGCTAGAGGTCTGTGGCTTACTAAATAATAGGAATTCCCTATAATCATTAAGTCTCTTTTTCCCCCCTCCCCAAGCCTCATGATGTTTCCTGCCTGCACCAGAGCTCCACTGAAATGGAATGAAGTTATCTGAGAGGCATCTCCTCTTTTACTACAAAAAAAAAAGAAAGGGGCTGTGGGGGGATCTCAATATACAGCTTGCAGGTACCTCGCAGGCTGACAGACAAAAAGCTGAGGGAAAACAAGAATGTTTTGTTTGCAAAACACGGGGACAAAATCCATTGTTTTCAAGTTCTTGATACTGAACAGTAAAAATTGCTTATTTTCACTTACCCTTTGCTGCACAAGCAGCTGGCACAAAGGGTAACCATGGGTTTTTCCCCAGAATTTAAAAGAAGGCTGGTTGATACATACCAGAGATTTGAACTTAAAATGAAGCAAGTTCAGAAAAATTAAACTAAAAAAAAAAAAATAATTAAAATTAAAAATTAAATGCCTTTAGGAAAATGGGCTCATAGGGTCAGCAAAATACATCTTTGCCCTCCATCTAGATCCTTCCTGAAACACTTGCTGTCTGATTGCTGCCCTGCTCCCCCAGTATAAAACAAAATACGAAATCTTTATCTCCAACCTTACTCCAGTGACTCACACCAAAAACATACCCTTTTACTTCCCTGAACTTCTGAGGAATTTAGAAGTGCAATCCTGAAAGCCCCAAGGGAAGTTTGGCATTTCATAATAGCCCAGGAGCCCCACCTGAGGTATGAAGAATGCTTTGAAACATGCCTGTGATTAATTAATTAACATATTGGCACCTAACTAGCTTTTTAACACTCAGCCTAATGTTTTAGTTCAGAGCTGCCTGTGCCTGTCACACAGACTGTGTGGATTGATGCCATTACCCTGTAAAGAATACTGCATTTTACCCCTAAGTAAACATAACAATGTAACACAGATACAGCAACCCAAATTAAGGATTACTTACAATGATTCGTAGTGCTTAAACAGAAGGCACTTTACAAGGGGAGGAAGCAATTACTTTTAAAGACAGGGGTTTTTTGCTTCAACATTTCTGAGCAGTTGCATCATTCTTACTCCTGACAACAAAGTCAAAATCAGCACATTGGAAAACAGCCTTACAGATGGGAGCCACAGCTCTGCTCTCCCAAGTGAAATGAAGGCTTCCTCTCCCCTCTCCCCACGTAAGGCTGGAGCCCACCGTGCTCAGAGCTCCCTGGGTAGGCAGGTGCTGGTAGGTGCCCTAATCTGCACCCACTGGGCACTGATGGCAGGGAGGCGATAGATAATTAATCCAGCAGCCTCATGCTCCATGCTTCTTCATGGATGACATGATTCAGGCAACTCTGAGATTTAGGCACTCTTTCCTATCAGCTGAGGAACTCACCTGGGTCATTTAATTTGTAGAAAAAGATGTTTTCTCAGAAAGGGTGAGTTATATTAAACCTTCATTGAAGCACTAATTCAATTACTTGGTTAACCAGGGTATTTTGGAGTATTTCTGGTTATTTGGGTAAGCATAAAACCCACATAACCGTAATAACAAAGTATAACCAAAATACTTAAATACAAATCCTCTTTCTCTCACTCCAGCTACTAGAATAAATCACTTGTTTGTCGCATATGAGAGAGTCTTAGACAAGTACTAAATCAAAGGAAGGAGTTTTACATTTAGCCCTGAGAGTAAGGAGCTTCATGGCCATCTATACATCTTGTGAGTGCACATTTTACCATGCAGCTCTAACTTTGCGGAAAGCTGCCTCCCATGCTCATGGCTTCCCTGTGACAGCAGAGGAATGCTTCATCAACGGCAGTGCTGGTACAGCTGCTGGTAGGTATCCCAGGTGGGATTTCTGGGTTGCTTTCCATCAGCCTGGAAGGGGAGGTGGAGGCTCTGACTGCCATCAGGGTCTGCCATCTCTGGCTCCTTGAAGAGGAGTCTGGGCAGGGTTGAGAGCAACCCCTTTTCTTTTCTAAATTGTGTACTGGTCTTTGCTTCGGTTTGACTACGGACGGCAAATCTCCTGAAAGACCAGGAAGCACTAGAAAGTTGTATACTGAACTTGGAGGTGGTTCGTGACTGTCCCACGGATCAGCGGAAAGCTCGTTTATATCTAGTTTCCCAATTTAAAACATGGAAGAAAGCAGTGTGGCACAGGATTTCTCTTTAGAGATGATGCAAACTCTAGATCTTGCAGTTGTGATCATCAAAGGAGGCTGATTTTCTTGTGATGAGTGAGATGCAAGATAAACATCAAAACCAGATCAGTGTTCACAAATAAAGCCATGAGATAAAAAAATCTGGTGGAAAACAAGCAAGTGAGATTCAGATCAGAGAAAAATACATATAGAAAATAATAACCCTAAAACCTTTCAGAAAGAGCAGCCTTACGAGAAAAGATTGAGTTGAAACAATGTCAAAATGTTTGTAAGCCTAAAAATTATAATTTGGTACTGTTGGTACAGAACTAAGATATGCTGATCTTTCTCGTATGACTCTGTATACATGTCTGGATACCTCAATGCCAGAATGACAGCCACAAATTGGAAGGGATTCAGCGAAGAGCAACAGTGGAGATAAATGAGCTACGGAGACTAATGTATGTTGAGAGAGTAAAGAGGTTAGCGCATAGCTTGAGGGTCAAAGAAAAAAAAATGGTAACTCTTACAAAATATTTGAAAACTATGAACAGCAAAGAATTAAACTGTTTAGATTGCTACACTAAGAAGTAAAAACAGTGGAAGTAAGAAAAGTAACTTATCCTACCCATTGTATTACTAAAGAAATACAAACATCATGTACGGAGTAGTCTCATTTGGAGGTGGAAATTAGAAACTGGATTTCTTTCAAATCTGTTGTTCCTATGTTTGTTTTCCTCTTTTTTATACACGAGTGTATTTTTTTCTCTAGAATAACTTCACCATGGTCTATTAAATTACTTCCCCAAAAGATTTTGCTCTCTCTCTAAATACACATGTAGGGTAGCCAAGAAACAAGAGTGGAATTTTTTTTATCGCTGACTGAGCATCTGTCATTTCCACTCTTGCCACATTTCCAAACTCTGTATTCTAGGAGTTACTATGTTTCCTCTCAGCAACAAAAGCATTACAACCACAGCCAATGTCGTGGGTGCTTAAGACTCAGGCCCGTCCTACAGAGATGAGTCTTGACCCGGCATTTCATCACGGACCATGTGAACCACTCTGTGCCGTTGCAAGTGGCCAGGCTTTGCTCACAACTACACATCTGTTGCTAGGCTTGAAGGTACATGTGTAACCAGAGGCCCATTGCCTTGAGAGGATCATAATTCACAGGGTAATCAAAAATAGCTAATGACAGCATTTATTGTTCAAGGGAAGGAAATAGCCTTTGAAGGGCATTTCCACCCATCGGATTTCATTATGCAACACTAAAATACGTTTTTCTGAGCATCTGGAGGTTTCACATCCTGCACCTTGAAAAGAGCAAACTTCACTCTTTCCCAAAGGGATGATGGGTGAGAAAAAACTATCAGGTATAATAAATTCCAGAATCTGCTTTTCTGCTCCCTTAAAATTTTCACAGTCAATGGTACAGTCTGAGTCAACAAGACTCAGCTGACTCAAACTCTCTAGTATGATCACATTTTTATTAGACACTCTTCACAACTTTTATTCTCACTACATGGAAGAGAACATTGCATTTTCAACAAAATCACCTGCACATAATGTTACATTCACCATGGAGGATTCTCAGTTAGTTCTGACAAGGTTAGAGGAAAAATTTGAAGAAAAGTAACAATCACAGTTATATGAAATCAATAATATTCAAACCACGCTAATCACAAGCTGTATAAACTGATTATATATTTTTACAGAAATCCAGTCATAAAGGATCACTGAAACACAAATTCACACTGTATGCTACCAATTTCCTTCAGAGGAAATATTACTCACTTATCTAAAGACCTATTTTTATTTTTCCCAAATATTTGGATAAGAAAGGCAGTGAGAAATGCTGGGCTCAATTATTCTTCTTCCACATAGCTTCCTTTGACAAAAGTTAACCTCATACTATTACACTACCTGTTAATTGTGGTTTAAATCCTGCATAAGCTTGGCTTTATGACCAAATTTTGTAGTTCTTTGTTGAGAAAAATTACTTTTGAAACCAAGACGAATGCTGACTGCAAACTGCAGTCCTGCACAGTTATAAGCTGCACGGTTGTTTGTTTGTACATGAAAACGGCAGTATAAATGAGTCCAAAATCTAAATTAAGGGTACCAATTTAGAAAGAAAATGTGTGCCAGAAGAGTCAAAGACTCAAGGACTTGCTTATTACTTTTAACCTCTCAGATTCTTCTGTAAGTTCAGCTGTGGGTGAAAAGAGAGAAGAGCTGCTGCGTTTTCTCAGTTGTTTGGTGGCTGTAAGTGCGTAGGTTGGTGGTTGCTGTCAGTGACTTCTGCACTTGTTCAGGAGTGGGGAAGCCATCTACAAAGTGCCTCTGGTCTCTGCCGGGGCCTGTGCACATGCTAGTGACCCTCCCGCTGCCTCTGCCCAAGCTCAGCTTCTCCCACAGCAAAAGCTCAAGGGTGCAAGGCTGAATTCGCTGGAGGCTACGGCAAGGCTTGCACTGGTTTCATAGCCTATGAATATGTCACACCCTGCTTTCAGACACTAGAATTACCAACCTGATGTTTTCCATCACATCATCAGCAGTTAAAAAGGGAAGCAGGGGACTGAAAAATGAAGTGCCATATGGAACAAAACACCAGGAGGGGTTTGATCCTCTGTGCATGCATCCCCCTCAGCATCCCATCCCTCTGCTGTTTCGGGGACACCCAGCCCTTTGCAGCTGAAAATGTTTTAGCAGTATAAAAAGCCAGATTTGTACACAGCCAGCTCTGACAGGCTTGATCTGTTGAGTTGTCCATGTCTTACCAGCAGAAGCATCAATCCCTTACTAGGGCGGTGTTAACCCCATAGCAAGGAAACACAGCTACGCCATGACTCTACGCACGCCAAGGCAGGTAGTACACTGCACGAGGCTGGATTCTGGTCCGTCCAGTAATCTGACCTTTGTAAAAGAGAAAGAGCCTATTAGGAATTAACGTACTGCACATAGAAATGTCTGCTTGCATTCCTCTTTCACAGACATGTGTTTGGCGCCTGGGGTATTAACTTTCAGACTTTGTTTCTTTTTACTGCATATTCGTCTGCAGCAGCGTTGCCTGCAAACGGGGTGCAGTAGAAAAACAGGCTGGGTTGCCTTTGCCCCTTCTCAGTCCTCTCAGATGAAAAGGTGGTTCATTCATGATATCATAAGCGATATTAAAAATTTCTTGTATGAGATGCCATAATCTAAGGAGAGTTTATTTTCAGTTTACTATAACCCATATTAAGTTTCTATTTATAAGTAACAGATACTTTTTTTAATGCTCCAGTAGCAATAAAATAAACAGCATTGTAATGAAGTGTCTCTGGAAACAAGATGAAAATAAGAAATGCTTAGACACAAACTAAAGGCAAATCATTGTTGTTTCAAAACATACAATTGCTTCCAAAAATACTACATCCTTTTCTGGTTCAGAGCTACACTACATGTTATTTTGATTAGGCTTCTTGCATAAATAAAAAACAACTCTTATTTTGCAGACACAAGAATGAAAAATATACTCAGCAGGATGTTACTCACAAACCATCCAAAAGACAGTTTTGACCATAATGCAAAGAAATCAATCTGACCAATGAACTGTACCACTATGTTCTGAAAACCCTCTGCTCTATAAAATAGAATTTGTGACATTTCTTCAGAGCTAATGCATTTCTCACTTCACACATGAAAATACATTTAAGTTCAATCCAGTAACTTCTTTTTTTTTACTATAACTGAGAATACGTTTTGGTTATACACCTTTCCCTGTGCTCCAATGCATTTTTTGTAGTTCTGCTCCTTTATCCTTATTTTCCAAGAACAACCATGCAGGTTTCTATTTTGACACCAGCAGGTTGCAACACTCAAGGTAGACATCGAGAATTATATAACTTGATAAGTCTCCCCTCATTTTTTGCCGTTTGTAAAACAGTAGCTAACAACAAGCACTAGTACCTATGTATAATGCATATTGTATTCGTGTGTATAATGTATATTATATTCATTCAATATTAAGCAAGAATAATTTCAATAGCAAGATGTAACTGCTTATACGTTATTAAAGGAAGCTGGAAAGAACATTTATGTGAATGCGTTCCAGAAAAGAGTAAATGGCAGGAGAATACTAGGGGCAGAATTCATTTCACCACCTTCTAACATGACAGCAACTCTGTGTTCACATATGCACAGCTACTCAGAGCAGGAAAGCTGAGATTAAAAGCTCCTGTGCATGACTACATGTGGACAATGATGTTAACACGAGTCACTCAAAAGGGGATAAAGAGGCAATGAGTCAAAAAAAAGGAAGTGATTTTTGTTAGCAGCATTATCCTCATGTATTCACTGGCACCGGAGCTTTTTAGCTTTGAGAGCCGAATTCCTTATTCTGCACACACGGCCATAAAAAGCCCACATAGACCATGATAAACAAGCACTTTCACACAGTGAAGTGGTTACAGAATTTACCTTCCTGAGACGGATGTTACTGGAAATTATGCGTATTTGGAAGAACACTTATTTTCCCCTACATGAAATACAAACTAGTTTTTATTATTATCATTTTTTTGCTCGTTGTTTAAAGCTACTTCTAAGTATCTCTGGATTTCTTGCTTAAGATCCCCTGTGGGGAATCCATTCTAGAGAGAATTTCATTATAATATTTCCAAAACAAGAGAAAGCCTTTCCTTGGCATTTCCACAGCTCTGTTCGGTGCTGCAACATATCAGCAGCCATTGATCAACCGGTTGCTACGAACCAGAGTAGCACCTGCAGTTCTGCTCATAGGAAGGTACATTGATCTGGATGTTAATTCAGTGATGTTTTTATTTCCTTTTTCAACATCAGTTCTACTCATGTCAAGCAGCTGTACAGAACAGGGTGTTGTCACTGTGCAGGTAAAGGGCACCGTTACAGAAGAGCCTTTTCTCATTTGTAAAGAAAACCTCATCCAAACACTTCTTTCCAACTCACTATGTCTGCAGGCTGAAATAGGCAAATTCAGAAACAAACTCTCATGTTCCTCCCTTCTTAGTTTGCCCCAGTGAGAAATGAGCCCCTTCTTTTCTGTCTTGCCATGAATTTTAGCCCCTATTCCTTTGCACACACAGAAGGGGGAGCTCCCATGTGGGATTATACTTGAACTGTCTCCTCGCCACCCCCATTGCCACTCTCACCCCTGATCCCAAGGAATCAGAGAAGTGACACACCAGTGAAGGGACACAATATCCTTCCACATGAATTGGAGCCTCCTCAGAGAAATTAGCGATATTACATTAAGGTAATGCACTTGATTTCACATCATGAGTCCCAGCCGAAAAGTTTGCTCTGACAGCCACCACATGGGACCTCAGTGGGCAAGGGGACCAGCACCTATGAAGCTCCTGCCTCTGTCTTGACCCCCCTGAGGACCTTCCTGGCCAGAAGTCAAAGTGACTTGCTCTGGCTGGGATAGCTCTGCAACCTCACATTAAACCCTTACCTGTTGGAGAGAGTTCAGAGGAGGGACACCAAGATGATCAGAGGGCTGGATCACTTCTCTCCTTCTGTGATCTCCTCTTCTGAAAAGGATGAAGGTGAATTCTGCCTCCATCCCTTCTTCGCTTTTACCCACAACAACTGGTGAGCAAAGCCCCAAATCAAGAAAACTTTACACATTTCTTTCACTACTATTGCTTCAGTACACTATTTTACCCTAATCAGCTCATAGTTATGCTACAGATACTTTTCCAGAAACTCGTCTTGCCTCACTAGATAACAATGAGTAGAGCTTTCACAACATACAGCTGAATCTTCTGTTAGCTGTGGATATAAATCCCAACTTCACTGTTCTATTAATACGTTTCTAAACTGAATATCTCTATTCCATTTAATTTCCAATTTTAATGATCTAGGTTTTAAACCAGCTGTCCCCAAGTAAGGATGTGAAAGCCAGCTTACTTCCTCTTCAAATGAAAACCAGACAGCCCTTTCTGTTCACAGAAAAATAATGTGACTCAACCATTACTTTGTAAAACTCTACGGAAAGCAATAAGATTTGGAGATGCTTAGAAGGAAAGAAAAGTCACTGAAAGAAATATTTTCACTAGCTCCAGGAACCATCAATACCTTCCTCTGTGCTCCCTTACAAGGGATTTGATTTTTTTCTCAGGAAGAGAGTAGAAAGCATAAGAACAAGGATCACAACTTTTCCAAAAGATTTGAATAATGAAACAAAAGAAGAAAAAAAAAGGCCAAAAAAAAAAGCTTTGGTGGCCAGTTATGATACTGGAATGCTAGACAACAGGTGTCACTTCTGGGTTCTTTCAAAGACTTTCTCAGTGTCCTTGGCTTAGGTAAATCAAAATCGCTCTGGGCCCCATACGTTAAGCAGGGATAACAGTAATACCGTCTTTGTGAATCCATAGAGATAGCTCCTCAGTGTAATAGCTGTCTCCTAGCTAATTCCATGTCAGGCACCTCTGATACTACTGACCTCCTATCCATGTTGACACTGCTGTATAATGTAGGCAACTATGATGATGCAATAGTTGCTCAACAGCTTTCTGCGCGATATCATAACACCTAATGCAGATCCAGTTAACCTTGTGCACTTATTCAATCTCAAATAAAATGATGTCTGAGCATATCTAATCTGCCTGTGTTCATGTACCCACTTCAGTTGGGCAACTGCTTGTGGAAGAAAGAAATGCTGATGAGGAGGGTAAGAAATAGTTTCTCATGAGATCTTAGGCATCTAAGTTAGCCGTAAATGGTTATTAAAGACCTAAGCCCAAACTGCAACATTTGAAATACCATCAGTGACGAGTAGTGTCCCTCAGGGGTCTGTATTTGGACCAGTACTGTTTAATATCTTCATCAGTGACACAGACAGTGGGATCAAGTGCACCCTCAGCAGTTTTGCAGATGACACCAAGGTGAGTGGTGTGGCTGACATGCCTAAGGAACAAGATGCCATCCAGAGGGACTTGGGCAAGCTTGAGAACTGGGCCCACATGAACCTCGAGGTTCAACAAGGCCAAATGCAAGGTCCTGCTCATGGGTCGGAGCAACCCCCAGTCTCAATACAGGCTGAGGGATGAAGGGACTGAAAGCAGCCCTGAGGAGAAGGACTTCAGAGTGCTGGTGGATGAGAAGCTCAACATGAGCCAGCAATGTGTGCGTGCAGCTCAGAAAGCCAACTGTATCCTGGGCTGCATCAAAAGAAGTGTGACCAGCAGGTCAAGTGAGGTGATTCTCCCCCTCTACTCCACTTTCATGAGATCCCACCTGCAGTACTGTGTCCGGCTCTGGGGTCTTCAGCACAGGAAAGACAGGGAGCTGCTGGAGCAAGTCCAGAGGAGAGCCACAAAGTTGATCAGAGGGATGGAGCACCTCTCCTATGAGGAAAGGCTGAAAGAGTTGGGGTTATTCAGCCTGGAGCAGGTTCCAGGGAGACCTTATTGCGGCCTTCCAATAGTTAAATGGGGCTTACAAGAAAGATGGGGACACACGTTTTAGTAGGGCCTGTAGCGATAGGACAGGGGGATAATGATTTTAAACAAGAAGAGTGCGAATTCAGACTAGATATAAGGAAAAGATTTTTTACCATAAGGGTGGTGAAATACTGGAACAGGTTGCCCAGAGAGGTGATAGACGCCCTATCCCTGGAAACATTCAAGGTCAGGCTGGATGGGGCTCCGAGAAACTTGATCTAGTTGAAGATGTCCCTGCTCATTGCAGGGGGGAGGCTGGACTAGATGACCTTTAAAGATGCCTTCCAACCCAAACTATTCTATGATTCTATCTTTCCTGTTGCCTAATCCCGTATGCACCTACATCTTTGTCAGCAGGGTTCTTCAGTACACTGTCTGTTGTCTGAACATGACCCAAATCCTCCAGCAACTGCTCTGTGCCCCATGTCCTGTGATATCCATGGTGCCACCATGCATGCTTGCTAGTGCTGTGTAGCACATGAACACGCTCCCTACACCTATAGGAGGAAGCACTGGTGGAAGTATCGCAGCAGCTGCTATTTCAGCTAAAGGAGGAAGAGAAAAGTCCTGTTACACAATAGCTTAGCAGTTACAGAAGATAAGGAAAAGCTGCCTCCAGATCCCAAGCGAGCACACACCCACCTCTGCCCTTTCTCAGAGATGGCCTGAAGTGGGAGGCAAGGCCATGCTGCGGTGAGGGTGTCCTTGAAGCAGTCACACTGCACGTGGTGTAAGTGATGATCCTGTAATTTGAGTGCAAGAAAGGGCTCGTGTGACTTTCCAGTCGAGAGGTCACATACCAGCCATGAAGGCAGGTCACCTGCGTTCCCAACTCTGCTCCAGGTACAATTACACATAAACAGCCTTGTGTAAACAGCGAGGTAGAAGAACAGTTGAAGCAAATCTCAAATACTCAGACACACTCATACACATGCATGTATATAAATGTGTCCTAAGAAAAATGAGTCACTATACATCATTTTTTTTTGACTAACAGTGAAGGTACTTAACTCTAAGGAAGACTCCTTGCTGGAGGAAGGCTCCACCTACAAGCTAGGGTTAGCTCCAAAGCTGAGTAAGGAAATGGGGCTCAGAACATACTTCATAATAAAGAAAAACTGAGAAAGAGCAAGGACAGATGGTCAGAGGTCTGTAACAGCTTCCATGTAAGGAAACAATCAAATAATTCAGAACTCTACAGTCTGGGAAACAGATGACAGGGATGTGGCAGAAGTGTGTAAAATCATAAGAGTCACAGAGAGGGTAGTCTGGCACCAACTTTGTACTGCATCTACCAATTCAAGAGTGAGGGATATCAAATGAAGCTCCAAATGAGAAATCAAACTTAACTGAAGCGTTTAGTTCTCATTAAATGGGTGGAGTTCCTTGTAAGGAAAATCATAGATGCTAAAAGTTGATACGGGCTTAAGCAGCAATCAGATCACCTGTTCCTATTTTCTTCCCTAGGAATCCGCTCAAGATTACTGGTAGTTCGGAGGGAGGAATATGCTTTAATTCAGCAAAAAAGAACAAAACAGTCTCCCACATCACAAATTTTACAGTCAAGTTCCTTGGATCTCAGGAAATTGTAGGAGTCAGGCTACCCGAAGTGTTAGTGAGGAAGCTCACTCTTGAAAAAGACCTTCATGATCAGAATGCCTCCCTGTCAGATAAGTATGATAGACAGCTGCTGGGCTGAGTGAATCTCTGTTCTGACCCAGCCCCATGGTATCTCTGTTCATTATCAGAGTCTACTCATTCACAGATTCACAGAACGGTAGGAGTTGCAAGGGACCTCTGGAGATCATCTAGTCCAACCTCCCCTGCTAGAGTAGGATCACCTAGAGCAGGTTGCACAGGATCACATCCAGGTGGGTTTTGAATCTCTCCAGAGAAGGAGACTTCACAGCCTCTCTGGGCAGCCTGTGCCAGTGCTCCATCACTCTCACCATAAAGAAATTTTTTCTCATGTTCAGATGGAACTTCCTGTGTTCCAGTTTGTGCCCACTGCCCCTCGTCCTGTCACCACTTCTCACCACTGAGAAGAATCTAGCCCCTTCATCTAGACATCCTCCATTTAGATATTTCCAAGCATTGATATTGACCATCAGCATCAACTTGTTTCAATATCTAACTCCACACACATCTCCGCTTTGGCATCCACTCGTTAGCTCCTACTTACCTAGAAGACACATTGGCATTGCAGGTTTGAGTGCCACAAGCTTTTGCTTCTATTTGGAGTTGACACTTAGAGCCGGCTTCACGTTGCCTAGTAGGCAGTCCAACATCTGAAAAATGGACCCTGACAGTCTGCTAAGACCCGAGCTGGGAGCCTAGACATCAGATGGAGTGGGGAATAGCGTTCTTCAGGAGCAAGCTAAAAACCCCTGCTGAGTGGGCAGTTACCGAGAGGCAGCCAATAGAAAACAGTTTTTTTAAGGAATACACTAAGGGCCACTCTTTCCGCGGTACTTAAGCGCTAGCTACTGCCAATGAGCCTATCTGGAACAAGGCATGGGTGCTGAAATAACCATTCATCACTGCAGTCAACGGCCTACGGTCTCGTAACTTTGAAAGTTACATAGGTTTTGTAACCGCTCTCCTTACCTAAATTCTATCTAGACTGCACAGAACGTGTCAACGGGGTGGTTTGGATCTTGCCCCTAATACAAACACGTCTTGAGAGGAGAATCAGTTAGCTAAATAGAAAGAGTCTGATGAAAACTTAATTAAAGTAGATGGAAGAAACTTCATTGTACATCCTACTCTGGGAATATGTGAACCTTATGGAGTTTGAGTTTTTGTGAACCTAAGGGATTTTTAAACTCTCTGAGGGCTGGCAAAATGAATTTGGTCTCTTTTTACTCTGTCATTTAAATTCATAGTTTGTTTTATTTCACATAAGGGTAATTCAATTTTTTAAAAACCACAAAAAATGTTTTTCCAGCTACAGACAATCATGTGCAATGTATTAAGGACAGAACGGCCTCCAAGTCCAAGGTTTGGCACAATCTCAGTCCTAAAGAGACATACTTACAAAAATTGGGATTTTTTTTTTCTTTCCCTTTTCTCTGCTGCTTTCCCAGGGCGTCTCTTTCCTTTTCACACAGTCAGCTCTCTGTCTCTTCTCTCACTCTGTTTTTCACCATGTATACTTCTGTCTTCTTCCTTTTTCATGGTCACCCTTAAAGAGATAAGTAAGATGTACTCCCAGTACCACCGGTGTAAACATCAACATTTTTAACTAATAATATTTCAGCAGGTTTGAAATCTGTCAGAATGTTTTAGGCCACGTCTAATAAGAACAGGATGTTCACGGATTATTTCCAGCACTCTCTCTTGTGAGTTTATCACTTCTGATTCAGAAGCACTGCACTTTGAATAACACTAGGCCCAACCTTCAAAAAGTATTTGCTCAAAATTTGGATTTGTTTGCATTCAGTCGTCATGAATATGCCAATATGCAAAATGATGACAGAACTGATCAGAGTAAGAATTTAACTTTAACTAAGTACATAACAAGTTTAACAGCTGGAGGAGCCCAAGATCATAAAGAATTCCTAGAAATTATCAGGAAAAGTTTCTGAATAAATTTGAGACAGCTATAAACAGTCAGTGGGGATCTCTCCAAGAAAAAGTATAATTTGCACAGATATGTATCAGTGAAATACTCAGCACAAATACTGAACATAGTCCTCACCAGAGACAAAGCTGAATTAATGGTTCATTCACTCCAGGGCCACCAACCACCAGCACCGGGAGGAACTTTAAAACTAAGCCCATCTTCTATTATTCTGGCATGTCATCATGCACATCATCAGTGCACCTGAATCTTATCTTTCCTTACCTATCCTCTTGCAAAAATGTCTAAAACACTAGTTACTAACCAGCTTCCTTCCTCAGACACAAAGTCCAACAGAATCTTCCAAGTACCATCTGCTTTCTGCTACGTGAGAGTCAGAGACAATTACAATGAAAAAGGGATGTAGAAATCAGCCTAATGGACTTAATCTGTAAAATTATATTCTCTCTTGCAGAGAAGAGTTACTTTCTAGAACAGAGTTTATCAGATAGCCCCCAAAATAAACGAGACAACCTCCTCAGTTTAGTGCCTTTATCAGACTTTCTCCAGGTCACTTAAAGCCATTGCAGATACAGGCCAGTTTGAAGAAATTACAACGTAATTCTTGAAGAGGAAAATGTTCAAAGAAAGAAAACTTCAACATTCAAAAAGCAAGACACATTGCTGAAGAACAGTAAATATTGTGCTGTCGGAGGCGCAAGTTTCACAAGGCGCTTTTTTGACGCAAAGAGGTGCATTCCCACGCCAGCAAAGGCTGCTGCTCCTCAGCCTGGTTTGCACAGAGGATGCAGTTTATGGGTTCTTTCTTGTGTCACGAAGTGTAGAGCAGCTCACAGGTTACAGTGATTCAGATTTCCATATTTTGAAAGACTGCAACGGCTTCTCCATATTGTAAAATAAAACTCTTCTCTTGTGTCCCAGTGCAGAGCCTCGTGCCCCCGTGAGCAGCGGAAGGTCGGAAGGGTGGCAGTGTTGGCTGCTCCACACCGGCTTAAATACCCAGCTAAACAAAAAAAAAAGAGGAGGTGTGCATTGATTTTGGGTGAACTTTATTTCACGCATCCATACATTTAGAAACATTTATTGCATCAGAGCTACTGCCAGAAACCAAGTCAGTAGATTTTGGATCTGAATTTACCTTTTTCTTGCATTTTTAAAGAAAAGTCCAACAACACAGCTCAATCTATTCTAAGCTTCCAGTCTTTTAAAGCACAGTGACAAACTCCCTATAACTGACAGCAGTGTTAGCATCAGCGTTTGCCTGTCACCGTGTTGCCTGGAAGTCCCTGGCAGAAATCAGGATTCTGCCTGTCTAGGTGCTGCAAACATGACTTGGTGAAGAATGTCAGTATTAACTGTGATTATTAGACTTAGCTGTAACCAGAACCACTGCTTAAAGGAAAATTTTGGAAAACCTTGGACCCACATTCAAACTAGCTGCTCTGGCCACTTCTAGGGTAATTGCTTAGTCTGCATTCTTGAAACCCTTAGTTGCTAACTCTGACTGCCTTTCAACTGGGCCCCTTCTCCTGTCAAAATTCCAAGACACAGAATCAACAGAAACAATGGAGGAGAAAAGGATGCTATTTAACTTCGCGAAGTATTAACTGAACACAGAATAGGGATAGAGCCTGCGTCAAAATGTAAGGAAACTGCAGATTTATACATTACAGGCAGTAACCTCTTTCTTTTTGTCTAGAAGCAAACAGGAGGCTGTAAGCACAAACAAATGGTAAAACTAACATGAACGAAACAGGAAGAACTAAAAAAAAAGACATTGTGGAGTAGTTCGACTGTCGCTTAAATAGTTAACGACCATCTTTTGTTGGTGTACTTGCATAATTTCAAAACACTTTATTATTGAGAAATGAACACAGATTATTTTCTTTGCAAATAGAGCCAGAGTGTTTCTGTATTACTTCATAGGAGGTTCCTTTCCTCTACAAAATGCCACGGCTCCAGTCAGCAAACAATACAGTTTTGTTAGCTAGTTACCCAACCTGACATGCAAAGTAATAAACCTTGTGATACGTTGCTCTTGCTCCATGAACTCTCCCACAAATAAATGTCTTTTGACAATGAAGGAGCAGTATCTCCCATCCCCCTTGAGTGAATATGTGTCAGTTCTGCAACATTTCTGTGCGACAATGAATCTACAGAAAAGACTTGAGGTGATGGCGCAGATTTCACAAACCACATTACAGAATGCTTACTTGTAAATTCCTCCGTACCCACAGCTGAAAGGGACGTGTAGCAGCTTGCTGCTTTGCTGCAGTAGAACCTGCAACGCATACGCAAAACAATAAAAGAAAATAAACATTTTTAAGGACCTGATCTTGCAAGTTCTTGAGTCACAACCAATGATTTCCATGGGAATGTTTGTGCTTAAAGTTAAGAACGTGCTTAAGAGCTTTGCTGAGTCAAAGCCAGAGAGCTCAACTTCTCGCAGCATTTCTACTTCTGCTCATTTGAAACTACAGCCATGGTCTCGACACTTTCCTCAGCTGTTTTAATTAATTTTAATACACCAGCTAATTATTTTTTTTTCTAAAAAAAAAAAATTAGCTGGTGTATTCTAGACGTAAGCATGTTAGAACAACGTGCTTTCGTTTTCACTTAAAACCACGTCTTTTTTCCTGTGTGCCTGAATGCTTTAAGAAAACCGCTCCTCTGCCTAACCTGAAAAGAACTCATTGACACATTATTATATTTTGTAACTAATTAAAGTGAGTACTTTGAGTATGTGATTTACCACGTGCTTTATCTGATTGCATTTGATCCGCCTGACCTTTTAATCAAAAGGGGAAATAGATTTGTCTGTGGTGAAAACATGACACGATTACCAACTCTGCCTTACTTTCTAGAATCTGTAAGAACTTTTTGTACCTAGGCTTTACAACTGTATCGTGAGTCATCTTCCTAGCACAGAGATGTCATCATATTTATGACACGATGTTTTCTTTTTCTTGCCCCAATTTCCGTTCTGGCTTTAACCGAAGAGTTTAACCTTAGACTTTCCCCATTGCTTCCTGTATTAAATCCTCGCTGCTGAGAACTCTTTGCTGATCTCTTAACCTCTTGCATCCATGTTTACTATGTATTGCATAGTCATTATTAAAATCAGTAACATTTTCTTGGAAACACTTTTAAGGTCGTTAAAGCATTTTGGACTGTTGCCTGTTAGTAATCTTCCTGCAAAGAATACTGTAAATCAGTGCTTGGCCAGTCAGACTACGACTGCTGCTCGTGGTATTGGTGTTCTCAAATGGCCGGGATTCTGTTGCAACAGGAGCTTCACAAACACAGGAAGGCACAGTACAAAAGAACTCACTGTTGCCCAGATAATACAGGTTTTAAAACTCCTTAACCAAAATGACACATGACTTTCAGCAATGAACAATGTTGTAACGGTCCTCACACTCTTGGCCGGGGTCAGAACAGCTGGGTTTTAAAAGCAATTTTTTCGCAGAAGCTAAAATGCTAAGTCAATGCCTTAGTTCTTATGCTTATAAATAGAAACTTGCAAACGCAAGTGGCTAAAATAATCAGATTTAATTCATCATACTACAGTGTACTCCGGATCTTAAAGCCAAAGACAAAATCTGGATACTCTTCTTTGGTCGCGGTGAAAAGCATAATACATGTGCATATTCTCGGACTTTTTGTCCTAAAAAGTTCAACAAAATGTCCCACCTGTGCACAGCCGTCTGCCCAGTCTTCCACATCATTTATAGAACATTTTAACATATTTATCCTAAAATAATTTGAGAAATTATTGTCTCTGCGGTCACTTTACTTGTTGCTGGCACAACCAGCTTAAGAAGCCTGGGCCTCTACTCTTTCACCGCAGCAGTTTGCTTCCTCCCCAGCAGTACTCACAGCGCTGTTGGTGGGACTCCGCAAGAAGGTGGATTGCTGAAAGGATCTATGTTACAAGTAACCCTGAAGAGGCTGATACCTTTGTGTGGTGGAGGGGTAGGAACGAGAGATGAGCAGAAGAAACACCTCAAAGGAGGCAGGACTCCTTGAGTTGACATTGTCTTCGTAATACTGACGTCCTGAGAAATATCCTTCTGTGGCTGGGGAGCAGCTGCGGGGAGGTGTGAAGAACTCTGCTGCAAGTTCCTAACACCTCCAGTGAAGGGGAGAAGGCATCAAGGCTTTAGCAGCAGTTGTGACTAGCAGCAGTTGTGACTTCCAAAGGCATATTAATCACAAGCATTAAAGAGGTTGCAAACTCATCCCCCCATCCTGAAGTCTACAACTACAGCTAAAAAATTCCTCCTTTTCTTGCAATTCCTTGTCCCTTGGGATTCCTTGTCCCTTCAGATGTTGTGGTGATGCTATCTCACTGATGCTGCTGCCACCTTATGCATTTTTCTTAACTGAAAAAACACACTGGAGATGAGGTTAGATTTGAAGAAATCCCAGCAAGACAAACTTCTCTGGTTGTGGCAGATCCAGTGTCAGTGGTTACCCATGCATACTTCCCCAAGCTGCTTACTCAGGCCTCACCACCCATCCCAGGCAAGAAGGCTGCGCCTTCCCATCTGCTGGCGTCATTGCGTTCACAGTCTCTTCTAACCCCGTTCTGTCAAAATTGATCCAGGTTTTGGGGATTTTTTTGTAAATCCCTCACTATGAAGTATTTAAACTCACTCAAATCATTTTGACAGAATAATGTTAATGAGTAACCAGACATTCAGTTCTGCTGGAGGTTGGGAGTAGGGAGAGGGACACAAATTTCCAGCTGGAAGAAAGTGGCAAGCACGTGACAGCAGCGTGGGTAAGTTGGTCCCTTCACCCTGCTGGTAGACGCCATACGTAGGCTAGGCCCACACTGGCTAACAAAGTCGGACCTAACACTATAGTTACACATCATAAAGTATAAAGAATTTACAATACCCATTTAAGTTTCAATTTTTCATTTCAAGTAACAATACCCACTGAAATGCAAAATACCAGCTTTGAATGAGAGCTGAAAAATTATGGGGCAAGTTAGTCTCTTAGTATGCACATTTCCAAACTTTAAAATAAACTACGGAGAGACCACTGCCTTGTTGCTCTGGATGTCATCTACCTGGACTTGTGCAAAGCATTTGACACTGTCCCACACGACATCCTTGTCTGTAAACTGGAGACACACGGATTTGACAGATCAATCACTCAGTGGATAAGGAATTGGATGGATGGCCGCACTCAAAGTGTTGTGGTCAACAGCTCAATGTCCAAGTGGACATCGGCGATGAGTGGCATTCCTCAGGGGTCGGTACTGAGATAGGCACTGTTTACTCTGTTCGGCGGTGACATGGACAATGCAAATCTCATTAAGTTCAACAACGCCAAGTGCAAGGTCCTACATGTGGGTCGGCACAATCCCAAGCACAACTACAGACTGGGCAGGGAATGGATTGAGAGCAGCCCCAAGCAGAAGGACTTGGAGATCCTGGTGGATGAGAAGCTCAACATGAGCCGGCAGTGTGCGCTGGCAGCTCAGAAAGCCAACTGTGTCCTGGGCTGCATCAGAAACAGCGTGACCAGCAGGTCCAGGGAAGTGATTCTCCCTCTCTACTCCACTCTCNCCAGAGAAACCGTATTGTGGCCTTCCAGTATCTGAAGTGGGGCTACAGAAAATCTGGAGAGGGGCTGTTTATAAGGGCATGTAGTGTCTGAATAAGAGGTTACAGTTTTAAACTAAAACAAAGGAGGTTTAGATTAGATATTAGGAAGAAATTCTTCCCTGTGAGAATGGTGAGGCACTGGAACAGGTTACCCAGAGAAGCTTTGAAGGCCCCGTCCCTGGAAGTGTTCAAGGCCAGGTTGGATGGGGCTTTGGGCAACCTGGTCTAGTGGAGGGTGTCCCTGCCCATGGCAGGGGGTTGGAACTAGATGATCTTTGAGATCCCTTCCAACCTTAACCATTCTGTGATTCTGTGATTTCTCAGGTTCCTTTTTCCATCAAATAAGTTTCAGTTGTGATCCTATGTCATTGATTTCGTAACTACATTTGCTCTCTTTCAGACTAGTGATGAAATCTTGAGTTAAATGCAGGTCAGTCCATTGAAAATTTGGCTGTGCCAGAACTGGAACCTTTGATGGTAAAAAACCACTTGCTAATTATTCTGATGTTTGAGACACTATGGATGTGATTCTGTTTTTTCATCCTGATACAATGCAGTATCACTCATTCAAGAGCAGTATAAAGCAAAGGCTGTATTGTTGCTTACTGAGTAACACCATAGACGGTATCAGCCTCTCTGAATCATTTATATCTTAAGGCAAAATTACATAGCTGCCGTTTCATTCTTTAATGTAATTTTTTCATGTCTTCCTCCTTTCAAAAGAAATGCAGGGCTATACTTTAGAAACCATGTAATACATAACAGCTGTGGTATTTTACTTGCATTAAATAAGCAAATACTGCTAAAGAGTCCTTACAAAAATGTCAGTTTGGTCTCAGGAATCCTGCTTTACCACACCTAAAACAAAGGAGTTATCTATACGTGTGCATTATTCTTGCACCTAATTTTAAGGTTGATGCGCGGGCAAAACTTTTTAAAATGTTTGCTTCTGGATCTCTACTTTTTCATACGCTGAGTTAAATGACAGAAAGTGTAAGTGCCAGTGCAGCTCAAACTATTTATTTTCTTGTAACGACCTTGGGAAAAAGTGTAGTCATTGTTAGCAAGAACAGGAAATTCATCTTCACCATGAGTTTAGATAAGGAAAGATTTTACAGGAAGTTGTGAGGAAGAAAAGCACTTTCCACAGCAATCCATATTGTCAAAAGACCATTCTTGTAAAGTATCTGTGTATTGGAAATTATTGGAAAAAAATAGCTGTAATAGAATTGTTAGCTTAAAACACATTAAATTTTGAAAAACTTGTCTAAAACCCAAATATATTGGGTGGCTTATTTTCTTGGAGGAGCACTGATAAAAATGAAAAAATATCCTTGTCATAATTGTTTTGAGAAAAATACAATTTCCTAATGAAAAATACCATTTATAGCACTTAAGTTGGGGGCGGGGGAGGGGAAGTTTTATATTTTCAAAAGTGAAAATTATAAAGTTTGTCCATGAACAAGAAAACATACATACTACAGTTTTCTATGGATCTGTGTCTCATGTATCTCGTACTCAGACCACCCCAACAGCTCTAGCTCCTGATTGTTTGCTCCCTTCCAATATTTCTCGTTCTTGCTCATATTCCTCTTTCCTTCTCCTTCTACTTCAGTATGGCCCTCCCTTTTTTTTTAAACTAGGCTAAACTCAATTAATTTTTCCCAAAATACTTATTATTAAAATATTAAAACTAAGTTCTAGTATGATTATGCAGAACTGATTTCTACACCCACAAAGAGAGAGGGTTGATAGGAAATACAACTCCCCTGATTGTGTGGAAGAGGCACTGATACTTCAGCTTATTCTGGTTTTGGCTTTGACTTCATGAGGACCCTCATCAGCGCCCTTGCTGAAGATGTTCAGCGCTTCCCAGCCCTGGATGGTTTGATAAAACTTCGCTTCACCCCTCTCAAGTCATGGCATCTCTGTGGAACGATTCTCTGTCCCCACCATGCCTGTCCTGTGAGCTTCAGCAGTGAAGAGTCGCCAACCAAGACATCCTATAGCCATTACATTGTACAATACTTATCCCAGATCTGGCATTTTTCAGTATTTTCATTAACGATTTGTACAGTGGAATCAATAGCACTCACATCAGCTTTGCAAAGGATGCGATGCTTGGAAAAGCTGCAAGCCCTGCGCAGGCGGCAGGATTTGAATTCAGAAGGTTGATCTGAAGAAACAGAGAGGATACATTACCGAAATAAGAGGTATGTGGTCATTAAACAAATGGAACGCATTTCACTAAGGACAAATCCAAAGCACAGCACTTGGGAATAATTGACCGAACAAATATAAGATGAGGATGACCGGGCAGCAGTCCCACAAATGGGGTCGAGAGGTCACAGGCTGAACATGCGTCAGCAATGCCACAGGGTTGCAAGAAAAGCAAATATCATCCTGGATAAGGAAGGTTTCGTTCAGATGCAGTGCTATCTTCACTCTGAAGCACCACTTCCAGGAATGCCAGGAATCAATGGAGAGCATACAGAAAAAGCAGGTAGAGCTCTCTGAACCTGGGAAACATTGAAAAGAACAGGTTCCTCATCATCTACAAATGAGAAGACTGTGGGGAGACATGATAATGGCCTTCAGATGTGTAAAAGGCTACTGCAGAGAGAACAGACAGTAGGGGACTTAAATTGCGACAAGGGAGAAATGGACAAATCTTTGCCAAGAATGGTTTAGGCATCCTTAGATATGCCTTGAGAACAGAGGATGGACTAGCTGACTTTCATGGGCTGCTTTCTTCACCTGTTTTCTATGAATTCTTTAACTCAACATTCAGTAAAACCTTTGAATTGCTCGAGAAGCAAAATACAAACTTGGCAGCAGCTTCAGAGACTTCTTTTTCCAAGTATGTTGAAGTTAATCTAGTACTCCCAACTAAAAATTGGCTTTCTCTTAAATTTAGAGGTGGTAAAGAGCAACATCTCTACACCACCTGTGAAAAAAGGTAAAGTAGAAAAATGGCTTCTTGAGGATGAATTTTCAAAAAAAAAACCCACGGTAACAAGACAATTGCTCAAAATGTTCATGACTGTTAATATATGAATGCTGAGGACTTTTATAGGAACTTGCCTTATGACAAAATTTTTTTAAAAGTTTAACAAAAACTGTTTCTAGTGTAGACACATTATTTTAGAATAAAGTATTCACCTCATTCTTCAAAGTATTCTTTTTTCTTGGAATGTTTTTTCCCACAGGAGAATTTTAGCTACAGAGTTAGAACAGATTAATTATTGTAACTATTTTAGCACCACCCACAGAAGGAAGGAGACTGGCTCTTTAGGCTTCCAATTAACCAGAACCTGCTCTTTGGACTCCGCGGTGGGCTCACTGTTCCCTTTTTCTTTCTTTTTTTTTTTTTTAATATATCTAGATAAATTCTAACTGGGGTTTTAACTGAATTATCCCTTTGCTTGGGAACATATTTCCTGGTGTTGCCTAAGTTGGCAGGAGAAAAGAAGGTAACGCTTTGTGTTAAATACTTCTGCACAGACAGGAGTATGTCTGTGTCATTGATTTCATTCACAAGCACACGTGCACAGAAAGGCGGCATCCAGCTTTTTAAACTTAGAGGAAGGATTGCCCAGATAATCTGGAATAAATTCTCTGAGCACCTACGGAGAACTATATTATATTAGCAGAGAATTTGTCTCAATATGGACCCTGCCTTGCACCACTTGTATGACAGTATCTGAAGTTAGTCAACGCCTGCACCTCATTTATATGATTATTATCTTACACTTACAAGAGTACAATACCATCAAAGTAATTTCATGCTTTACAACTGGGAGAGGATAAATTTTACGATATCATTTTGCTGAGTATTCAAATGTAGCTATCTTTGGGGCAAAGAAGGACAGCTGGGCATAGAAACCAAAGTCTGAGAGAAAAACGGTGAAGAATGTAACGTTTGAGCGGAAGGAAGGACGGACGGAAGGAAGGATGGAAGGAAAGAACCAGAGTTTGAATTTCAGATTTTGCATATACAGCAACCAAAAGTAAATATACAACTAATCGGTTGAAGAAGCCACTGTGCAACTTTAAGCATGTAAATACATTTAAAATTTCACAGTAAGTATTTATCCAAAATATGGAATATTTTCCCCAGTGATATACTATCATAGAGGTCAGGAGCAGCACAGGAAGAACAGAGTTGAGTTATTTTGTGTTTCATTTCCACTGTAAATGGGAGATTTATAAAAACTGAAAGGCAAGAATATCACTTCTCACTCACAGAATTTTTTATTTATAGACCTGGAGAATGGTGAAATGCTATACTTAAGAATGCACATGTCAATATGAAACCCTGTGTCAGCTCATTTCAGAAAACTTTTGAGATTATTTTTCTTGTACATTTAGGCATGGTATTAAAGATATCTGGTTGTAGAAATGAATGAAAATGAGAAGTAGAAACAAACATTTCTAAGTCTGACAGTTCTTTTCCTATAGCTCCTTAACCTACCTGGCATAAGTAGCATTTGTTCAAGTATCAGCAGAAAATGAAGAGTTTTATTAACTTTCCCTGCCTTGCAGCTGCGCTAGTTTCAAAGAAGGTAATATTTATATCTGAGTATTTAAACAGAAAGAAAAGTTTTAAGTGTTCTACCCAGCACTGGGCATGAGAGACTACAAACCTGGACTCCCCATCCTAACGTCTGTGTGCCTGCGAGGGACCTGCTGACTCCACTGATCTCCAGGACGTACATACCTCACTGAATGAAGTCAAACCATCAACAAAAGCAGAGCAAATCCCACCATCCTGTGTCCCTCCTGCTGTTCCCTTCATCTGGAACCCAGAACACAATGTGTATCTCAACTCAGCCCAGCTGCAAGTTACCACTCACCAGGTATTTCTGATCACAAATTTAGTGAAAGGTACAATGTTCAGAGCTGAGCTGATGAAAGATATGTGACCTTTCCTTATGCATTTGCATGCAAAATAGCTTGGATTGTTTAAAATTATCCTGGAAAGCTATTGACTCTGCACTGAAATAAATGAGGAAACTTGGCAGCCGGTTTGGCTGTGGGAGCAGTGACACCTCAACACAGCACAACCTCTCGGCAGCAGGTTTCTTATCGTGCCAGGCATTACTGTGTCTCCGCAACCTGAGACCATGCTTGGCTCAGAAGGATTACAGGTTCAAAGGCAGTGGCTAGGAAGAACTGACTGAAGAAAATCCAACTGCCTACCCACTCAGATTTATACTGCCAATTACATTATCTGTTCAACATTCCTATCCGCCTAGCTTCTACATGACTATCCAAATATAGATAAAAGGCTGAATTAGTCATACAAGTTCTGATAATCATAGAATGGTTTGGGTTGGAAGAGACCACAAGGATCATCTAGTTCCAACCCCCCTGCCATGGGCAGGGACACCCTCCACTAGACCAGGTTGCCCAAAGCCCCATCCAACCTGGCCTTGAACACTTCCAGGGATGAGGCCTCCACAACTGCTCTGGGCAACCTGTCCCAGTGCCTCACCACCCTCACAGGGAAGAATTTCTTCCTAATATCTAATCTAAATCCCCCCTCTTTTAGTTTAAACCCATTCCCCCTTGTCCTATCACTGCACTCCTAATAAACACCCCCTCTCCAGATTTTCTGTAGCCCCACTTCAGGTACTGGAAGGCTGCAATTAGGTCTTCCTGGAGCCTTCTCTTCTCCAGGCTGAACAACCACAACTCCCTCAACCTGCCCTCATAGGAGAGGTGCTCCAGCCCTTTGATCAACTTCATGGCCTTCCTCTGGACTTGCTCCAACAGCTCCATGTCATTCTCATATTGGGGACCCCAGAGGTGGACACAGTACTTCAGGTGGGGTCTCATGAGAGTGGAGTAGAGGGGGAGAATCACTTCCCTGGACCTGCTGGTCACGCTGTTTCTGATGCAGCCCAGGACACAGTTGGCTTTCTGAGCTGCCAGCGCACACTGCCGGCTCATGTTGAGCTTCTCATCCACCAGGATCTCCAAGTCCTTCTGCTTGGGGCTGCTCTCAATCCATTCCCTGCCCAGCCTGTAGTTGTGCTTGGGATTGTGCCGACCCACATGTAGGACCTTGCACTTGGCCTTGTTGAACTTGGATGCCGTTCGCACAGGCCCACCTCTCAAGTCTGCCAAGGTCCCTCTGGATGGCATCCCTTCCCTCCAGCGTGTGGACCGCACCACATAGTTGTGTCATTGGTACAATCACTGAGGGTTCACTTGTCCCACTGTACATGTGGCCAACAAAGATGTTAAACAGTGCCAGTCCCAGTACCGACCCCTGAGGAACACCGGACTGCCAGGACTTCTCAAATATGATGGAGAGTGGCTTGACCACTTCATCTGCCAGTTCCCTCAGGACCCACAGATGCATCTCATCAGGTCCCATGGACTCGTGCACCATAGATAGTCTCAGACATTATTTTCTGCTACAGCGGGCGGTTCTTCATTCTCCCAGTCCCTGCTTTTGCCTTCTGTGACCTGGGCAGTGTGTCTAGAGCACTTGCCCATGAAGGCTGAGGCAAAAAAGTCCTTGAGTACCTCAGCCTTCTCATGTCCCAGGTAGCTATGTTGCCTGGAGGGGACCCACATTTTCCCTGGTCTTCCTTTTATCACTGATGTACCCATAGAAGCTTTTCTTGTTGCCCTTGACAGCCCTGGCCAGACTGAATTCTGTCAGGGCTTTGGCTTTCCTAACCTGAACCCAGACTGCTTGAACAACATCTCTGTACTCCTCCCAGGCTACCTGCACTTGCTTCCACTCTCTGTAGGCTTCCTTTTTGTGTTTGACTTTGTCCAGGAGCTCCTTATTTATCCACACAGCCTCCTGGTGTTTTTGCCTGACTTCCTCTTTGTCGGGATGCATCACTCCTGAGCTTGGAGGAGGTGGCCCTTGAATGCTGGCCAGCTGTCTTGGGCCCCTCTTCCCTTCAGGGCTTTGTCCCATGCTAATCTAGGAAGCGGGTCCCTGAGGAGACCAAAGTCTGCTCTGTTGAAGTCCAGGGTAGTGAGCTTGTTGTGTACCCTCCTCGCTGTCCTGAGGATCTTGAACTGCACAATTTCATGGTCACTGCAGACAAGGCTGCCCTTGAGCTTCACATTCCCCACCAGTCCCTCCTTTTAGTCACTGAAAGAATCACCGATTGATTATTACAACTGTATACATTTTATGGGCACATAAAACCAAGACCATCTGTTATTTTCATAAACTGCAACAATCCTATTTGCTTTAAAATACAAGTATTTTCATAGTTCTGTTAATTTACAGAAGTAGAATTCTCCTGGTTTAATTTATTCAACCATAAGGAATACAAAACCTTGAGAGATGTTACAATAAATGTACTGGCATGTGTTGCGCTCTATAAACTAATATAAGACCTTACTGTTCTTCAATACTTTTAGCCACAGATTTACACTGGATAGGAAAGATCACCTATACTTTAAAATGCAAAAGCTGTTCCTTGAATGCTGGTTTAGATGCTCACATAGAAACCTATTAACTAAAGTATGCATTCAAAAATAGATCATCATAATCTAATACTGTCTTCATTATGATTTATAAGCAGCTGGAGCTCCAGACTTGAACTAATTTTATTTTTTTTAAATGTAGCACTCAGTAACAAAGTATTTTGTTTACCCACAAAAGCTTGTAGTGACTACACAAAGAGACTCCCCCACCTTCCTTTTAATAACTGCAGGATTTGGGGCCAAATCCCTAACGAAGGTCTTCAGTTACAAGCAACATATTATGTAAATACAAAATGCCAACAGTAGTAAAAGGTGTCTTGAAGTGCTGTAACATTTTGGAAAAACATTTATTTGTGCTGCGTGTACTGAAAGTCATCAAGAAAGACACAGCTAGGTAGCATGAAGGTGTACCATCTTTCCAGGAGTCATGAAGGTCAGCAGACTATGAAGGGGTATACAGAAGCTGGGTGGGCTCTTACCTAGCAGTTCGGTGAAGTTAGCCAGCGTCAAGAAAAGAGACGGATACATTTTCCTTTGTAAAAAGCTTTACGGCAACTCGTTAATGTAAAAGCAGCAGAACGGCTTTGCATACACCTGAAAGAAGGATGAAATTACTGTCAGGATCTAAAAAGGAAGGAAAGCTGGGTGAGTCCTTAGCACTGTCAGAATTAGTTGCCCACCTCTGCTGCCCAGTCACACAATATTTTTATCAGTTCAAATCCCATGCATGCTGCAAGGGAGGATGAGCTAAGAGCCCACAGACACCCCAGGACAGGCAGGCAGAGACCACCAGCACCCCCAGCAACAGGGCAGTCCCACATCCAGGGTGGTGGTCAGGTCATGGTCCACCAACAGTCCCAGACACGGATATTGAACTAGGTCCATGGTCCATCCAGGGGGTGCAGTCAGGTGTTCCTGCAGGGGAACACCAGGAGCAAGGCTGGCAGTTCAAGGTCCAGCCAGGAAACAGGGCTGGAGACAAGGCTGCCTGTACTGTAGGTCCAGGGTCCGGCCAGAAAGGCAGCCAGCAAACCTGGACTGCAAGAGACAGAGCTGGACACAGCTACAGCACCGCACAAGCAAGAATGGGATGCCCAGACCTGAGCTTACATGGGCAAGGTGTGGGTGTGCATGCCGGGGGAGGTTGTTCAGGGCAGCTACCACCTGTACAAAACAACACAGGTTTCAGCGTTCATTTAACTGCAGAGGGAGGTCTCTTACAGGATCCAATCTGCAAGCAAAGATCTAACATCCTGACGCTGGCACTAGTTCCTAGCCAGTTAGTACCCAGGTCCTACCCTGTGCCTCCTCGCTTTGCTCGGGGGGATTTTGTTACAACAGCAAAGGATTGCCAGGACAAGAGGGGACGCAGAGGCACAGCCCCTTCAGGGTTGCCACAGACCTTCAGGGACATACATGAAAATTGAGCTGCCAAGGGGGCTTTGTGCTAGTAGTAGCTAGCTTTACACTCCACGGTCCTTCAACTTTTAGGAAGATGGCATACGACCATTTTGCACCAGTGAATGACAGCAACACTATATACATGCAGGCAAGAGCTCAGCCTAGGGAGTACTGTGGTAAGGGTCCATGACAAGATCTCAATGGTAGTTTGGTGATCTGGTCTCTTCATGACTCCCTCGCCTCCCCGTGACTCCTCCTAATGAGCCCTCCTGTGCCTCCAGTCTCATTTCTATCTCATAAAGCCTTACTACAGGTTCACTTCAAAACTTTGCATAAAATCAAAACCCGCAGTGGTTTTTTGTGTCATTAAGGTTTTACAAGGTGCCAGTCTGATCTGAGGAGTCAGGTAGTGAGTCCTGGACGTGAGGCAGATGGCAAGAAGTGAAGCAGACAAAGAACAACCGAACAGAAGATGTCGCGCCAGCACTTAGGGGAAGTGCAAGGATAGGTGTGGAAGGGCAATGCTGTTAGTTTTGTTTCACTTTCTATATGTTGGTATTAATTTCCTTAGGTCAGTTATTCTTTCTGCTGTGATACTGCCCCATGTATCTTCCATAAGAGGAAAAAAAACTGCTAAATTTTTATGTTTTCCAAGTCCATTTTGGCAACAGTGAAGGTCTCTGAGTTTCTATCTGTTACGTACAATCCCAGCAGGATTAAAATAAAGAACATTTTTAACGTTTGAGGGAAAAGTAATAAATGATGGGCATGTCTCGTACACTGGTATAACAATTAATCTACATTCCCTTCATCCTGTAGCAGAATTTTCATTTTTATTACCTCAACGATTTTATTTCTCTGGGAGACTTTTCCACCTCAGACTGCTTACTAGAAAATTATATCAAATTAGTTCATGGCTTTGAGGAGTTCTGTAAACTAACATGACATTAAAAATAACTTAGCAATCAGAACAGAAAGGAACAAATTGCGTCTAATAGCATCCACAGCCATGATTCGCTTTAAAGTCCCATTAAAGCCGTTTCTCTTTTTTAAGTATGCATTACCTATTTTGACATGAATTAGTGAATCTACTGAACAATATCTCACAAGATTAGATTTTAAATCATCTTAAATTTCTGAGGAAGGGATTCCATTCCTTCCTGTAGCCTCCTTGTCCATTAACAGCAGCCAAGACCAGCTGCTCTCAAGTTTGCCTGCACGTGCTTACCTGTGTGAGCGAGCTTACTCTCCGTGGAATAAAAGGGACAGTTTCTTAATTTGAGGTGCTTGTGAGTTACACAGATTGTCCCACATGTGCGCTAATCAAAACATCAAAACACCACTGTGTATTCTATCCACACTAGCTATTTATAGAACTGTCTGCTATTTTAAAATTCTCAGATAATTTGTACAATTTACAGTTACTTTTTCATGTCATACCACCAAGAAAGCTTGAGATTTCCTAGTGTGGCATGACAAAATCCCACGACATACCAAATTCCAGTGCCAGTATTTCAATAAAATGTACTCTATGAGAATACTGCAACATGAAATCCATCACGTCCAGCCCTGCAAAAGCCTGAGTACACGCACCAAATCACGCACGTGAAGGCCGTGTGACTCTGTTCAGATAAGTAACTTTCCCACACAGCGAAGTCTCAGTATTATGGCAACTGAGGCACAGAAAACCTGTACCCGGGGTAGAGAAAATCCAACTGACCTGAAGTTCATACCATAATCTTTTTTCAATCCAAAGAAGGCCATCAAAAGAAAGCCGTAATAAGCACCTCCACTGCAAAACCCAAATAAAAGCACTCGCTCTTTCCTCGCTGAACGCACTGACAAACCTTCTCACAGAGTACCACAGGAGTACAATAAATCTCAAAAAAGATGTGCGTTTACACAGCAAATGACAGTAAAATCTTTAATGGCCAAAGGTAAATTTCCGTCTCCGTTAAGAGATTATACCTACATGTTTAATGAAAAAAAGCAAATGGCTAAACGAAACGTGAAGTACCACGCTGCTTACGGAATAATTATGCTTCTAGCAGCAACATAAACTAACTACTTAAAGGATTTTAAAGTAAGTAATAGCCACAGCTATTTTTGTAAATGTAAACTGGATTCTGTTTGTCACAATTCAAACATGTACTTACACACTCAAGGAAAAGAGAATTTAAAACATCATATAGGAAAGAGAAATAAATGTACTGGGCATATTTATGGTTCCATAATAAAACCTTCTTACATTTACAAAGAGGAAGGCAATGTTTACAGCTTCTCATAATTTATTTTGGCCTCACAAACTATTCAATATAGGTTATATATTGGTACCATAAAATGGAGATTACCTCGCTTTAGACTTAACCACTCTAGTTACGTACATATTTTTCTCTGTTCAGGAAACGCTGCCAACAGAGAGCACACCATGTCTCTCTCAGATCTATTACTGCTCGTACATTCAGGCAAAACCCCCTCTGAATAACTGCGCTGCAAAACTGCCAGTTCAGCACATCGAAATGAACACTGTTCCATTATTTTCTTTAATAACGAGTCATTACTGCCAGTAAATAATTTAACGTGGATAGGTTTTTATTTGCTTTACATGGCTGCATAAACGCCTTTCCACTCTCCTGCTCATAGCACTTTCAAGGAGGTCAGCTGTAATGCCATGTCATGCTTTCATTTCCCAGGGAAGGGGTGTGACACCGCCCGCCTGATACACAGGTGACAGCGCCTACCAGTTCCTAGTAGAAGCAGGGGTTGTCAGTCATTCAGCGAAAGCGTGACTCAGCAGCTGCCTGTTCTGCAAAAGTACTCTGCACGCAGGAGATAAACAGTAGGGGCGATGACTTTACACACGAAGAAATTCTCCAGTATGTATATAAACAAAAACGTCCTTCCCACCATTCTGAATTTACGCAATAATTTTTTCATTAATTCATTTCAGATCTTCTCATTGCACGTATACTGGTTTCTTTAACCATTTCTAAGCTTTGCCAGGAATTGATCCGTGTAGATTCTCTGAATAAATTAAAAATGGCCATTTTGCTCACTGAAAACCTGTACATACTCAGGTAGCAGAGTGATTTTTCTTCCCACACGCGAAATGTTTACAAATGTTGCTCCTGGTTATTTAAAACTAAAAATCATCTTTCTAAAACAAATAGTTAACGGCTACAAGTTTTCTACACATGAACACCAGCCAACTCGGAACACGCAGACCTCCAGCAAGGGGGAAATCTAAAAAAACAGGGGAAAAGTCCTTCCTCGGAACGTGCAGATCCACATTCATTGGCCTGGACACAGAACAAGGGCAAAAAATGTAAAGGTAAAATCTGCCTACTGCCACTTTATAGGAGACTCCAGGTCTACATTTTATTCTCTAACAAGTGAGAAGACACACATAACATCTTGACCCATAACATCTTGAACAAACTTTATGTTCTCTAGTACGTGAATCCAAGGGAACTGAAGATATGAAACAGTTTCTACCTGTCAGATTGACTAGGAATTCTCGGCTTCAGGAAAGATGACCATGCAAAGTATAATAAAGGTTCGTGAGATCCAATTCTTACTGTGCAACACATGGGGATCTCAAACTGACCAAGAAGACGTCTGTGGAGGGGGTGGGAAAGAACGAATGGAAAAAGCTTTGCCACCATTTAGGATAAATTTCAAATTATACATCGGTTCGAAAGTGATTCAACAACTTCATGCAGATGAGTACCAGAAACTACTACAGACAAAGATGTGGATACAGCCTTTGGCTGAGTAACTCCTGAACATCAGGCTGCTAGAACATACAAGCTACATGGCCTTTGCTACCCTTTGGCCACTGCCAGAGAAAAAGGTCCAGATTTTAGGGACCTTTTGTGATCCTGTAAACAGCCATTCTTGTGCTTCACGTACTGGAGATGAAAAGGCATATTTCAAGGTCAGTAAATAATGGGTGTTGTCCACAAAGTCCTCAAGTCCTCAAGCCATCCGGTCCTCAAACTGTTTAGGAACATCAGCAATTTTACAAAACAAACAAACAGGAGAAAGGATAATACATGCAATTGTACATCCACGTATTTACAGAATGGAGATCCCAGTATATTAGGTTTTTATTGCTATCTGCTTGTGCTGTATTTTTTGGCAAGAAACATTAAGTGAGGAGCTGATCTCGCTGGTTCCTGTGGCTTCGTTTGCCATCAAAGCACAGTGCTCGTTGACCTCCTGCCCTGGTTTGCCCTTTTTTACCCCATCAGTGTATCCACACTCCATTCTAGCTGATAAAGCACAGAAACACCTTGGTAACTACACAACTACTCCAGTTTTGCTGCCTTCTGAACACAGGTCTTGCATAGAGCCTTGCCTAGAGAACTCTTGACGAATTTTTTAAACTTACACTATCTTTAAGGGAGCCACGAAAATCCAATTGACTTTCCCAAGATACAAAGCATTATTTAGTTGACAAACCATATCCTCAAAGATCTGCTGGTATAATAAGCGATGCTGATGTACAGACTGTTGTAATTAGGGCAATAACATCTCCAGGATTCCAAATGTGTATCTTAAATTGTACTCTCTGCCACCAGCAAATGGTAAAAGAACAAAAATAGTAGCTCTCATTCCCGGAAGGACCTAAACAAAAATATGTGGGATGGTTTATAGAAAATGACAGAGTTTCAGTTCATTAACAAATACCATTCCCAAAGCTTTTCTAGATTTGTACTATTAAAAAAAAAAAAGGAAGAAAGATATACTTTAAAACTTATGTTAATTTCACACAGGAAAAAACAAACAGTGTTTGCTGAGTGGAAAAGACGAATTCAAGATTAATGGAGAAATGCTATTTTTAACCCCCCTAAAAATGTTACAGAGTTAAAAATACAAAGTAAAAATTCTTTTTAAAGCAGCTGGCAATGTCCATTTAAGGCTGACAGTTTCTTGCAGATGACTAGTACTATATACCTCACGCACCACCCACTGCCTTGAGTTTCTTGGAGTATAAGAGCATAATCAGATGACTTTAAAACTCAGACTCAGAATCTCTCCCTATTTTTGGCTTAAATCCAAGTTATAATTATAGTAAATGTACTATTTTTTAAAAGAATGCTGCTGATTATGTTCTTAACATAGTGATTTTGTTGTTTTCATATTGCAAAACTGAAACTAGACTAGGATAAACACAGAGGGAAAAAATTAAGGCTTGAACCAAGTTTAATATGCAACTCCAACTCACCATCATAAAGCCCAAGAGGCAGGATATGCAACCCTGCATTCCTTATGCACTCGTAATACCTCTTGGCTTCAGTGGAAGTTTTGTTTGAGAAAGCATACAATCAGAACCTATAATTTCATTAATTGCACGCCACAGGCAGCCCATGTGAGGTAACAATAATGAACCAAACTGCTTGGAAGGACGGTGGAACCCTCAGCCCTGCCTGCACCTTTGCGGATCACCGAGTCCACGCAGCAAAATCATTTGTCTTGCCCACTCACCCACACTTCCAGCTCTTCCTTGTGACAGACCGTGTCCGTCATGCAGGGGAGACCACCGTGCAGATGCTTCATGGGGGACACAATATAGCCCTCAGGTCCCGCTCACCACTCCGCATCATCATCCTTCCCCCGGCTCTCAGCAGTACCGAGGATTTCGCCCCATGCAGATGCTTACTCTGCTGGGATTTTTATATTATTGATACTAGGCACAGGCAAAATGAATGTTATGCAGCTATTAGTACAGATTGCTTTGACATAACGTATTACATATTTCATTAGATATCCTTTGAGCAATTTAGGAAGTATCATCTAAAAACCACATAGACAGACTTGACTTTTACAGTATCATTGTACATACAACTTCTTGATGTATACCATAAACATAAATTACTCTACTGGGCATGTGCTACAAACAGTTTTACAGTATTATTCCACAAGGGTTTGTTTATATACGTAGGAAGAAATAGCATGAAACAAGAACCTCCCATCTTACAAAGGCCTTTTATCTGCAAAAACACGAGCAAAGAAAAAACATGGGCACTTGCTAGCTACTTCTTCTCTTTCTAAACATAAAACCAACTAATCCAATTTAAAAAGAAACTGTTCGCAGGCTGAGAACTGGTCGGCCACGTTACAGCGAGGGGTGGATCTACAGCGTAATCTCAGCTGCAGACTCACCTTCAGAAGCGTGCAGCAGGCAACTCGCCAGGTACAAACCCCCTGTTACCTTCCTGTCTAATAAATTGAAATCTCTAGTTTGTTTCTACCTGTATAACTGCAGGCAACTCAATTTTTACAACACCTAACTCAAGATTAACTCACAGTTTCTTTTACAATGTCCCTACAATAAAGTATCTGATTTTTGTTTGGTTGGTTTTGCTTTGTTTTGAAAACGTAAAGCACCACCCCTTAAATGATTATAAGGTCTTTCAGCAAGGGAAACATGGCTAAGAACAAGAGACATCACCCCACAGCTCTGTACTCAAGCAAATAGGGAAACCCGGCTTTCAATATTTAAAAAAAAAAAAATCTTCAGCAGTCCCTAGCCTCCAGAATTGTGCTGGGTTATCTTATGAACACATAAAGTAGAAACAGAATCTCCAAATTTTTTTTTTAAAAAGAGTTAATTCTTAACTATCCTAAAGGCTCAGATGTGGTAAGGAAGCTTGCAATGAGTAGATGCACAGAAAAGAACAAAATAAAAGACAAACTCTTGGAAGGTATAAATACGAGGGTGACTGAGGAATAAGGCAGATGAAAAGAAAGAGAAGGAAAAAAAAGAACACTCAAAAAAGGGAGGAGGAAAAAAAGCAAGACAATGAAAATGAATCCTTGAAACTATGGTGGGAGGAACTGATGAATATTAAATTTTATTATTGTGATTACAAAATACATTTCAAAATTGGATGAAACACACTGTATGCATGTTTTGCCAAGGACATTCTTGGCAATTACAAAGTCAGGAAGATTATAATTCAATCAGTGAGGCATTACTTAAAACCACTTGAAAAAGCAGACCACTTGAACCATCAAACAGGCTGCAAGGGTAAAGACTTCACAGACTCAATATTCCGGAGCAGCGCAGATCGCTCTGGCATGTTGCACAGCGAACCTTCCAATAATGGGGCCATTAGATAAATAGCAATTTTTCTTCCTAAATGTATTTTACCCATTTTTCTTCTCAAAAATGAGCAACGAAGCATCATCATCTTTTTCCATATAAAATGTAGGCAGTTCTGCTTTGAAAAAAAAAAAGTTTAAGCAGTTGTACACTAACTTATTTTGCAATAAAATGTTTTTAACTTTTTAAAAAACTGTTCTGTTCGCGGCAGCCAGGCCACGTCCCTGGAGATGGCTTCTCCACCGCGCACTGGCCTTGAACGGGACGCTGCCACCAGCGCCTCCAAACCGTCCTAAGAGCGGTTCGGGCGGCATCACCGCGTCTGCTGTTACACTGGCGACGCCCCAGCGCACAGCCCACCTTCGCCTCTCCCGTGCGAGCGGGAACTTGACCGAGCCGCCAGCA
>VWZZ01004366.1:559388-595962 GCA_013399095.1 Psophia crepitans
GGCGGGCGGCACCCGCACTCGGGGGGCCCCGCAGCAGCCCCGTTTCAGCCCCGATACAACACGCCGCCTCGGGTCCGGAGGTGTCGCGTGTTGACGTGCGCTACGGAAAGGCGGACACGGCTGCTGATGTAAACACGCGCGGTGCCGCCCGTACCGGGCAGAGCGGCCGGTGGGGGGTTCGTCTCGTCGGGCCGTTCCCGCGGCGGTCCCGTTTCCCTCGGACGCGGACTGGAGGCGCTGAGTGCGCGAGGCGCCCGGCGTGGCCGCTAACGGTGCCCTGTTTTTTGCAGCCACTATGCGGATATTGATCCGGAAAACCAAAATTTCTTGCTCGACTCCAACCTTGGAAAGAAGAAATACGAAACGCAGTATGTAAGTACACAGCAATGGTGTTCCCAAAACAGCGGCAAAAAAATGCTTGCTTGCCAAACGTGTGTTTGTTTGAATTCTGAAGTAAGTAATAACTTTGTATTAATTGTTACCTATCTCCCTTTCCTCAGCATCCGGGTACCACTTCCTTTGGAATGTCAGTATTTAATCTGAGCAATGCTATTGTGGGCAGTGGCATCCTTGGTCTTTCTTATGCCATGGCTAACACTGGAATTGCTCTTTTTGTGTAAGTATCTTTTGGCTCATCCGAGAAAAAAGTCTTTCTGCTGTGTAATTAGTGATGGAAGAATGCTTGATGTAAGAGTATGACCTTTGCAGAATAGCCAGTCATTGCCGTAGGTGCAGAATTGCGTGTTAGGATATACGGCTCATTTTAAATGAAGAGATTGTGATACGTTCAGAAGGACTTGAAAAAATTAAGCAGATTCGTTGCAAGTTCTGCAGCCCACACAACATTTTACAGTGAGTTCTCCTTTAGTTAGCTGTCGCTTCTCCATGAATAACTGTAGATTCCCCTTGAAAATTCCATCATCCAAGTGGAAAAGAGGTGCAGCTTAACAGACTGAAGTCTGTATTACCTTTTGCCTTTAGAGTTCACTGATTGACATTAATGACAACAGAAACTTGTTGATTGGCGGAAGTCATAATTGGCCAAAAACTAGAGGATCATGCTGTAGAGAGTTGGAAGACAAATGTAGGCGGCAGAGGATTATTTGATTTGTCTCCTGCAAGTCTGGCCGTGTCTACTCCTAAGAAATCCTCTGGCCCAGTCCTGCCGATCAGGGACGAGGTCTCCTTTTCCTCAGCTGACATAGTTTTGCCTATAGAGGTACGCTGTACTTAACACCAATAAAGAAATCTTTTTTATTGCTGTGCTTTTACTAGATTCAGGGAACTGGTTTCAGCTACACCTATTAAAAGTGCTGTCTCCCTGCAAGGGAGGGGTGTGGAATAACCATACATAACTATACTGGCAAAAGCTTTCAGGGGTAAGACAAGACTATAGTAAAATAGTTGGAAATTACATGAGGAAGCAATTACGTACAGTGCTTCTAAATGTCTTGGGAAGGTACGTTTTTCAAATATAGGAGGCAGTTCAGCTCCCACAATGTGTAGTATGAGCGAGTGGGTGCAAATGGGAATCCGTGGCTGTGCTTAAAGGAACTTTATCCTGGAAACAGATTAACGTGCTGAATGTCCGAAAACAAGTGAAGAGTAGCATTTAGTTCAAAATTTGCCTTACTCTGTTGCCAGATTTCCAGAAACTTCTAGGTCAGATTAACTTCCTCAGTATATCAGGTTAATGCTAAAGTTTCTTGAGGAAACTACCAATGTGTACGGTTTTGATCTAAAGCATTTTGTTTTAAATAGATTGTGATGTGTTAATTTCCTGCTAGGACTTTCAGTTACTTAGATGATGCTAAACTGAAGGAACAACTTAGCAGCATGAATCCAGAAGAGATGGATACTTCGTTTCTCTACGCGTCTGTTTCATGCTCTAAAGATGTTCTGCAGCACATATAATCAGCGGAATGCACACTAGAACATCTCTGAGGAGAGGAAAAAGAGAATTTAAGCTTAGATATTTGGACAGATTTATGTATAATTTAAGGTTAGCTATTTGAACAGATTTGCATGTAATGGGGGTCCTTTTTTCCCTGAAGGAAAGAAAATGTTCAGAACTGTCAATTTAACGATTAGTTGCTGATATTGCATTCGGATCCATCTGCGTTGGTACTGATTCAAAGATAAACAGGCTTGTTACCCTCGAAAACTTAGTGTAGTTTGTCTAGTTTCGAGGCAGGGAAGCAGTCAATCACTGATGTCGAGGATTTTTGATGACACTGAGGGCATTGCAGACATCCTTTAATAACTAGGTTACAGAATCAGATCCAGATGCAGTTGATTAAGGCAGTAAATTCTTCGAAGACTGTGTGGAGTCACTTGTGTCAGTGCTGTGACTTGTCACTTGTGTCAGCACTAAATAAATGAATGATACGGTCTGGAAGCCAGAGATTGAGTGAGCTTCAAGATGAGTTTACTGACTGATCTTGTCGACACCATAGGCAGCCACGTGAGGTGGTTAGGGCTGCGGGGTCCAGGATCTGTGCTGTTTTAATGAAGTGTAGCCCTTGCACATCTCGCTGCGCTTTTCCTAGTGGATGGCTGAATTAAATCCTGGTTAATCTCTACCTGTCGGAAATAGAGAGGTTTATTTGTGTGCATGTGTTGGTGTTGAATTGGCACAGTGGCACAAGTTTCCTGGATTCCTGGTACAGATCTGTGAAGCTTGGTCTCAGATGTTCTTGTTTCCAGTTCTTTGTGCTGTGTTTACTGATTTCACCAACATTGAAAATGACACAAAAGGAAATGTAAAGAGCCTGCTGCTTGCCATTTTTGAGCAGGTGTGCTGATTCTTAACTTTCCTACAAAGGAGAATGCTTGTTTTGCTGTGAGAAAGACCAGGGTTTTTTTTTGAATGTGCTGTAATTTTCCAGTGTTCTCCAGCAGCTGAGAAGTCCCCCCTAGTGTGCCACTCCAGGAAGTGCATTTGTTGTGGGAGAGATGTAGATGCTGCAAATGTGCTTCTGAAAATAAAACATTATAAGATAAACAAGCCACTAGCAATTCCCATGTAAGCACACATGAAGAATAACTTGAGAAAAGGAAGTATTCTTTTTTTTTTTTAAATCACAATAAATAGATATTTCGATTTGAAGACACAGCACTCAATACGTCTGAATTTTCAGTCAGTTCTTTAAGGCTTTTGCAGTTCCATCTTTACAGAAAAAAGACATAACACAGGTTTAAGCCGAAAAGCTGATTTGTTTTAAGACCAAGAGATAATCTTCACTTCAGCTGCGGTTAGTCACAACTCAGTGTTCAGTAGATTCATGACAGCCTGTTGCACAAGGATAGGAAGACAGGAGAAATACAGTTTCTTGCCGTGATACAAAGTCATTCCCATTGATACTTTAAGTTATTTATATCAAATGTAGCCAATTATAATGGCCTGACACTTGCTGGTGCTTGTGCCACCTTACACTGAATGTAAGCGCTGTTTAATCCTACACTAGAATTGCTCCAAATGCCAGTGAAATGCATTTTAGTATAAAACCCTTTCTAAACTAGGCATCAGCAGAGTTTTCAGAATGCTTTTAGCTGGCCTTAGAATCCAGTTTTTTTCCCCACGTAACATTTTAATGTGATTGATATTTGATCTGCCTTTATTTAATACAGTTACACTAAGTCATTTATAGCTATTAAAAATTTGCATGTTTCCCCCCCCCCAGGATACTTCTGATGGTCGTCTCAATATTTTCGTTATATTCGGTGCATCTCCTTTTGAAGACTGCCAATGAAGGAGGTAGGGCAAATGACTGTTCTACAAACAGACAGTGTTTGTTTCATATGGTATCCGTGTGAAACACACCCTTCCAATGGATTGTTTTGCTGTCTTCTAGGATCTTTATTGTATGAACAGTTAGGAATGAAGGCATTTGGCATGGCTGGAAAACTTGCTGCTTCTGGATCAATTACAATGCAGAACATTGGAGGTGAGGACAAGATCTTAACGTGTCTGTACTGTCAATAGTAATTGTTCCCTACTTGGAGATTTTTTTTTTTCACACAACATGTGTTCATTAACTGCTTGTGTTCAAGTGAAGTTATGAAACATGTTATGTGATTCTTGCATCTTGTGGCATATTCTATATTTGTAATGATCTATGATGTTATTCACCTACAGCTATGTCAAGCTACCTCTTCATAGTGAAATATGAGTTACCATTGGTCATCAAGACATTTATGAACATCGAAGAGACCACAGGGTAGGTGTTAGAACTCCTCATCAGAGAAACTATTAGGAGAAACAAATACGGAGACTGTATATATTTTTATATGAAGACCACGTTCGGTACACCGTAGGGTAGCTTCTTACTCAGACAGAGATACAGTAAGTTTGCCCTTCCCCTGAGCACTACTTCCTTTAGATCCCACCTGTCCTGGGAAAAAGGTAGAAAAATACAGGTATCGCATCATATTACAGAAAGCTGTTCTCTAAAGAACATCAGGTAAGTGTTAATGTATGTACCAGTCAGTACATACTCTCGATAAGGAAAGGTAAATGTGGTTATGGTTGTTGGTTTTGGTTTTTTTCTTACTGCATTCCATCTGGTTTGGACTGATTATTTTGGGTTTGTAGTGTTAATATTGTGGGAAGTGATTAAATATAAGACTCAGGTGCAGTTGTGTAATGAGAACAGGTCTGAAAAAGACATAGGGACTATACAGTGAACTAAAACAGAGTTTATGTGCCCAAGACTGAAATGGTAGACAGGTTGCCACTTAGCCCTGGAGACACCTTGACTCCATAGTGGCTTTACTGCTGGGCTTTAAAAGTGGGTGCCTTGGGTAGGATTCGTGTTATCTAACCATACTGTCTGGAAGTTAGAATTTGAGCTCATCATTACTCTGGTCTTTGTATAATAAGTGGAGAAAGGCAATCCTCTATGCACCTGGCTTAGACACCTGTTTTGGGCATCTCCAGAGAGCGATATATCACTCTGTATTGAGAGGGTGTGGAAAAAGAGCTATCTAAAACAAGATGCCTGACTTCAGATGGATAGAGTTAAGTGCTATAAATCTCACTCTTCAGAGTTGTACTTCTGTGCCTTGTCCTGAAGTGTCCCAGTCTTGAGAGGGCTGAGCAGCTCAAGACTCCAACTTACACCTAAGCCTGAGTTCAGAAGGTAGGCATTTTTCTGCCTGTGTTCCCCGAGGGGTTCAAGCCATTTGGTGGTGTTGTACAGCTTGATGGTAAATATTGTCATGACAACAGTGCTAGCCATCTTTTTTTTTTTTTTTCTTTTTAAAAATGTACTCAGAGAATGTATCCACCCGATTTACCTAATAGTGTAATGTTTACAATTTTTTTCCTGGGAAGGTTCATTTCCCTCCTTTGGCTGAATTCAAGTCCTTATTTTCCACTTCTTAAGAAAGTCCCTGGAGTAGGCAATACTCCCAAGGGGGCTTGGAGGCAAGTATTTTTAACTGTCCCTTCTTCAGAGAAGAATTCGAAATCGGAAGCAGTTCAAGAATCTCACTTGGATACAGCTGCTGCTCTGCAAATCTGGCAGACGAAATTCAGAAAGTGAGATTTGTATCTTCAGTGTTTTCTTGTTGGCTGGTACTAGGTAACTGTACGCTGATTTAAAGTAAATCTTTTCTCAGTGCTCTGGCAGTTGCGGACCCCACTTAACTGACTCTCTCCATGCGTTGCTTAGGGGAGTCTGGGTGGCTACCATTGGCATGGATTCCACTCTGGCAGCCTGGTGCCTAAAATGTAAGCACTTACCTGTTTAAATGTCCCAAAATAATGCTTACTGTAGAAGAAAATATTCTGGAGTTCTAAGACAATATTACAAATATTAGCTCTATTATTGAAATTCATTTAGCAGATTTTTTTAAAATACTCAACTGTATTTTAAAGCTGTGCAATCACATTCTTTACCCTTCAGTACAGAAAAACTTTCCAAGTCCTTGGTCTAAAAGTCCTTGGTCTGAAAGTCGGGGTGGCCTTCATGTGGTGCATGCACAGTAACGGTGCAAGTTTTTATGACTGTTTCAAATGCAAGGAATCTCTCTGCTGTGATTTCTTTTAAATTAACCACAAGGCTACTAGATTTTTAAAAAAAAAAAAAGAGAACAAAAAGTACATGACATTAATGTCCTACACATCTGAACTTTCTTAAATACATTTTTTTTACATTTAGTTATTCCAGATAAAACTGGAGAATGAGGTGACCAAATTGTTTCTGCCTTTACTACATAAATTCAGAGCAAGACTGTTAAAGTTATTCCATATTTCCACTAGCATATATAGGCTTATAATTCAGCAATTGACTTTGAATGCATAAATTTTCAATTGGTTTATTTAATTTTTCTTTGTTTACCTGAACAGCAGTCCCATTTTAAAAGAAATACTGTTAGCTGATACCATAAGAGAACATAAAGTATTAATATTTGGAAATAAATGCTTAGTGTTACTTGACTTGCTTAAAGCATATAGTATGTTCCTGTAGGACAGATGAAGAAAGCAGTTACCCTGCCACGATTAAATACTCAAGATAAGTTTTTTTATGTTAGTTCAGGGAAATTGCATTATATTTGTACAGATCCAACCTCAGTTTTCTGTGTTTCAAAGGAAGATGTTAATCTTGTAACACTCAAAAATGTTTTGTCAAAAATAGTTTTTTTTGTAATTTATGGAATAAGTGGCAAAAATGATCTGAGGAAAAAAAAAATTCTGAGGTTCTTATTGTAGTTTCCCTACCGAAAGGGACTAAATGTGCCTCCAAGAGACTCCCAGTGCTTGCTGGAGTTTTCTCAGCCAGTGGGCTTGAGCTTCCACCTTATTCCAGCCCTTACCTGTTTTTCTTTAACTCTTGCAGGATACCCAACAGAATTTTATTTGCATTAAAAGTGGATCAGCACCCTGCTGGGGCCCTGCAATATTTTAATATGTCTGGAGAGCTGGGAACAAACATATAAGCAAATTACTGTTTTTCCATGATTGATCCCAGCTGACTTTTTTTATCTGATGAGTTGTTTACTTTCCTGTCTTCTGACTTTCAGATGCATATTAATTTTAGAAAAGGACACTAAAGGAAAGGCACAATGCAGGTTTGGGGTGAGATATGATGGTATTGTAGGGCTTTAGGTCCATCTAGTAAGTGGAATGCTAATCCCTCGTGACTCAAGTACTACATTTTTTTAAGAAGCCATATGATGTAGGAGGAGATAAGAGTGAAGACTAAACTACAAATGTCATAATTTTAAAGTACTTTGATTGCTTACAAACGTTACCTTTTTTCTACAGAGAATGGTATCTCAACGGCGACTATTTAGTGCTGCTCGTGTCGGTCATCCTCATTCTTCCCCTGTCCTTACTGAAAAATTTAGGTAAGCAGCAGGGTGCAGTCAAAAATGTAGTAAAAACACTGTGGGGAAATGGGTTGATAGAATGTTAGAGTCTTGAAGTACCTTGTGAATTAACAGCTGTCTCCAAACTTGTCTCATGGGACTAATCAGTGTTAGGTAACTGCTGTCAGTCTAAGTAAAATAGTAATAATTAAAAAGATCAAGACAGGTATCTTAAGTTACAGACGTGTTTGTGGGAAACGGAAGGACGATAGGTAGAGTAGCTTTAGAACAAGGCTCAACAGTAACTTTTTGATAGTGTTCTTACCACAGTTTGACCTGTTTTGGTCAGTAGTGAAATGGTATGATATTGTTACTACATGATCATGTAACAGTCTCGAAGGACTAGGGATGCTAGCCCTGGGCAGTTAAATTTCCTTTGCAATGTAAGTTGAAGTGGCGTGTTTCGCTTTAGATCTCAAGCAGTAGCAGAATATTCGTACCAGATGCTTTATCTGAAATGGCTGTAATTCAGTGGTCCGTGTGCATAGTTCAGTTCACACGTTTGTTCAGAGAATCCTGCGATGGAATTTTACTGACCGAGCGCCTCGGTGTGAATTACTTTCTCAAGTTACTACTTCCTACAAATCACACGACTCAATAAAAACAGAAGAGGAAAGGCCAAGTTACCTCATAGTCTATTAGAATCAACTCTGTACTCAGTATATAATAAGCGATTCACATAGCTGTTGGTTTGGGCTTTTTGTTGCGGGGTGGGGTTTATTTGTAAGTTATAAAGTTTAATATTACAGACTCCCTGTATGCACAAACCCTAATATGTCTTTGAGAACTTCTAGATCTGGGTTGAGATTATTGGAAAGTCAATGAATAATTAACTTGTTCTGTGTAACACTAAGAAAATGGCAATCTAAAGAGATCACTGACAGAATGTATTTTGTCATAACGTTATGACATGAATGGTGTTTCATGTATCGTACCTGAGATTTTTTTAATCTTTCTTGAACGCAGGATATTTGGGTTACACCAGCGGCTTTTCCTTACTTTGCATGGTCTTCTTTCTGATTGTGGTAAGTATAATCTTGGGGACTTCCAGTGCTTGTAAAACTGCGTTTCAGAGTCAAATTAAACACAGTTTCTGAGAAATTTCACATCTTGCATTACTCAAAGTAACAGTAAATACGTGGCTTTATTTCTAGGTAATTTGGAAGATGTTTCAGATCCCTTGTCCCATGGACAGTGACATCGTAAACATGACATTAGTAAATGTGACACTGGCACCTTTGGTAAATGAAAACCTAACGAGTGATGATGTGTGCAAGCCAAAGTATTTCATCTTCAATTCACAGGTAACTGACTAAAAATCAGACTCTCTGTTGAAAATAACCAATAGAGACTAAAGACATTGCAGATAAATTAGGTCATTTTTCCTTCAAGTAGTTGCCAGTTGTAAACTTGTAACTGAGATGAGTGTCAATAAACACATCTCTCATTCTTCAGCACCGCATTTCTCAAGCTTTCTCAAGGAAGTTAGTAAAGCATTTTTAAAAGTAGATTGCAGAAGAGGATGGAGTAAACACGTGTGAATGGGAAACATATGCCAGGGCTTGAAATAGACTTAAAGTTCCCAGTCACCAAGTCTTGACTCTTACGAATGCTCCCAGTTAGTGGTGAATCTCTTTACATGGGGCAGAAGCATCTGTGATAGCCAACACCAAGATCAGGCTATAGTGGCTTCAAGCCTGTGAAATGCAGAACATAATTCTGAATGCAAATACATGCCGCTCAGCCTGGACTTCAGTGAGATTTGGGAGGATTTGGTACCTCAGGGTCTGGACTTAAGAGCTGGTCTTTAACTTTTGCTGAAGTTCCAGCTGGAAAGAATAGCTAGTCTTTACCAAAAACTGAACTGATGCGTAAGTCAAAAGGGAAGAATCTACTGATGAATTTTTTAAAACTAAATTTCTAATGTCTGTTGAGATGCTTAAGAAAGATACTTTTGTTTTTCAGACTGTCTATGCTGTCCCAATCCTAACGTTTTCTTTTGTCTGCCATCCTGCAATTCTTCCTATCTATGAAGAACTGAAAAGGTACGTGATAGGTGTCTGTAGTATCACTGAAGAAAGTAGGATAGAACAGTATGTTCTCACTGCTAACAATGTTTCTGTTTCTTCTAGCCGAAGCCGTAAAAGAATGATGAGTGTGTCCTACGTATCTTTTTTTGCCATGTTCCTCATGTATTTATTGGCTGCTCTCTTTGGATACCTGACATTTTATGGTGAATATTGCCTTTTCTGCTTTCTTTTGAAGGAATTACATTCTGCAAAACCACTGCGTTGTTTTTAAGTTAGAGGAAGCAAGCATTTACTGTGTGTTCTAAATATACACTGTTTGTTGGGGTTTTTTTTGTAATACTTTTACAAGCACACACCCAAAAGGAGATCAGTAGTAGAATTAGGCCCGAGGCGCAGGATTAAAACTGGATTAAAATAGATTCAGTGCTTCCAAGTTATCCCTGTGTAAAATGGAGACGGGCTTACAGGAGCTGTTGAGGCTTTCAGTTCATGTTGCTGTAACTGTAAAATTAGCTTAGGCTTTAGAGCAGAAGTGGGTTTTTTTGCAAGTACGTCAACTGCATCTAATTAAAGTGCTATTTTCTTTATAGGGAGAGTCGAACCAGAACTGCTTCATACCTACTCTGCTTATCTGGGTGCTGATATTCTTCTTCTTATTGTGCGTCTTGCTGTACTTATGGCTGTAACCCTTACTGTACCTGTAGTTATTTTCCCGGTAAGTAATTTATTTTTTTAATCTTACTACCATTTTTTTATTTCCATCACCTGTCCTGCTGCAGTCATTTACTGATTTGGCAACTCCCATTTATAGAATTTTTCTCTTAACTGGAAATGGAAATTCGTTCTGATAAGCTTGACGAAATGTCTCGATACTGTTAAATAAATTAAACAATTACGCAACATTTACAAAGCAGTAGATACAAATGCATTCAGTTGTATTGTTTTCTTGGCGCAGTTTAATTGCGGAAGTGGAACAGATTGCCCCTGTATAAAAATATTTGTACTGTTGTGTTATCAGCTTCCAAAAGTCAGTGTGTTTTTGTAAGTACACTGTGAATCTGAATTCTGGCAATTTAGGTGTATATTGTTGAGCAGTGTCCTTAGATGTTAGAAAAATCCTTGGGATTTATTTGTATTAAAGACGGATGTTTTTCCTTGTGTTTTCTCCATTACTGGCTGTGCTTTGAAAATCTAAATCACTGAAGAAAAACAGACCAGAAACACAGAGTTGCCTCTCAAGTGCAGGAAGTAAATATTTAAAAAATAAAAACAAAAATATTTTCAGGTCTTTCAACTTCGATTAAAATCTCAGGAAAATGATGTTAAAATACTTTCAGAAGGAAGGTTCTAATTCAGGTGACAGTCCCTGACGTCCGCAATGAAAACTAAACTGTCTATTTTTTATATTTTTTTTTTTCTTCAAAAGATCCGCAGTTCCATCACTCAGCTGTTGTGGGCAGGGAAGGAGTTCAGCTGGTGGCGTCACTGTGCCATTACAATTGCTCTTCTGGCGTTTACCAATGTGCTTGTTATCTTTGTCCCCACTATCCGAGACATCTTTGGATTCATTGGTAAGCATTTTTCACATCGGCTCAAGCAGCCTTTCAGATCTCAGAAAACGCTCTTGGGATCTAATTAAATGATGGTAACCTGTTTATAAATATTTATTACTACGCTTTTTAAATACAGGTGCATCTGCGGCTGCTATGCTGATCTTTATACTTCCTTCTGCCTTCTATATCAAATTAGTGAAGAAAGAACCAATGAAGTCAGTGCAGAAGATTGGGGTACGTATAGACAAATACGCAACAGTTGCACTTGCTTCCTAATTTGGAGCAGGAACTTGAGTTGCCTTCTTCACAATTTAAGAATTTTGAAGTCCTGTTGAAGGTGGTCAGTGGATTGACATTTAGTGTTACCATAGTTAACACGTGGGAGTTGTATAGGTGCTCAGAACTGAGGAGAGATCCATCGCACAGCTCAGTTCCTTTCAGTGACTTCTCTTGCCCCCCCCCAGCCCCCAATCTCAACAATGGTTGGGTCATGCTGTTGCTGATGAGAACCAGATTTCATCACCCTTAAGAGGTATATTTACCCCCTAAAAGCTGACCTCCACCGATTGTTTGGGTCATCCTGTGACTGACCTTTGTGCTCCTGCTGATCTTAGACTTACTGACTCGGAATCAAATCTCAGACATATAGACATACTGAGTGAGAATCAAGTCAGCGCAGTGGCACAGCCTGATTGGTATCAGCAGCTCCATTAATTTCCCTCAGCTGAGAATGACGTCTGCTGTACTGCAAATAAATGCACTTTTTTATTTGTAAAAGGACACTAAGTATGGGGAAGATACTCAGCTCCTTATTGTTTACTGTGATCTCTTGTCTCTTTTACTTTGTCCTCCATGAGCAATGACATTTGTGCCATAAATGGGCATGATTTCATGGGTATAGTTGCAGAAACTGAAATACTTCTTTTATGTTTTCTTTCTTCAGGCCGCGCTCTTCTTTCTAAGTGGTATACTTGTGATGATTGGGTGTATGACGCTGATTATTCTAGACTGGACCCAGAATGTTGCATCTGATGGCCATTAACTGTCCTGGTTTAATCTCTAACACTTCAAATGCCAGTGTTCACTCAGATACCTACTGAGAATGAAAATGAGCTATTCGGCTTCCTTTAAAGTGCAGATTCTTTGTTGATGGTTCTTCTGATTGTAGAGTACCTGAACTCTTGTCTCTAAGGAACTGTTCTGCATGATGGAAGTGGATATCGACATCAAACCACGTGAGTGTCTGGCTGAAGGAAGTGACAACTTTATTCCATTCCAGAGAATGGACAGAACTCTCCACAGACTTTTATCAAGCCATGTTTGGCTTTCGTCATTGTTACTTGGACATTTTGTTATTTTACTTGAATGTGCCTAATGGAACCATTTGATGTGAGAAATAACTCTGATTTACAGCAAAGTCTTTAAATAACCAATGAGAGAGAGAGAAAAACACTATTATTTTTTGTACCAAAAAATTCTTATGGACCTCAAAAGCACTATTTTGACTTTAAGAAATGTTTTTCTAAAAAGAATGAAAGAATAACAGAGAGCTCATAAAAATACTTAATCAGTGTCCTAAATTAAATCTAGTTTGCCCTTCTGTAGAGGCATAATTAGAAGAAATTTTTATTTTAAAAAATACTTCTAATGACCAAAACAGAAAATGAACCAATTCAAGTCAAAATTCTCTAATTATAAATGCTTCCCATGAAATTCACTTAGTTCAAAGTAGACAAAATAATTCTGAAGGTCAATTGTCAGCTTACTTAACTACAATTCCCTTAGTTCCCAAAAATGGTGCGGAAACCCAAATTTTCAAGCTTTAAGAAACCCACCTTTCAGAACGGATACGTTTGAAGAAAACGTAGCTGATTGAGAAATCAAGATGGCATTGACATTTCCCTTCTTGAGGTACTCAATAGTGCAGTTGGGTAAAACAGGGTTTGGGGGGTTTTGCGTTTGTGGTTTTCTTATGTTGGTAGATACAAACTGAATGGCACTGGGGCGTATCATGCCATTAACATGCAGCTCCCTCCCGGAGTTCCCTTTAGTAATAAGGTCCATTGTCAGTTGTAGCAATGTTTGTTGGGAAATTTTTTTTTTCTGTCCAATCTATCTTGAAACACTCTGTAGGAAAACCAAAAGGTCCTAACGTAGTTTACTAGTTATGTTATACTCAAAAAGTGTACAGTATTTCTCAAATTACTCATCCGTTATTGGATTTTGAATTACTTGACTATTCTGTTTCTGAGTCAAATCCACAGAGTAACTGCACCAGTATTTCATGCTTGGTACAAACTCTCTTCACATACACAACTGGGATTCCTCTTCCGATTTATACTGTATAGTAGTATTAAAGATAACCTCATAGACTGGATAGTCATCTCATACTTGTTTGCTTCAGAAATAGGTAAGTTTCTTATGAGCCCTAGCTAGCTAGCTGATGAAACAGGTGCTGTATGGTTGTGATTAGCTGTTTTGTTCCTAGTGCATGTTTACTCTTTCATTCTTATCCCAGTTTGAAGAGAAATAACACTTGTATAACAGCGTATTTGGCTTGTAAGAGGTTCTCAAACACAACAATATTGGGTACAAATGCCTAGATAGAGTATTAATGAAATAATCATGGCGACGGGGTCATCTGACATGATGCTCTCAAAATCTGATTTACAAAGTTCCGCTCGGTCATCGTGTCAGAGGGAACAAGTGAGGGCCTGTAATCCGTTGATTAAACAGCGCCTGAGACTTTTTTGCTCTTGCAGAATTAATCGGGAACAAATCTATAAATGATCGCCACTGTTTGGCAGGTAACGTCAGTCTCTGCCCAACCATTTAAAATCTGTGAAAACAACTGCAGGTGTTTTGTATTGATACTTCTGCATGACTCTAAGTACTGGTCGCTAAGTCCGTAGTGTAAAACTGTAGTGAGAAGTTAGATTCCTCTTGTGTTGTTTGCATTATTAGTTCAGTGGTACTCAACTGGCAATTAACAGTCCTGGAGTCAGCACTGACGAACGCTCCATAGGTACTTCTCTGCCTCAGGTGCTGCACATCCGTGGCTAGCTAGTCCGTGTTACCTGATCTCCACCTCTTCAGTACTTTGGCAGCTTTTCTTCTTCCTCTCCACCAACGCAGAAAGGTGGAAGAGGATTAAGATGTTGTCTACCTTTGAGCAATTTGTAGCACATAAGGGATACAGTCCTTCCCCTGCCAGCATTTAAAAAAAAAAAAAAGTGGGAGAGCGAGCCTCCTTTCTCTCAGTAACCAGAGAAGAGGAAGGAGGTGTAGCTGAGAAGTTACTCCACAGTCCTCCTGAGGAGCCAGAGAGGAGGAACGTTTTCGTGATGACACCTCATAATATGTCATACATGTCACTTAATTCTCTGAATGCAGCGATTTCCAGTTTTGACGTTCTGTGCTATATTATTTGATGACTGGCTCTCCACCTGCAACAGTTGAGTTCCACTTGGCTGGGCTGATTGCCAACGTATGATTTATTCAATTTTGTATTAATTTTTTTCCAAACCTGTCTGCTTAAAGTTACCTACATTACAAACCACCTGAAAGAGCAGCTTCAGTATTAAACCACTGTCTTGTCACCTCGGTTAGACATTGCTGTCTTCCATGATATTTCAGTCATAAATGTAACATGTTATTTATAAAACATTAATCCATTAAAACTAAACCTATTTTTCAATATTTATGATAGTCTATGTACATAAACTGTATGTGTGTATATACTGTAAGTATAATGTATATAATGTAGCTTTGGAATCCAAGATTTATGTATATATTCCTCTCTCATTACTGATTGTTACATCATTTCAAGGAGTTGTTCATGTTGTACATCTGTATAACCACCGTCAAAGGAAAGATTCTTTTACAACAAAACGTAATGCTTACAGAAATGGAACAAATGTTTACGCCTAAGGTGTGTAAGAAAACTTAAGATTCTATTTATTACAAATGTATATGTCGCAATAAACACAGGAGTCACTTGGGTCCATAAAAAGCATAGTTCAGGTTCGTGTATACTTTTCCTCTAAAACTTACCATGGATGTTACGATCTCCTGAAGGCAGCAACTTAACAGCTTTTACGATCTTAACGTATTTGTTAGGCCACCGTATTCAGGCATCTGGCGGTACATCCGTGTACATATGTAAATAGCCACTGTATTGTTAGAGGCCAACACTCTGGCTACAGTTGTTGGCAGGGAGTGCAACAGTTTCAATGAAACAGTGTATGTTTGTTTTAACTGAAATAAATAAATAGATAATCCTAAGCAATACTGTCGGTTTGGGGTTTTTTGGGGGGGGTTTTGGTGGCTTGCTTTTTTTTTGGTGGGAGGCATCTGCAGGATTTTCTTCAAAGACAAAAGTGTGTCGTAAGTTAAACATGCATGAAATTAATGAGCGGTTTTCAGAAAGGGAGAAAAAAGGAAAAACAGCATACTACTAAGTCCACATTTATGACTCTACAGGAGTAAATGGAACAAGTCTGGACATGAAATGAGAGATTAAATGAGAGATTCTGCAGGGAGCCTGTAAAATGTCACTTTTTGCAGTACAGGCATAGCTGGAGACAAGACTCCATGTGTTGGATCTTGTGTAAGTGTAACAAATGAGTGCGTCTTGCCAAAATCCTGTGCCATTTTCCTGCAGCTGCATCTCCAGGAGAAGAAGAACGGCCTCTAAATGTTTTCAAAGGTAGTGCGTCTGTTGCACTTGTATTTTAGCACCTGGATACAAACCAAGTGCTGCATGTCGGTTCTGTGTTCTCCAGAAATCTCTGTGGATTCACATGAATATTTGTCTTTCCCAAATATTAAGAACTGGGTGTGAGCGACACTGGAGGTGTAATGGTGTGTTACATATACAACAAAACACTATGAAAGGAACATTAAAGAGGCTCAGTTAAGCACCCTGACGTTAGGAAATGCCTCAGCTAAAATTGCTTTAATGACATGATCACACTGTTTTTCCCTGGAACCCCCACTGACTAGCTATTCTTTATTTTATTTTTGGTCATAGAATCATTAAGGTTGGAAGAGACCTCGAGGATCATCTAGTCCAACTGTCTCCCCACCACCTATTAACCACTAAACCATGTCCTTCAGTACCACATCCAACCTTTCCTTAAACACCCGCAGGGATGGTGACTCCACCACCTCCCTGGGCAACTCGTTCCAATGCCTGACCAATGTTCTCTATGCATTCACTTAAGCATTCACTCAAAGTCCTAAGCCCATCCTGATGAGGTTTAAATACCCTCATTTTGCTCTAGTTCTCATGTCTTTGTGAAACACAGGTGGTTACTCACGTTCACAACGTTGAAGGTATCAATCACTGCACGCCTGGGGACCTGAAGTGCGGAGTAGCCACACCATGAAGCAGCCATGCACTTGGGTCCACAATTTAATGTCCTGCACTTGGTAGGTTTGTATTTCAGCGTTTGCCTACATGCATGTGAAGCATAACTGCAAACGGGTTCTGAGAGATCGTTGTTCCTGAAAGAACCCTAAGCATCAAGTTAGCCACTTGGAAACGGTGATTCTTGGAAATGCCCGTTCTCATAACCTGCCTGCCATCAGATGGGAATTTCATAGCAGCAGAGAAGCCCTTTCCCCAGAACCCTGCTCAACTAGTCGAGCAACTAAACCCACCTCTTCGCAGTTGGGGATTTCTATCAGCTTAATACGGGAAGCAATCTTTTCTATAGGCTTCTGATTCCTCCCACGAGCTGGCTCACCCTGTGTGATGAATGAGATGGTGCAGTGGTTTTAAAAAAAAATAGAAATTACACTGTGTGACAGTGTCTAAAATCCCATGCTTTGGTCCTCTTTAACCACAAGGCCTTTGCTCCACAAGAGGGATAAGCTGTCACTCAGGGTTTCTTCACAGTGCTGAGATTTGGGAGTCTCTTGATGCCTCTGCAGATGAGAGACATCATCTTTACTTTCTTCTGGTTCCCCTGAATTTTATCTCTTTTTTCCCACCCTGGCCTTGCCAAGGCGGTTCTGTCCCAAGGTCATGGCTAGGCAGCTCAGCCCCAAGCATTCACGCGGCAGCTGAATCTCATTGAGTTGTGCCCTGAGGTCCCCCACAGCTTAGCTCGTATCCCTGTTTTAGGGAGCACAGCTCCCGTCCAGTCTGCGTACCCAGGGTTCCTTTCTGGAGAAACAGAGCAGAGGGTGGCCGGTGTATGCCCAGGTTTCAGTGCCAGAAGGAGCTGAGGTGCCGCGAGGGAGCCCCCAGTCCTGTCCTTCTGGGAATGCGGATGTGCCATCCCATCTCCAGCGCAGATGTACCCAGCGCCCCCCCACCCCTCGGCCTTTCTGGTATCAGTCTCTTGAGCTGCCTCCCCATGCATTTCCTTCTGCCTCCTTGCGCAGCTGGTCTGGGCTGTCACAAGGTCACTCCTTGCCAGCTCTGTCACTCTTGCTCTGACCCAGTGCCAGTTTGCCAGCTCCCCAGCAACACCAGCTCTCCCAGCTCCTCCTGCAAGCCACCTTCCCCCATGTCACTACCTTCCTGACTACGTGCCTGCCCGAGTCCAGCTCCCACCCTTCCGCACTCACTTTACCCAGGCACAGCGAGAAACGTCGTCCTTTGATTTTCCCAGTCTCTGCCCAGCTGGTCTCCTTACGGCCTCCGCTCCAACGACAAGCCTTATTTTCTCGCTCTCTGCACATCCCTCCAGTCCCCGTTCTCAAGCAGTCCTGCGTGGACTCCCTCAGCAGCCCCGAGAAGCCCACTGCCACGCTCAGTTCAGGCACCTCTTTTCCCTCCAGCCTTTGGCCGAGGGTGAAGCCCTGCTGTAGAGAATGGGAGGGGAAACTTTTCCCAGGAAAAATGATTCATTATTTTACTACAGGAAAACATCCTCTTTTCCCTGGTTTTATTCTCAAATGGGCCAAATCATTTGGGCTGGTTGTTTTTCCATACAGATGTACAAAACCACCACACTGCCTCAGATACTCATAATGGAAAATGTCAGGAGAAACGTCTGAAGCTAGGTGAGCTTTAAAAGAACAGAAACACATTCCAGCAAGGGAACTGTCTCAGGAATCTCAGTAACAGGGGGCATCACCAACTGTGTTTGAAAATTATATTTAAATTACAAACAAGTGCTATTTTTTTATTTTGGTCATTATATACATACATAAAAAGGAAGGAAAAAAGGTTTCTAATTGCAGAACATAAACCGATAGGTAATACATGTTGGATAGATACTAACAATGAAGTAGAAATTCAGTGTGGGTCTTGGAAAGGAAGTGTAGCCTATAAAACTAGTTTTTTATGACATTTAAAATCTTCTTTACATCATCTCCAAGCAGCTTAGGCTGCAGCAAAATGAAACGGAGCCAAGCGAGGTCCTGTGGGTATTCCCAAACGCTCAGGAGTTATTGAGGCGTGGCTGACGTCATCAATCACGTGTCTGCCATTTGTTAAATACCGGTTCATGAACAGCCAGTGTTGCTCCTTCCTGCCCACTTCGGTAGAATGATTTAATGCACTGGTATCTCAGGGCTGGAGCCCAGGTCACTAGACAAAGCAGACAGACAGACAGACAGACAGTTTCACGTGAGACAGCGTGGGCTGGGAGCTGCCCCCAGGCACCTCACCCTGCCTGCGGCGGTGTCACCTGGAGGTCCTGCTCGTACCCCAGAGGAGGGCTTGGGCGATGAATAAAACTGGTGATGGGCAGGTCCTTCCACTGTGGGCAGGGCACAGGGTGTGTGCCCCAGCACAACAGCCGAGCGAAACAGAACAGCGGTCAAAAAGGCAACAGCAGAGCCACGACTCTGTGGAAGGGTGGAGAGCAGCCATGGAGAGCATGAATGAACTTTCATGCCGTGTCCATCAGAAAACGACAGCAACTAGAAGAGAGACCTTCAGAAGACAGGTTTTGAAAACGGCCACCACTAAAATACTCGAATGAACATTTGCATTTTGAATATTTGAATTTGCATTGCTCTTTTGACACAGACAGGGAGACATCAGCTGTGAAACTGCTGCTCTGCGAGGCTTACTGGACTCCAGAGGAAAATGGTGTAAGAAGGATGTGGTTTTCTAGGGGAGAAGTGAGGAAGTTCCTAAGGATACCAGCCGCAGGAAACCGAGCTGTCACAAGAAGCTGCCCAAGCGTTACCAGAGGCCGGCGCTGGACGCAGGTATTTCCTGCCGAGGCGCAGCGCCAGGAGCAGCCAGCCCGCTGTGCACGCCGGCCTGCCTGCAGAGCTCACGGCAAACTGTCCTGACTGAAGGAAATTATGGCATCTGCGCTAACACCGATCAGCCGCCTGTGGGGACCGTCTGTCGCCTCCTGCCATCGCCCAGCCTGGAGGGGCTGCAGGTTTCCCGTTTGTGTGGGGTTTTGGCACTTGCCCTCTTCTCAGAGGTCAGACGGGTCTCTCCCCTTACTGCAAAGATGATGTTTCCAAGCGCAAATAGGAGTTCTTCTAATCAGATTGCTAAAAGCACAGGTGTCCCAAGAAGCACTTTGAAGTAAATGAGTCATGCTTGATGCAACGATCGTGGTTTGGGGTGACTCTGCGTGTGTCTGTGCCTGTGTGTGCACACTGGGAACAGAGGGTACAAGGGCTCTTCCAATCTACTCGGACTTACCTGGAAAGACAATAAAAAGTCAAATGAAGAAGTGAAGGCCACAATTCCCTCTTCTAGTAAACCCAGCAAGAACCAATATTGATTCCCACACCTACAGTATTTTTCTCAGTCCCAGAAAGGTCCAAGTTTCTCAAAATTCCCCTTGCACACTGTATTTTTTGAAGCCTGTACTCATTCTGGTAGCCATAGCAAGCTGGCCTTTAATGGCCATTTCTTCTGTAAAAGCCTTCATTTCAGGTATGCCATATTTCACATACCTGGCTCCTTCAGATCTTCAGCAGTCAACTTCAGCCCCAAAGTGATTATAAGGCATCAATGCAGCAGCCTTTCCTTTCCCAGGACCCAGCCCTGAGCTCTGCAGTGAGCTCTTCTAAACTACCAAAGAAAATAGAGGTCATGGTCACACCACCATATGAGTTGTGTTTCAAAACCGAGTCAGTAGTTTAACGTAAAACAAACGTGTGTGTTTGGTTTTTTGCTGCCATAGATTTCCAGCCATTGTGGTAGGTCAAATGCAGCACTTCACTACTCCCACACTTACCAGAGCTGGTTTCCATCTTGTGGTTAAATTTCTCAACCCATTTAATCAATCCGTATCTTGGATCAACACACTGCTTATCTCTGAGTCCCAGTGGAGAAGTGCTGTGACAGTTATTGTGTCTGAGCATAGCTAACCGCTAGAATACCCATCTGTCTTCCCCTGCACCTTCCAGTTTGGCAGGGAACAGCAGTTGTCTTCTCTTCTGCATTTTCTGCAGCAGCTTGACCAAAACTAAACCTCTGAAGTATTTCTTTTCTTACTTGCGTACGGTTAAGTGTGAGAAAGAATCAGATCCTATCTTTGTCATCCAGAAACTCTGGCGAACCATGAAACCCTTCTGAAAAACGCATCAACAACTACTTGGAGTAACAACTTTGATTGTCCTCTTAATTTTGTAAATACTGAGAAAACTTAAACACATGGAACCCAAAGTACTTTTACAGATGATTTTGTTTCTGTCAGTTCTGCTGTTATCTGAGCCAAGTTGCGTGTGTGATTCAGACTTTCGCTGAAGTGACTAGGCACGGTGCTTTCCCTGTCTGTGCACAGTGAGCTATTATACATAGCCCACCCAATAACACAGAGATAAAACTATGGAAGTTCCTCTGCAAATTCTTTCCTGTTTTCATTTCTTTAGCTCTTCTTCAGACTAACTCAATGTCGCTTTCCCTTCTCCCCTCCACCACAGACACCCAAACCCATTCACTCTTTTTAGCACTTCTTTTTTTTCCCCCCGTGTCTTTGCTTTTCGTTTGCTTCGTGGAGTTTCCCACGCGATCTTCTCACAGTCTGTAAAGACAAACTGATTTCAGAGAGGAAGTTCATAGCTCTAGCAAATAGACTGCCATATAGTTTTACAGTAGGCTTTTATAAAAGTATAAAAGAGGGGGGGAATTTTTGAAAGACTCCGTGATAAAGAAACAGTAGAGGAATGCTGCAACATCATGGCAGTGAGTATGACAGCCAGCTGATGCATTAACATTATACTAAACTGTGGTTCATCTTCAACACTGGAGAGTGTAACTGAAAATGTAACTGCATGAATTTTTGTCTGCATCCTCCCGCTGCAGCTGGGCCCTGCACACTGATCTGGCTTGCAGATCTTCAGGGTCTGTGGGTTTTTCCCTTTAGTCAGCGTTATGTCCATGAGCCTGCTCACCCTGCAGCCTCCCGGGAAGCTGGCGGAGGGGGAAGATGCTGCAGGGATGAAGGGATTCACAGATTCGCAGATCGGTAGGGGTTGGAGACCATCTAGTCCAACCCCTCTGCTGGAGCAGGACCAGCTAGAGCAGGTTGCACAGGATCGCATCCAGGTGAGTTTTGAGTATCTCCAGAGAAGGAGACTCCACAGCCTCTCTGGGCAGCCTGTGCCAGGGCTCGGTCACCCTCAGAGTAAAGAAATTTTTCCTCATGTTCAGATGGAACTTCCTGTGTGCCAGTTCATGCCCACTGCCCCTTGTCCTGTCACCAGGCACCACTGAGAAGAGTCTGGCCCCATCCTCTAGACACCCACCCTTTAGATACTTATGAGCATTGATGAGATCCCCTCTCAGTCTTCTCTTCTCCAGGCTAAACAGACCCAGCTCTTTCAGCCTTTCCTCGTACGAGAGATGCTCCAGCCCCCTAATCATCTTGGTGGTCCTCTGCTGGACTCTCTCTAAAAGGGATGGGCAGACCACTGAGCTGGCTGTGCCGCCCAAAAGAGAAAGGTGTCCAAAACAAAAACTCGAGTGTATGCTAAGGGGTACTTGATCAAAGGTCCCTGCCTCGTGGTGCCTGAAGGGTGGGAGAGAGAGCTGCCAGCAGCCAGTTGTCCTACACAGGGAGAGGAGCCACCATCATCGGCCAAGTGCCCATTGGCCACAGGGTCTGCCAGCCCCTCAGGTCTTCTCCTCGCCCCCCCCCCGCAGCGTGCTCACAAGCAGGTCGGTGTCACTGAGGGCTCCCACAAGGATGAGTGAAGATGTAGGCAACAACTCCATTTTTTGAGTTGGCAATGGGACTCGCTGAAACCACGAGCCACAGGGGAGGAAAGCAAGCCAGAAGAAACACAGGAGGAAAAAGAAGCCTGGAGAGGAACAGAAAAAGAGAATAATTTCATTATTATGAAGAAGAGAGAAAGTAGACCGACTGATAAATGAGAAGGGAGATGAGAAGAACGTCTGTGCAAAACATCAGAAGTCTCAAAATGATTTCATGGTTATTTGCCTCCTTGCTGTCCCTGAACAGGAAGGGAGGAAGAATGTTGTGGAAACAATCCTGGACAAAGCACATACAACAGAATGTGTGAAGAACTGAATATCAGCCAGCCCAGCCCATAAAGCAGCTCAATTAATAAATTTTCATCATCATTTGAAATTATTTTGAAATCATGTGAAAAGAGGTTGGAGAAAACCATACGTGTTGACAGTCTCCAAGGGAAACCTGAGTCATTACTTAACTCTTGCTATTTAGTACCCACAAGGCTATCTTCTATCCCACCAGCACATTAACGTAATAAAATAAATCACTATAAGCCAGAACTCTTTCCTGCTGACTGTGAGCAATTACTAGCATTTATATGCTCAGTGAAATCAAGGAGATAGCTCATCCGAGTAGTGTGGACGTACAGACCACCATCTGAACATGGATTTTTAGAGTGGATAACCATTAGAAATAATCCAAAAATGGATAAGTAAGTTTTTTCAGACTTCACTTGTTTCTGACTCTTAGCCAAAGATACATAAACCTTTCCTTGTCCTGGTTTTCAAGCTGACAATGAGCAAACTCATCCTGGAAAACGAAGGAACGCTGGCTCCCAGCATGGCAAAGAGTCTCAGGGCAGCCAGAAAGTGGTGAGCAGCAACGGCTGGTGCAGCAGCCGTGACCCTTGCGATGGCCATGCAGCAACCGTGGCCCAAGCAACAGCCAGTGCAGCCTCGCAACAGCCCTTACAGGCCAACTGCAGGCAGGTCGTTCCTCCTTCCTCTAAACAGCCACAGATGAAATACACAGCCTTGTGTGTGCCCCTCTCCAGAAAAACGTTCTCTCTTGTTATGGCAAGTTTTTGCAGTGATGAGTATTGGTGCTACAAATCTAAGATGTAAAACTTACTCATTCCTCAAGGAAACGGTCAGCTTGGTCCCTAGCCTTGAGGAACCCCGGGAGTGTCACTCTGTACCAGGACATACCAGTGATGCTGCACGCTTTCCTACTCGCAGTCAATGACAATATTCTGAATCACCAGGGTGATGTAAAAATTGCAAAGTCACAAACAAAGTTCTGACCTTGAGTAGTAACTGCACTTCCTGAAAATAAATCAACAGAAAACAGTAGGTTCGATGCAATTTTCCAGGAACCAGAGAGGAAGGAAAAGAGGGTAAGTATTTTCTTCTGGCCAAGAGACTGATGGCAATGTTCACATATGAAGGGAGGAATTTGCCTTGACTCATAGGAAATATCTTTGTTCTTGAGGATTTAAAAACAGCCCTTGTGGAACAAAATAGATGGGTTGAACTATGCCTGTGTTCCGAGGAAGGACAACTTTGCTATTGACAAGAATAATAAGGTGAAGAAGCATTTTAATGGAATGTGAGGGCGTTTTCATTTTTCTTTATAGCTGGCTGAACCAAAGGCAGAGGACAGCGGTGAACTATTTTAAAGAGCATAACAACACAGAAATTGAATGTTGTTTAGATTTTGAATAATTAGATGGGCTTATGTTGCTGTTGTCAAGCTGTTTGCTTATCTAGAAGACACAAAAGTGGATAAATTCTTTGCTCTGAAGAGATTTCAGACTGAACTGTGGTGATCTCTCATAATGTTGGTACTGGCTGTCACGTATTTACCTCAGCTTACTTTTTTTAAACCTACCGCAGAGATAACAAGGGTTAATTGAGGCAATAACAGAAACAAGAGCTGCCAATCCCCTCCAAAACCCAGTGAAGGTGCTTGCTCGTCTTCTGATCAACTTTGCTATACAGAGAAGTGGCTGAGGCTTGTTAAAAACATCTTCAAATCTTACAGCATCGTTACCACAGTCCCAGGGTTGCTCTTTTTCCTGCAACATAAGCATTTGTACTCCAAGTGCAATGATGGTTCTGGAGGAGGCCAGCAGCACTTGAGAGAGGAGCAGAACTTAAAGTTGAAGTTTGCATTCACTGCACGGTGCCAGGGGCTCGGGGGATCCAAATTAACAATATACTTTAAGTAGCTTGAATGGTCTCACTAACTTTAATGCTTATTTTAAAGTCGTTTTGGACTCGAGCCTAAAATAAGTTACTTTTGTACTCAGGTCCTTCTATAAGGAATTGATCTGGAAACCGAAAAAAGAAAATGGAGCTCAGACTTTGCACTGAAATAAGCAAGTAATTCAGGCAGGTGCTGAGAAAAGCGAGGGGGAAAAGCCCTGCGGCATGAGAAGAGTTACTCCAACTCCCAGGCCTGCTGCTGCTACCTAATCCTATTACAAGTCGTGCCTGGATCATTACCAAAACTGTTCTCGTGATATTTTTCCATTTCAAGGCCAAAGCACCTGCTTGTGTTTCACAGCATCAGGCAGGGCAGCCAGAAGAGAGGGCACCGTGTCGGTGTGGACAGGCAGGCCATGGTGGTGAAACCAGTTGGGCTTCTGGGATGCATTTCCCAGGCATTTGGTCTTTGAACAAACTGTCTTTTCAGTTTTACAGGCTCTTACAAAATATTCCCAGACATTGCTTCAGGTGCACCAGTCAAGGAATTTCCCACAGACGCCCCTTCATGGTAAATGTTTTGTCGTGGGTTTGCCCCAGCCGTTGGCTGGGCACCACGGAGCTGCTTGCTCAGTGCCCCTCATCGGAAATGGGGAGAGAATCGGAAGGGGGAAAGTGAGAAAACTCGTGGGTTGAGATACAGACAGTTCAATAAGTGAAGCCAAAGCCACGTGCACAAGCAAAGCAAAACAAGGAATTCATTCCCCACTGCCCACGGCAGGCAGGGGTTCAGCCATCCCCAGGACAGCAGGGCTCCGTCACGCGTAATGGTGACTTGGGAAGACAAATGCCATCACTCCGAACGCCGCTGACCCCCCTTCCTCTTCCCCCAGCCCCTTATAAACCGAGCATGACGCCATATGGTGTGGAATGTCCCTTTGGTCAGTTGGGGTCAGCTGCCCTGTCTGTCCCCTCCCAACTCCCCGCACACCCCCAGCCATCCCGCCGGCGGGGCGGGGCGAGAAGCAGCAAAGGCCTTGGCTCTGTGTGAGCATCGCTCAGCAACAGCAAAAACATCTCTGTGCTATCAGCGCTGCTTCCAGCACAAACCCAAACCACAGCCCCATAGCAGCTACTGTGAAGAAAATTAACTCTCTCTCAGCTAATACCAGGATATGTTTCGAGGAACTTCTCAGACAACAGGCCCCGCGCGGACTGGCAAAGCCACCGTTATCTGTCTGGTGATGTCATATGATGGCACAAAGAACAATATTGCTGTGTTTCCTCCCTGCTGACTAATTAGCAGCCAATGTGATACTGCAGAGAGAATTAGGACAATTCCTGCCTGATGCTGTTAAGTAGTCAAGTTATGAAAAAGCAACTATTTCCTTTAAGTTCACTTTTCATACTCTTCTTGTTACAAACATTTTTTCATTCTGCTGTGATAAAAGACCTTTTAACATTATTTCATGTCTGTTAATTTTCCTGTGTAGGAAGCACCATCCTGATGCACTGTATTAATCCTTAAAGAGGATCAAACAAAACCAGGTAAAAATATTCAAATTCTGGAGTTATTATGATCCTCTTGAGGATGATTTTCTTGTTTTTCATTTCCTGTCAGAATTTGATTTTGCAAATGAAGCTGACATATGCAAGCCCTGATCACATCTTGCTATTAGTTTTATATTTAGACTTATGAGCATGATTTAGATTTAGCTTGGGATTATCAGAACTTCAGCTGCTCATTTCTTTAACTCCAGGCTCTGAAAAAAGCCCTGCAAGGAAAGCGTATCTGAGGACAACACCACGATAGATCAGTAAGAGCATTATATGTCATAACACATCTCTATTAAAGATAAAGCACTTCCTGCTTCTCTGAAAGGTGTACACCTATCTCCCAGAGCAGGAAAAAGGAAAAGAGATAAAACAATATATCCCAAACCATGCGTGGCCCAAAACTGATACGGAAAACAGAAATAAACTAAAGAATTTTGAAGAACTTGCACTGAAATCTTTCTATACATCTTAAACAGGACTGTGGATAAACCGCAGTGTAGCAGAGGAACACATATTCTCAGAAAAGTCCATTATAAAACCTGGAGTGTCCCGTAAGAACCATGATTTAATTTTTTTACTTCCATCTGTGAACTTTGTCACAAGAACATATTATCTCCTTCACATGCTGTAAAATGAAAAATGAGAATATGCCATCACCTATATCAAAGTAAGCTGTATTCAATTAATATTTGTATCAAAAGACATACAAGCTGTCTCCCAGTTCATAGCCATCCTGCATGATGTGCTAACACAGCATAATCTAAAGGACAAGTTTTACTGCAGCAACATGACAACAACATGAACAGTTCAAGCATTAGCGTAATGACATTAATAGCCACGAGTCACTGGCACGGGAGCAAATAAGCACTTGCACAGTAAGAAATAATTTCTTAGGGAAAATGATAGGCTTGCGAATTAAATATGAGCAAATTCTGTATGACACAGTATTTTTAGACTGGATAAATGCAGGGGTGGGCAGGCATTTTTGTTAGTAGCAATTCAACACTAGATTGAAAAGTTATTTTTAAAAGTTTTAATTCACTCCCCAAACGTGCAGAGGGGACTCCAAAACTCTAAGAGAGCACACAAATCAATATCCATACTCAAAGAGACCCAAATGGACCCCCTGGGTTTTGCATATCATCACCAAGATGCGGAAGGGCGCAGCACGTGGTGCTATCCCTGTGTCTCATCGGGCTTTCTGGGGCGAGGTCTGGGTCAGCTCTGTGGACCCAGCATTCTGGGCAAGACAGGTGAGCTGGCAGTGGGGTGTTTTAGTTAGCAAAGCGTTATGCCCTGGAGCTAGAGGAAAGAGAAGGTTTCCTCCGTCCTGAACTAATGACATCGGCCCTTTCCATGATGTAACATGATATCACAGAATATCCCGAGCTGGAAGGGATCCATAAGGATCATCGAGTCCAACTCCTGGCTCCACACAGGACCAGCCCAAGCAGAGCAGATGACTGAGAGCGTTATCCAGACACTTCTTGAACTCAGCCAAGCTCGGTGCTGTGACCACTTCCCTGGGGAGCCTGTTCCAGGGCCCGACCACCCTCTCAGTGAAGAACCTTTTCCTGATCTCCAACCTAATCCTCCCCTGTGGCAGCTTCATGCCGTTCCCTTGGGTTCATCGCTGGTCACCAGAGGGAGGAGATCAGCGCCTACTGTTATCCATGATATAACCTAGCCCTAATAAAGGGAAAAAAGGTAGGGAAAAAGGCAGGGGAAAAAATGTGAATTTCAGTCCACAGTTTTCCCCAACATGATATTAAAATGATAAAGAAAAATCCCTCTATTTTCAGAAGTCCCAGCACAGCACTGTTGTATACAAAAGGCCTGAAGAAGGTGGCCTTTGGTTGTGTTACCTTCCCCTTCACATTACACAGCTCATCAACTCTGTTGTCGCAGCATTTTCAGGCAATTGATTACCTGGTTAGGAAACACAACTTAATGAGTCATGAGCAGCAGTGTTTGTTGTGAGTGGCGCATGTTTGTTTAATCCACAAGAGAAATTAAATTGAAAAGCATCAGTAGCCATTTCAAACTAGCCGAACGTCAGAGAAAAGCAAACAGCTTTATATATGTAACACTAAACGCTAGCAACGAACCCTCCTCCTGCATGAAACCAAAAGGCAAACAAGGAGCAAGTGAACGCCTGTGCCCGTAGAGGCCGCGTACATCGCTGGCAACAGCCAGCCATGAAATTGAAAGCAAATATTTGCTCTGCTTAAAAAATGCTCAGATTGTAATAATTGCATAGTGCTGCAAGCTTCGAGAGCTTCTTGATCGTTTATGGACTCTGCCTCTCTGCTTGCTGAATATTTACCGTGAGTGGGGTGAGGTTCCCAGCAGTTTGCTATCAGTCACTCCCCTGGTTAAACCCAGAACAATTTCAATTATGCAAGTGCAACAAGTTCTGATACACCACATTTTGAGCTTCCTAGTTCCCCGTAGCACAGGCTGCTGCTTTTCTTTGGGTTTTTCTCACTGCAGGCAGCAGGCATGTCCCAAAGGCTGATTGCTCCTTCCTTTAAGGTCCTGATTTGGGTTTCTTAAAACCACAATCAAAATCTTGAAATTTCCTATGCTGGGCACGCTCCAAGCATTAGGCAGTTTGGGAGGAGTTGTGAGGCTGGATTTGTCCTGTCTCCGCCAAGAGGAGAGGAGAGGAGTCTGTGGCAGAGCTCAGCTGTTGCTGCCAGCAGATCTTACACTCGATGCCTGGGAGTGGTTTTTTCACACCTCTCACCTTTGCGCTAAATCATAAACTTCAGTGCAAAAAAAAACAAAGCATGGAAAACTCCAGAAAAATTGCAGAACTGTGTCATTTATGCAGGACGCAGGAACAAATGAGGTTTAAAATCCAGAGAGCTGTGTAGCTGCACTTCCAGCCACAGGGCGCAGGGCAAGCTCCCGTTCTCCCTCCGGGCTGTCATATAAACTGTCCTTTCTCAGTCTCTGTGGAGTTTTGCATCACCGGCTCCTTCCTCTGTATTGCCAGGCTGCACTCTGGCAACACTGCGACCCTGCTCTGGTCCCCATCACCCTGGTCCTGCCCCTGCCACCTCCAGCGTTGGTGTGCCCGCTCTGAGCCTGCCTGGGTCCCAGAAAGGGACCTGCTCTGGTGAAGGGAAACAGCGGTGCAGTGGGGACTCTTGAGCACCCAGTCTGGGAAGGGGACAAGAAGAGATGGGACAAAACAGTCCCTTGTGCAGCGGTGGGAAGTCGGGTGCCAGACAAGTTCTTACAGACAACTCGTGTGGGTTAAAAATGCTAGGTCAGGCTTTGGGGCAGCACAGCAGCCTGTGCACCACCTGCTTGTTTCTGCCTCTGCACTGGGCCTTCTGGGAACTGATCTGAGCCCAAGGCTTGAGAGGGTGTTGTCCTTAACCTGGACACGTGCCCCAGCCTGGCTCAAAGCAAAAGAGTCATCTGTGCAAGCACAGCCTATGATGGAGGCGTGCTCCTCCCCAGGCTGCTCCTTCCCCCTGGACCCTTGTAACTCCTAAGCAATTATCTACATCATTATGTCCTGCACTCCCCATTACAGATCAAATTTGGGAAAGTGCTTAAGCCCAGGCTGTATTTTATGTACCTGTCTGTCTCGCTGACCTCAGCAAGCTTCCAGTCAGCCCTAGCAGTGCCTGAGCCTGCTGAGGACGAGCCTTCCCGCAGCCCCCCCACGCAAGGAGTGAAGCAGAGCGACGGACTTGGTGAAACTGGCACTGCGACTCTTTCTGAAAACTGCATTTTTAGATTACATTCTTTTGGAAAAGCAACCACAACCCGAACCAGGCAGCATTTGCAATGAACGTGAATATTTCGGAACACATTTCCAAAATGCACTTACTCCTTCCTTTTACAACCACGTCAGGCAGTGCTGGTAATAGCAAAACCACATTGGGTCGGGCAGCATCACGTACACTGGTCCGTAACAGTATTTCCAATGCGACTTCAGTACCTGAGGGCACAAAATTTCTGGGATCGGGCTACGATCTGCTGCCAAGGCAAGGCTTTAGGAAGACAGCATTTTCTAATGGCCATTTTGGACTAAGAACACTCCAACAAACTACAGTCAAGTTCATGCCTCAAATACAAGTTCTGAATCTATTTGTGGGGTTTTTTAAGCTTATTTATTGTAAGAGCTATAGTAGACATCTGTTAACATATAATATACATTATATATATCTGTAAATTTTAGCTATAAAATAGTAATGTATAAAAATTTATATACACTACATTTTGTAGTGTATATAATCTTCTGCATTCTGATTACCCAGAGCTTTATACACCATCTCTACTGGTAAAGCATGTGTTGCACTCCGATCTTGTAAGTTTTTTTTTTCTACTATCCCTTATCTCAAAATATTTTTTTTAAAACCAGCTTTTACACTTTTGCGTGAGCCTTAGAAATGTTATTGTACCTTTCCTCTGATGCAGTTTTATTAAAATGTTACCTGCTTTCTTTATCTTGTGACTAAGCAGTGTGAAACAGATGGAAAAACAGGAGGGACTCATAGATGAGATAAGGCAGTGCGAATCAAAACTCCTGAATCCCTTTTCCAGTGTGAAGAGCCTCTACCACTGTTTGAGTTGTGTGTGTTCCACTGCTAATCATTATCTTGTTTGCCGTAAGAATGTACACAATTAGTTGTATGCATTGCTAAGTGAACAGCATCTTCCGCTAACTCCCGTTTACCAGAAGAGGCTGTAGGACAAGGCAGGTGGTGTTCGCTTGGATGTTCAACTTCTGGTCACACCAAGCGTGCCAGACAGGACGCTACAAGGACCTAAGCATTTTAAGTGGGCAAATATACAGCTGCTGGAAGACAGTAAAACAGACACTGGCAGAAAGCAGGTTCAGCTTTTCATCTCCAAAGATGTCAGGAGCTGGCATGAAGGCAGACCTACCTCCACAGGGGCATATACTGATAATTAAGGCAGACACATATAGTCTTTTAGGATTTCTTTTCCCTTGTAACACTGTGCTCCTATCATTAATATGACCACACGGAACTTCCCGGTGATTGTACGAAGAAAGGGGAGCTGCTCTGGTAAAGAAAACTTGCAAGTGCTGAACCCAACCAGAGGTTATGAGCAGTCTTGTTTCCAAAATCAACAGCAGCAGGACCAGCACGGAAGACTCTTCCGTTCTAAACAAATGCAACAAAAGGTCTTTTGCTTGTAGGATCCCCTCAAGGACATTAAAAGGAAGAGTAGCTAGTCTTGAACTAGCTAGTCGCTCCACCATTTGATGGGGATCCTAAATAAATAATATATTCTCTCATTTTTCCTCCAAGTTTTCACTCTGCAATCGGGCTAATACTAGTAGCAAAATTATTAGGAGATCCTGAGGAGAAAAACACCGTGTAAGTTCAAAGTACTTACCCTAATCAATAATTCTACAATATGATAGACTCCTCACTTCAATCAAGTGCACTTTACAAATAAAAAAATACGTGCTCTAGAGATAATTTCCCAAAGACTATCCTTGAAATCAGAGGATTCAGATATGGAGTACTTAACGAGATTGCAGGAATGCATGCCATTTCTAGTCCTGTAATTAGGCAACAGAGCAGATCTAATCACTTCATTACTGTAATGACAGCTGCGATACGAAGCCCAAAACCAGACAGAGAAATAGGTTACCGCTCAGGTACCTCAGAATGTTTTTAAGCACAGCTGCTAGTAGAGCTGTACACTTTGGTGTTTTTGCCTTTTTGCCTTATTTGCAGCTCAAAAGCACGTCAGGGAGGTGCGGCTGGCGTTGACCAGCTCCGTGCTGCGAGGGGGGCTCGGGGGAAGCAGCCAGGCCAGCTGCGCTGGAGACTTCCCTGTCTCGAGCAGAGCAGGAAGTTTTGCTATATTTATAGTATGAAGTTCCAGTTAGCTTAATTTTATCAGTTTAATGGGTTTTTTTCTGCAGAACTTGACTCCTCCATAAACACATTATTAAATGCGTGCACATTTAATAACCGCTGGACACGCAGGCACAGAGCATTGCTTTGGCCTACAGCACTGTCACAGTCTCTAGGGAAGGACTTTCACAGAGCACACGATACCCAAAGCCTTGTAAATTATGGATTAAATTTTGCTTCCACTGATTTCATTTAGGTTTAATGAAAATGGAATTTGTTTGCATTTTAAAGAATTGCAAAAGCTAATGTAAATACCAGAGGAATAATGGGATGGGTACCGGGCACCACATGAGGCACCTGCCCGGTCTTACAGATGTGTTCACAACCTCAGATTTTAAATAAGCTTACTATTTCTGCTGTATTTCAGCCATACTTCCCCACATGCCCTCAGGCATGTCAATAGCTTTATTATTTTTAAAAATATTGGCCATCAAGATGTACTTAAAGGACTCCATTTTAACCTAGTCCTCTATTTCTTGAGTATTAATTTCCTGTGTGTAAAGCTATACTGGGTGGTTATTTAGTCAGGTGAATTAAGAGTTCATTGTTTACCACTGTCTTGAAAAGCTTATATCATCTTATTAGACAGGAATTGTCAAAAATAAGAATTCGCTCCTTTTTTTTTTAAATTCACTCATTTCGTGATGATTTTATGACACCCTAACTTCTCCAGGACACATTGTTGTTGGATTACAAGAAGGTCAGTGTGTGCAACTCGGATATTTAGAGGTCAGCATCTAATTTCATCCATAGTCAGGTAAATCAGCACTCTGATTTCTAGAGATACTGAGTTCCCTCAACTCCCGTGGATTTAAGAAGCAGTGAGAGACGCTCAGCAACTTTGAATGCTTCTAATTAATGATATGGTAGATATATAATATTTGGCATCCAAACTCTGAACTAAACTTTCATATTTTTTTCTTGTAGATAGGTATCTTTTCATCTATCTTTTTTAACAGAGGAGAATTCAATTACCGGGCTCTGCTCTAGCAGACCAATCCCGGATTAAATAAATTATCTTTAGTATAATTTAATTCACAACAGTTATCAATTATTTCCTGTTTCTAGATGCCTCCTGTCTTCCATAGCCATGCCTTAATGCTGGCACTAGGAGCTGCAAGTTGCCAGGACCGTTTCTGGCAACACGACGTAACAGGTACTATCGTTCAATACGCTGAGCAAGGTTTTAAAGTCACTGTACAAATGGAATGGCAAAAACATATCCTTTTCTGGGGAGAGAGGCTCTCCCCTTTGTGTTGTCAAATGGCAAAGTCTGAATCTACTCATTCAGAAAGATCAAAGTTTTATGGTCGACTCAGACCCTGTCAATTGGTCTATAGCGCTATAAACCGAGGGCAAGAAGCAACGCCTTGGAAGTGAGTAAACAAAAGAGCACTTTTAAAGAGTCTTTGAACAAAGCTTGTGCTATCACTACAGGCATCTATCATACTTGCAGATCTCTTTGTTTTAATCACTGCTATTTCCTTAGCCTCCTGTGAGAAGTTTGAAACCTTTGTATTCCAGCAAAACACTTTTTCTGTCCAGAGGAAAAAGTCAGAGCAGATGATTGCAAGGTAAGGAGAAAAAGCAAAGCTACCTGGTTTGTTGCATGAAATCCTGAATCTAAAGAGGAAGAGCAGAGAACTTCTCCTATTACACCAGGATTAGTCATTGTAGTTGTATGCCACAATTTGGCCAGGAAACTAACAAACTATACCATCTCATGATCACAGAGTCACAGACATACATGCGAGATTTCGCAGCCCTCAAAAACTGATTGTCTCAACACGCAGAGTTGGAGGCGGCTGAACACATGTTTAAACACAGTTGATGCTATCAGTGTTCACAAAATGTGTGACAAGTGTGGGCAGTTCTTTTCAGAGCATCGTGCAAGACCAGTCATGTACACATCGTGCATTATGCATCGTAGTCAATGATGTTTTTTTCTTGCTCAGCTGCTAGGCAAAATATCCTTCGCAACTAAAGTCACGGAATCAATGTCGGGCCCCTGCTAGCACCAGCAAGCTTTTAAAATGGCAGTAGATTTCCAAGAAACCTTTTATTTTCATCTGACAGCAAATCCTGGCATCGCAGACTAGAGAAACCATATTTGTTGAAAATTTTACTTTACTTCCAAACACAAAGTTGCACCAGGCACTGCAGTAGTTCGCTGTACCACTCTGGAAGAGTTCACCAACCCATGATATGCTTGGTCTTGAACCACCCCCAGCCCAAGTAGATACCAGCACTTTGTTCCTCTCTGTGGCACATCTGCAACACTTTTTGAGCGTGCAGACTCTGTAAAGCCTTGGTGGGAAGAGGATCTCACTATCTACTTCTTAAAAGAGGACCAGTACTGCCCCCTCCTGTGAGCAGCCCCGCAGCTTAGACCTGAGCTTGCGGGCTCTCTGCAGCAAATGGACACACAGCCTTCACTCAAAAAAACCAAAACCAAACACAAAACGCCCAAAAAGTCCATGTACTTTTTATTTCAGGTAGCACAAGATGCAGATGCAGCACTGAGGTGCAAAAATAACCATTGCCTACGCCCTGTGCTTCCTCATCATTCCTGGCCATTCTTGAAGGCCAGTCAGAGACTTCAAAGATATTCATGGCCACTTTCTGGCAGCAAGCAGCTACTCTGCAAAACACAGGATTTTTCTCCTTCAGCTGCCTTTCCGCTTGTGATCTGCTCTCGCTTATTCCCTTCTCTTTCACACAAGCACTAACACGTAAGTTCAAACACGCCAATGACGGATGTACTAAAATAGAGGTGAAGAGAACTCTGTAAGCACCTCCAGCTCCTCCTGTCTGGCTTGTCATGTCAGTCGTGAATCCCCCTGCCTCAGGCACAGCTACCTTCAACTCCAGCAACCGCCTTCCCCTGGGCTGTAGCCATGTATTTGCCCAGGGGTGAAATATTTGAAAGAGTAATCATCCAAATTTAATGACCCTCTGTCATCAGCTTTGTGCCAGGTGCAAGAATTGTGCCTGGAATGTCTCTTAGGCTTCACTACAATTTGGAAGTGAAAGACAACAAAGAAGCCAACCAAGCCCCGCTTTCAATAAAACGCACCCCGGATCAAACAGCATTCAGAGACGGTGCGTGGCGAAGCTTGCCGAATGCGGTAGGAACACGCTTAACAGTCAGACAAAGAAGAATTTGGTGTCTTTCGATTTAAGTTCACTTTTATTATATCGGTATATTTTTTGTGGCATACCTGCAGTTTCCATTTGACAGTTTAAGTTAGTTAATGATGATAAATTGTTGAAGGACGGTGCAGAAGGGAATTTTCCAGACTCTGGAAGAACATTGCACTTCGGAGTGTAGTTTTGAAAATGAACGTGGCTGTTGATGCACTTCAAGCCGCCAAAATATAATCTAAAGAACATTTGGAAGCTGCAGGTCTGAACAAAGGAAGGCTGGGAACGGTGTTATCACGAACACAGAAAGGCTTAGGGGTGTTTCAGGGGAAAGAGGCTCCATTTTGACTAGATAAAAGCACACTGAAAGGCACCCAAGAAGAGAACTGCCAGTTCTAGGTGGACAAGAGGAAGAAAAATGATGGGCTTGAAAAATAAGACCAAATTCCTGAATCTTTGGTGTATGTGAAGCCAGATTTAGAAATGAGATTATATGTGAAAAGGATAAAGAAAAAGGCCCAGGAGAGGTGAACAAGGTCAATAAGGAGTGAATGGCATGAAAACCTACTGAGAAAAAAAAAAGCTTGCAAGACATCATAAAGGCCAGAACTGGAAGATGCTGGTCACACGCACCAAGGTTTCACAGAATATGAAGGCAAACAGAACCAACAGTGCTAAAATCTCAGAAAGATATTGAGGAGAGTAGAGAAATCTGAAATATTAAAAGTGCCAAGTAAAACAGTTTTCATTTCTGAGGCGATATGGCTCTCGTCCTAGCAGGGTGTGATGGCTGTTAATTAAATTACTGTTTGCACAGCGCTTCACATTCAAAGAACTGCCCTAGCAAAGGAAAAAATAAAAATGCAGTAAAAGCACCAGAACGGGAATCCAACTTGTACATGCAAAGATGGTAATTTGGAAACCACAGTTCTTCGTGTGTGTCATCTGCCTTTTCGGCCTGACATTTAGGAAACCCAAGCGGGGAACTTCCAGAGCAAACACTTTGAGAAGGTGCTGGTAGAGCTACCATGAGAGCTTCCCAGTAGCCATCCTCCCTCTGTGGATGGCCAGGCAAACTGCCCCCAAACCCGCACCCTCCGGCACCCTTTCGCTCTTCCCCTTGTGATACCCCGGGGCGAGTCGTGTGTGGGGCGAAACCAAGGACCGTGGATTCAAATCTGCCAGCCGCAACGCCATCGTGCTTCAGGTTTGTTCTTAAAAAGTTGTTTTCCCGAGCCAAAAAACTCGCACAAAGCTTTCTAGAGATTAGTGTGGAAATAACCAGCTGCAGCAAATCATCTTGTACATCAAATCCCCCCCCCCGTGCCTGAAAAGCGTGTCCTGCCCCAGTTGGAAATGCTCTGAACTCTCACAGAAATGGCAGCATTTTTACAGCATACACATTTTGCGTGACGGAACAGGAAATTGGGTAACATGATGATGCCACATCTTCCGTGGCCATTTCGGGGAAAACGCCACAAAAATCCCGCCTGCGTGCGAGGAGGGGTTCTCCTGGGGGCAGACCGCCGTGTAAAAGAAGAGAGAAAAACGGTATTCTGTTGTTGCAAAAAAAGAGTGAAAAAAATATGGGTTGGTTTTTTTTTTCAAAAAGCAAGAGGCCGAACGTACTCGCGGCCGGGAAGCTGGGGGTGCCGGGGA
>VWZZ01004366.1:596881-625578 GCA_013399095.1 Psophia crepitans
GTGTGTGTGTGTGTGCATGCGGGGGTGGGTGTGGGGGGGGGTGTGTGTTTGCCCGTAAATACATAGTAGCAGTGAAGCTGCTGGCTTGTGCGGAGCCGCAGAGGAGAACAAAAAGGGGCAGTTCGGATGCCTGCCTGCGCGTCGGCTCACGTGTGCATACACCCAGCCTGCTCTTGCGGCGGGGGGGTCGTTCCGTTGCTTCGCGGAGTTTTTAATGCAACCTGTAGCTGGGACGGATCTCCCTGTGAAGGGGGAGGCGGGGAGGTGTCTAAACCCGGGCTCTGTTTATGTGACATTAGAAGGGCTGAAATAAACCTCGTGTTTGGCAGCTGGTTGGTTTTATGGGAGGCCAGGTTAGGGTCTGTGCCGCCGGCTGACCCCGTCACATGTCCGTAGGCTATCCAGCGCCCCACGGGCTGCTCGGGGCATTTCTGCCGGCCTTTGCCCCAGGTGGGGGTGACCTGGGCTGTGCGGCGCTTCATTCACCTTTTGGCTGGTTTGGGTTTTACTTGCGCTTGGAAGGCAGCGTATGCTTGGCCATTGTTCTGAAAGCAGAGTGTTAGGAAAAGATCCTTGTTAATTGATAAAATATATTCTGGAAGAAAACAAAAAGGACATTCTGTGTCTAGCTATCTTAGAACAGATGTAAAAACAGCTACCAGGGGAGAAAGAGCAAGCGTCCTTCCATCTGACTTCATTTGCCACCAAAGCACCAACTTCGTTTAAAAAGCCTCTGATAGGAAATTCCATCTGTTGCTGAAGGGCACAGCGTGTCGATAACTGCCCTTTTCAGGCCAGGAGCCCGTGCTGAAATTGCACTGAAACCGACTGGGAAAACCTACCTGAAATCTAGAAACTGCCATGTTCCCAGCGAGCAGAGGCCTTCTGCCGCGGCTCGGTGGAAATTCACTGACTAAAAAGGGATCTGCTTCACTGTCGTACCGAATGACTCCTACGTGACTTTGCCTTTTTGGAAGGTGGTGGTTGGTTGTTTTTTTCTCTCTTTAAGAGGCACCATAGAGCGAGTACTTCACTGAAGCACACTGCAGCATCCTCTGGCTCATCACTTGAGACTGTTTGTGCTGTAGTTGGACCAACTGGGCTTTCCAGCCTGGGTGAGGATGGGAGACGTGTTGGCAGCAAGCGCCACGCTCCACGTACCCCTGTGCAGAGATTTATCCTCCGAGTTGTTGGAGGCTTTCCGCAGACTGCCGTAGAACATGGAGGATCAATTGTCCTCCATCTCCAAATCCTGCTTTTTACAAGGGCTTTAAAGGCATGGAAGGGGAGGCAGGCCTCTCTCAGGCGGGCTGCTTGCAGGCTGCTTATCCTGGGTCTCTGTCCTACGTTTTCTTGGTGTTTTTTGGTTTTGGGGTTTGTTCTTTACAAAGGGAAGAGTGATAACTGAGCAGAAATGGGAGTCGCCTTCCTCCCATGCTCTCCCCTGTCTTTTTTTTTCAGCTTGCTCATTTCGGTAGGAACACGCTTAACACATAGCGTGACAATAACCACCACTTCAAAAGTTTGTATTGTGAAGGCAAATGAGATTTGGGTGGAATATTTAAATAATCTAAGCCTGAATCCAGTTTCCTTTCTGATAGGCATTTATTGCTGTGACCTTAATCCAATCCAAGAAGTCTGAGCAGTCATTCTTGGGAAAAATGGCAGCTTTTTCATGTTGGAAGTGTTTCATGGCCCTTTTCCAGTTAACTCTCTTAATATTTGTGTAAGCTTATCAGGTAAATATCACGCTGAGTCTCTTACAGTCAAGAAAACTGAAGCAAAGAAACTACTTGTAAACTGGGGGGGAGAAAGAAAAAGTGACTTACGTATGAACATACGCAAAGGGCTCTTCCTTCTGTAGTACAAAATGTATTTTAAATAAGAATTCCAGAGCTCTTATTTAGCCATTACAAATACATCTGGATAGTCTGTTCCATTGCTGTTACCCATAAAGTACCACTCATGCAGCGCTTCCACTTTCTGTGGAAGACAAAAGTTCGTTTATTTGTAGCGGTGCATCCTGGGATCTCTTCAGCAAAACCAAGACTGTTGAGAGAATTTCACAGAGAAATATAATTAGGAAAAAATGTGACTATATTTCTTTGCCAGATGCCTTCCCTAAATTGACTGGGAAGGGCTCAAAACAAAAATGTACTTAAACCCATTTTCCTTTATGGCTCATCTTTAAGTGTTTTGCCTAAAGTAATGAATCACTGGGTGAATCAGACTGGGATTTTATGATTTCTTATTTGCCTGCCTTTGATCAGCTGAGTAGCCTGTCGAGACTTAATTTGGGACTGTCTTCCCTGTCTTTGTGGCAGCCTGGAAGGGCAGTGTGGAGAGCGATGGGGCAGAGCAGGAACTTTTTCCTGTTGCAGCACAAGGTCACACACAGTGTCCGAGGGAAAGGTCGAGAATCCACATTTGTGCTCATCCCTTCGGTTTTATAGCATCCTTCTCCGAGCTTCCGTCTGGAGTCTTCTGCCACTCATTTGTTTCCCTCTCCCTCTAACCTTATCTTTTAGCTGCTTCCATCCCTCGCGCCAAAGGAGCCTGGAGATGAACGGGGATGGCTTGCAGCCGCCAAGCAAACAGCTGCAACAGCTGGAAGGCCTTCCAGCCGCCGCACTGCCCACAGCTTGGCAGCGTGGCCAGCGGGCAGGACGGGCGCGTGCCGGCACCGCCACGGTTCTCCATGACGCCCTCAAGCCCACCGGGGCTGAGCCGCCGGCGGGGCCAGGCTGAACCCGCTTCCTTCCGCCTGCAGCCTGCTGCAGGGGGGCAGGACCGAGGAGCTGGAGGCAATGACATTTCAAACACTGCAGATGTTTGCTCAGTGGATGTGAGTCAGTCTTTAATTTCCAAGCTCTTTGTTATCGCGGTGGCTCTTCTCTAATCTCTCTGTTTTGTCCTTCCTGTAGACGAGGAGTACATTGGGAGCTTTATGTTCCACATGTCAGGTGTCACTAATGCTGAACAAAAAGGAGATAGTTGCTTCCCCAGTAACTAATTTTGTTCACTAACGCTAAACAAAAAGGCGATAGTTGCTTCCCCGCCTCTCAACACGATACTGTTACGCTTAAAGCCCGTTATTGCTTTTTGTCGTGGATAGTCCGTGCGCAGAGTTTCAGGCTCAGTGTTTCATTATTTATATCCATGGAGTCTTACTGGTCATATTGCTCTTCTTTGAAAGAACTTTCAAAAGTATGAGCGTAGAAAGACGTATCGCATCTCAGGCTTTGCGGGAATAAAAACAGCTCGTGTGAAACTCAAGCGCTGGGTTCTGATGTCTCGTAACTGACCAAGAGGAAATCTTGGCAAAACTCCCTTTGAGAAGAAAAGTTGAGTCATATTTTGGCTTTTAAGCAAATTATCCTGAATTCCGTAGTTAAAACTGCCTAGCGTGTCTTGGATATTTGCCATCCCCAAGATCGTTTGACTGCGGGAAGTACGCGGTGAATGAAGTGCCCAGTGAGTGTGCAAGGGCACGTGACAAAAACCATACCCAGAGACAGGCGAGGTGATGTCCGGCCTGACCACTTAGCCACACACCTCTTACATACTGGGTCAGCTTTTGGTCAGCCGTGTGCCGAGATGGCGCTTCTTGAATGATGTCATTTATGGGATACGAAAAAACAAGAAAAGGCCTGTGAATGAAGCCATCACCATGACCGCCAGCAGTGAAGATGTCACTGTTAAAAATACAGCTTCTAGCACAGTGTTTTCTGAGATTATACCTCTTCCAGGTACTGCCCAGAAAGGATTCACGCTTGAGCCAGCAGAAGAAATAAAGTTAGATTGTCTGTATTACTATATTTTTTTCGAATACAAACTTTTTGAGCCCGTTACTGCTGTTGTGGAATTTTAACAGTCCAGAAAACTGGAGTGGCAGGCATTTTTATTATTTTTTGATGTTTCGGAAGGCAACAGAGAAAATTACCCTGGTTCTTGGAATGTGTTTTAATGGCTTGTGAAGGTCTCCGTGTCCTTGAGAAAAATAAACTCATTTTATCTTCTTGTGTCATCTCACAGTCCTTCTTCTGAAGTCTGGGACCAGTTGTAACCTTTCCCATATTCTGCAAGGAGCACACGATGAATAAATTATCTGTGATGGGTTTTACAAGACATGTCACGGGATGTTTAAAGAGAAAGCCAAGCTTCTAGGCCAGAGCAGTGCTTTTTCTACTCAGTGGAGGGGCTGGATCCACTACCACACACAGACCTTTGAGGCTCCTGTAGAAGGGTCGTTAGCGCTTTCCTTGTTTTCTCTCAGGGTGTATCCTGCTTGGAGAAGGAGTGTTTTCCCATCCAAGTAGAGAAGTTTGAAGCAAGAGGAAAATTGAGGTGGCGACTTGCTTAGCCCAGCTGTCCCAGTGTCGAAGCTCCCTCTGGGAGCGGAGCTGTTAGTGCGCTTGCAGAGAGCAGCTCAGCGTGGCCGCAGACCCCTCTCGTCGGCCAGGGTGGACTGTCCTCTGGCAGCGCCACGCTCCACCGTAGAGGCCAAGCGATGAGGCTGGGGCGGGCATTCAGCTTGTAGAATTAAAGCTGGTTGATGTGAGGCCTGCCCTTAGGGATTGTAGATTTTATTTAGGCTCCGTGATTTGTCACATCCGTGAGCTTGAAATTTAAAACAGGTGCTTTGGAGGTGAAATTCATGGGACCACCTGTACTCCACGGACTGTGGAAGGTGCCTGGAGCGATGAGCAATGACAAAGGGTTTGCTCTGTATCTAAAATAAAGCTATCTTTGCAAAAAAATTTGTGATTTCTATAGCGTTTTTTTCCAGATATCACACTTCTATCACCTTTTTCCTCTGAATCTGCAAGCGCTTCACAAACTGTTATTGTCGCTATTACCGTCTCAGTTTTGCAGAGGGGGGTGCCAAAGACGAGGTGGTTATCCTTTGCCAAAGAGTTGCAGTGAGTTCGTGCTGTGACAGTGAAAGTTCCCAGCCCCAGCCCCACCGCTCTCTCTTCACCCTCCTCGTGTTTTGGGGCTGAGATAGGGTTGTCTCGCACTTGGAAGAGCAACACGTTATTTCACTGAACAGCGTTTTGGTTTCAGGGGTTTGTTTTGGTGTTTTTCGAGTAAATCGCGTAACCTAGCAAGAACCTGAGGCCGATGTGCATGCTGTTGTGCTGCTCCAGGAGCAGCTCTTCTGCCTGAAACCTGGGATCTGCTGAAGCGGTGGCTGGTGCTTCAGCTGGCGCTGCTCGCTCTGAGACTTAGCCGTGTCTTCGCTCAATCCGTTTCTCAGAGAATCAGACTTTTTAAAAACGTGGTTTGCACTGCGAAGATTCCGTGTGAGCGAACCAGCCGGCTGTTTTCCTGCCCGTCAGGTCTCGCGGCATCTCAGCTACGGAGGGGCAGAACGGCGAAGCTGGAGCTGCACGTCCGTGAGCTGTGAAGTCTGCTCTCCAGCACGCCGTTTGCCTCACAGGAGCGCTAATTTCAGCGCGTGCTTTTGAAACGCTTAATGGGGGATTTATTGAGCACAGGCAATGTCAAGGCAGTTCTGAAAACTCCTGTGGGACTGTGATGCAAAACGGTGCCCGAAGGGAAAGCTGCTCTGCCCCAACCTTTACGCAGGTTTTTAAATGCCGGGGGTTACAGATCTCGGTACAGAGGTTGTCACGTCTATTAAAGAATTGTTTATTTTAGGAACTCATGGTCACAAAAAGCTTCAGGATTCAGTGGGCTCGGTCCTTGCCACCTCAGCAGCCACTGTCTCCTGTGGCTTTATCCTTTTATAAAAAGATCACGCTTCTCTTCCAAAATAGGTAGACTATTTTATCCTCACAGCCTCCAGGAAGACTGTTCCAGAATGTCACTGCTGAAACCACCCTCTGCTTGCCAGTCTGCATTTCTTTATCAGCAACCTAAATCCATTTATTATTTTTTTTTTATTGTGTCAACATTTTAATACCCAGGCGATCGCTCCACTGGTATCTGTAGTGGAAATCTCTTCTGCAGAGGGGTTGACAAGGACCCAGCTCACATCCACCCCATCCTTGCACCAGGCAGTACCAGTCCCCGTCTGTCACCGTAACCACAGGCATAGTTGCTCCTTCAGTAGAGAAGAGCAGGTTCTGCCCTACTGTGGACCTCGAGGCTCACCTTTAAACTTTGCACCTGAAACTGGGATGGTTTGGGCTCTTGAGGAAATGTTAAGAGCATGGGTAAACTTCGTGAGAATATTACATTTCTGAGAAAGTATTTACAGGGGGAAAAAAGAATAATGCTCATTTGCAAAGCCCTTTTTGGCATGGTGGGGATGTGGTATAAACCAGAAGTACTGGGTCCTGTAAACTGATTGTGAAACAGGCAAATGTCATGACAAGTGAACTACGGCCTCCCGCCTCCACATAGTGCCCTGAAGGAGCCAGGGATGCTCCTGCTTCTTTGGTTCCATGAGAGCAGTTTGATGGTTTTGAGGTAGCCCTGAGAATTGGAAAATACCCTCAAATTAATCTGGCATCTGAGCGTTCACCACATACCCCAGGGTGAATCGCTGTTTGCCAGTACTGCAGAAAATTCATTCACAAAATGGGAACCGAGAGCGTTGTCGTGCAGGAGCTTGGTCTGAAGAACATCCTGTTGCCTGAGCACCACACTGGAGTTGTAGCTCAGCCAAGAGTGGTCTGACTCCGGCAAATACTGGTCTTTCAGTTGGTTTGCATTGCTGAGGAGGAAATACGTCACTGTAGCAGACTTGCCTGATCTGCCCTTGGTGTTATTCTTGGTGCTTTTAAGCATCACATCTATCAGAGGACAGATCACCTGATCTCGAGATAGTAACTGCTTGACACAAGATATTCATTACTCTTTCTTCCTATGATACGTGAGCTTAGGGATTTGGTTTTGTCTGTTTCTGTCCTTGTTCAGAACAAATTTAACCACACACAAAGCATCCTCTGTACATCCTTTTTACAAAAAAAAAAACACCCTTAACTTATTCAAATACCTGGAATACTGATTTTAGTAGAACAGAGCACTGAAATAACTCTGTCCCTCTGATCCGTCTACTTACTGTCAGCACGGGCACAAGACATATTTGTAAGCAAGAGGCAACATGAAGAACATAGAGAAGATGAAAACCAAAAATCAAAATGAGACTTGGACAAGCAAATAATTTTTATTTCTTTGTAGGTAGTTAATATTTTTTTCCCGAAACAAATAGGATTGGTTTGCTCACTACTTAATACATGTAAGTCCTGTCTTCAGCAGTTGGTTGCAGGACTGGGTAAATTTGTAAGGTTAGTGAAGTTGATCTCATGAAGGCATTTAAGGTTACTATTGTTCTGCAATGCATTTAGGTTATAAACTGAGGTCCTTCTACCAATACAAAATTGGTTGGTAAGGATGGTCCCTCATGCCCAGGTTTCACTGGGTTCTTCTGGTGATGTTGTCTGCTGTTGGTGGCATACATCTTCGTTTTTTTTCTTGTGTTTTATTTAGATTGCTGACACCCTGGCTGCAGTTTACTCACAAGATACCAACCAAACACTAATATTTGGAGAAACACTGGGATACTTACAGTTCCTCACCCAGGATGCCTTTCAAAGCTGGATTAGAACTGACTGAACTGCAGAATATGACTGTCCCTGAAGATGATAACATCAGCAATGATTCAAATGATTTCACGGAGGTGGAAAATGGCCAGATAAATAGGTGAGTATTTTTCCACTGATGCTGCGTGTGCTAAGAAACACTGTTTAAAACCAGCATTCTAATTTTCAGTGTAAGTCTTGAATTATTCATTATCAAGTCATGCTCCATTTGAAGATGTAATTTGAATTTCATATGTGACATCTGTTGGGCATAGGCTGCAACAGCAGATAAAGCAAACAGAGTGGCAATTTATTCATCGTTTTGGATCTTTCAAATTAGTCTAATAAAATGCACAAACATATAATGTAGCAAAAAGCCAACATTTTGAAATGTCTGCTTGCACACAGCGAAGAAGTAATAATAATTAATACAGTTAGACCAATGGCACAATTTGGGGCAAATGGCTTTGTTGACCTTTGATCTCTGATGTGACAATTTTAACGTGCCTGGCCACCTCCACGCACCCAAGCTCCTGGGGATTTACAGCTGGTGGCGTTGGCAGCGATCGCAGTCCTGGTCCACGTTCGCCATTCGGCAAGGTAAACTGGGCTGCCGCTCCCTGAAGCGAGGATGGCAGGAAGCCGGTAAAAGAGAGATGTGTACCTAACTCGTGTCAAGTATGAAAAACGCATCGGTTTATCAGTATTGGTGAAAATCATTACATTTGTTTAAATTAGGCTGTAGGCTTCTCCTATAAGCCGTACAGGCATTTCAAAGAGCAGCCCGTTCCACCCGAGAGCGGTTCCTCAGACCTTCCTACCAGCCTCCAGCAGGTGCTGAGTCGTCCTGTTTACAGCAAAGACCTGCTGACGGACCCTGTTCGGGTTTTGTGAGCTGTAAAAACAAGGGCCTGTTTTTGATCAAACTTCCTGTTCAAATATTGCAAGCCAAGGTGGAGCACACCGGCCGGCCTCTGCCGGCGCTGGCATCCAGCCCTGCCCGGCACCGGCACCGGCACTGCTGGGAAGCCTCTGACGGCACATCGTTACTGCTGCGCTGCTGCTGCCTGCATTTATGGGCTTTAAAAACCTCTTCTCTTACCCTTTCTTCCTTTTGGCAGCAGCTTCTCTGGCTACCCGGACAAACTCACTTTCTAGTGTAAAAACAAAATGAAGAGCTGTTTTTTTTTTCCCAAGTGAGGGTAGAGGCGTGCGGTTTTTGTGGCCGTGCGGGTGGACGGGGAGCTGGGCGGCAGGCGTGGGAATAAGCACCAAGCATTGCCCATCCCGTGTGTGTAGCACGACCAGCCAGCCATAGCCCAGGGGCTGAGCAGGGGGCCCTGGCTGGCAGCGTGGGCGAGCCCCCTGGCAAGGACGGTGACAGCCTGCCCCCCCCTGCCGCCGCCTGCCCCGGGGAAGTCCTGGGGTGGTCGCCAGCTGCACCGTGTAGCGGTGCGACCGCAGCGCAGCTGCACCGATGAAGATTAGAGCTGGTCAGGAATTTTCTGATGCAACTGCTTTGATGGAAAGTGCCAAAACGAAACACAAACCACTTCTGTAAAAAAAAAAAGAAAAAAAAAAAAAAAAGAAAAAAAAAAAAGCAAAAAACAAATAAAAACCCCAAGCCTCCAACTTTGCCAAAACAGAACAGTTCCAGTATGAACCTGCTTGCTCTCCTGCTGGCTCACTTCGTAAGGCAAGGAGCTCGGGGCTGACAGTGGTAAATTCACTCCCTGGAGCCTACTTGAGGATTTATATCCCTGAGAGGAGAAGGAGTGGCTGTACCGGGCTGGCTGTGCCTCCCCAGCGGTTTGGCTGGTGCCTCCGATAACTGTTATGGGCAAAACCCCTGTTAGTGCATCCATCTTTCAGTGAATGTTTATGGAGGGTGGGGAAGGAGTGTGCTGTGTGTGCCCGATCCTCCGCAGTCACGGTGTGCTTTGTGGAGTTAGGGTGTAGTAAGCGTGGCAAGGTCTGCATCAGATCCAGACTGCCTGCAAAGGGAGGAAGAAAAATGGGCTGAGGAAAGAGCATCAGAAAACCGAGAGACACAATTTCTGATTACTGTTCTGGCTTTTGGGGCAGATGAACATATTCCAGAATTTTCCATTCCCTTCTGGATAGCTTTTTCCCTCTTCAGAGCATCATTTTCTTATAGCCCTTAGTGGTTGTTTATTGTCTCTCTGCCAGGGTACTCGCAGGACAGGCACTTACTCGTGCATCCCATACACGAGTATTTTTCCCTCTATACCCCAGTGTGTTCATGTTCCCCTCCGTCTCTAAACCAGGAGTTTCAAGCCAGCTCGCGCTGACCACGGCTTCCAGCACTGCAGCACGTTGGCACCAGCGTCGGCATCCCCCGGGGCAGAGCCACCCGCGGCCACTGCCCCGTGCCAGTGCCTCCACGCTGACACGGGTGACAAGCAGGCGGGCAGACCCTGCTCCGTACCCCCTGCCAAACGCAGCCTGAAAGCATGTGGTTATTCCCTTTCCATGACTATTTTGGCAAATGCTTTGTCTCTGTGGAGTAAGAGGTTAACGGGAGCATGGAAGAAACCATTTTGTGCTGCCTGGCACACGGCGGGAGGCCTTGTGAAACTCCACAGTCCATCAAAATCAGTGGGACTTTTTCTGTTGATTTCACTTGAGCTTTAGATTAGATCTGTAATTTTCAACTAACTTGTTTCTTGTTGTTTCAACCTGGTGGTTTTGCGCTCTGTGTTTCTCTATCAGGAATAGTGTGGCCAGCAGGAGCAGGGAGGTGATCGTCCCCCTGTACTCCGCCCTGGTGAGGCCGCACCTCGAGTACTGTGTCCAGTTTTGGGCCCCTCACCACAAGAAAGACATCGAAGCCCTGGAGCGTGTCCAGAGAAGGGCAACGAAACTGGTGAAGGGGCTGCAGCACAGGTCTTATGAGGAGCGGCTGAAGGAACTGGGCTTGTTTAGTCTGGAGAAGAGGAGGCTCAGGGCAGACCTTATTGCCCTCTACAGCTACCTGAAAGGGAGTTGTGGTGAGCTGGGGGTCGGCCTCTTCTCGCAGATAACTAGTGACAGGACAAGGGGAAATGGCTGCAAGTTGCGCCAGGGAAGGTTCAGGTTGGAGATGAGGAGGAAATTCTTCTCTGAAAGGGTGGTTGGGCATTGGAACGCGTTGCCCAGGGAGGTGGTGGAGTCACCATCCCTGAGGGTGTTTAAGGAAAGGTTAGATGTGGTACTTAGGGACGTGGTTTAGTGGGTAATAGGTGGTGGGGGGATGGTTGGACTAGATGATCCTTGAGGTCACTTCCAACCTTAATGATTCTATTCTATTCTATTCTATTTTTTTTCCTCCCAATGCATAATTTTTAACGCTCAATGTAGATCAGTTTTAAAGCGTCTTTTGGAGGAGGCACACCAGAGAGAAGCTGATTCCAGGTCTGGTTTCAAACTCCCAAGTATTTCTTGGTCTTGGAAAAGAATTCTCTAGTTTCCTTTGGATTTCCAGCCTTTTATGGGCCTAAATACGCATTTATATGTGCGGTTGTATGTAGGGAGGAGATGTTGTTTGGACGGGGCTGTGTTGGGAGGGGTTTTTCTTTGAGCAGAGATGTTGAATTTCTTCTGGGACTGTTGATGAAGAGACTTGCATCAGATCCAGGCATGGATTTGGTGACTTTTAACCGTGTATCCTGGCTATAAAATTCTGCACATAACTAAACCAGTATTTAGATGACCTGCTCCTTAACTGTAACCACAACAATGCTCTCAGGAAGCTGCTGGCTGAAGGCCTGTCTTATTTTACAGCTACTTGTAAGTTAGTGGCACCCTTTGTTTCATTAACCAGGTTGTTAGTGGGTATACCCCGATCTGGTCCAAGTTTCACAGTGTAAGCCAGACCAAGGTTTCTTCTGCATTTCTTGTTCCTGCCTGCCCTGGAAATCTTTGCCGTTGCTCAAGCTAGAGCTCAGTTTAAGAAGCTGCCTAAGGATAAAGTTCTGTCATCTTGGCAAAACTAGCTTTCCCTAACAAATGTTTAAGGCATTGTCAAATATCACTTTAATTTAATTATGTTTAAATGTATCTGAGATGGCTAAATGGTTTTAGGCTAACTCTGCTTAGTCGAAATGGTTAGCTCAAGGATATCGCCTTAATCAAACATTTCTCATTTAAGTCCTTCAATAAATTAAATTTGGAAACCAGAGTTAAACATGGTCCTTTTAAAACCACTTTATCAATAACGCTAAGTTTCTACTTTGCACTAAATCAAACCAGGAAAGGAATTGGATGAAGAAAGTCTTTCCAAGCCAACCGTGGGGCTTCATGCATTGCAGGGATGAGCTGATTGCGTTTCAGCCAGGATATTTTATTAATGATCTGAAGTTTTGCATAAGCTGTTCATACTCAGCTGTGATGTAGAAAGCACAACAGGAAAGCCGAAACATGTATGAGCAGGTTATGTCTTTTAACGATGAGTAAAGTGTTCGAAATGAAGACAACAAACAGCGCAAATGGATTTCATGCTTGTCAGGGAGTCACAGGGCTCCGATGGCACAGACGGTCCTACTGCGCATTTCCACAGCACCTGTCACGGTGGCCTGTAGTCCTTGGGAGGGCTCGGAGAGGCTGCGGTACGCAGGCGTTTCTCTTCATTCGTGTCATATTTATGGAGGTCAAATATACAACATTCTGTGACAATGAATAGCTCGTTTTCTAAGCACAACTATTAAGCGGAGCAGATGCATGTCACGGTTTAACTAGAAATTCCGGTATTCCAGCATATGCTCCCTTTCATGTGCTGTAGGGGAGGAAAAACATCCTGAAATGAAAAAATGTTTATAAAAAGCAAAATCTTGGGAAAATTTCTGTTTCAGTTGAATCCATTGGATTATCTTCCCCATACTATTTTTTTTTTTTAGAATGTAATTTCAGTAATACATTCCATTTATGGAAAACTTAGGCTGTCATACGGTAGTACATCTGTACCACCTACCGAGCGTGGTCCCGAGGCAACCTTCTCGTCTGGACTTGCGGGTTAAGTTGCCTGCACTAGCAAATGCAGCACAGCCTCTGGATCAGGCGGACCCCACATCCCTCACCACGGCATTGCGGCCAAGCTTTCTGGGCAAGCCACCCTGGGGCTGGGAAGCCTCCCCCCTGTAAAAAAGCTGGGCACAATGCTAGGTACCTCATAGAAGGTGTGATGTGGGAGCCTGGTGGCCACATTCCTGTGTCTGACTTTGCCCTCCTGTACACATCACCCAGCATAAATAGAGAAAAATGTGTGGTGTGATGTGGTAAATGTGGAGTCAGCTTATAATAGGAGACGAGAGGCTGGACGATAAGCCCAGTCCGTTTTAATGTAGGACTAACTCAAAAGAAAGTACTTCAGATTAATTTATCAAATCAGACTAGTTTTTTTTTTCAAGTCCCATCCAGAAGGAAATCATGTGTTTGTTGGCCACAGAAGAATCCAGTTCTGCAGAAGCTGTTTGCTCTGTCATAAGTACTCCAATGGAAAGTCCCACGTTCGCTTTGTACGCAAGCAATATTACTCGAGTGTTGTCTTTATCATGTGTTCTTTAACAATAATTTTCATTGAACTTTAATACCAGGTAGCAATAATAATAGTATCTACAAATTTGTTATTTTTGTAATTAGTAAGGGGGGACTGGCTGCAGAGGGGGGACAAGAAGTGGGGGCAGCAGACTAGTTACTTCTATTATAACTCTGACAAAATCGAAAATGACACATGATCTCCATAAATGACAGAAGAAGGCAAAGTCCACAGATGTTCCCAGCAGCACTTACAAATCCAAAAGAGACAAAACTCTCCTCTGTGCTCCTGCCTGTACAAATTGCCTGCGGGGTGTTTCGAGAGCGAGCTGGAATGTCTTTTTCAAACCGTTCACACTCTGCTGCCTGTGTTCAAGAGATGGGCTTTAAACAGACATGGGAAAAAAAAAAAAGCACACGCTCTGAAACAGGTTGAGATTTTATTCCATGAGGATGAAATACCTACGTGGTGAGCTTTGGAAAGTTAATTTTGGATCAGGCTATCTTAGAAGTGGTAGCTTTACACTTCTTAAAAGAGTTGGGGAAGTTCAGCCATCTATTCCAGTTGCGTTAGGGCTGGTAAACCTGGCACGGTGTCTGTATTTTGCAGTAAATTAGTTGCTGAAGTTAGTAATTTAAAAAAAAACAGGAGTAGCCTACAGCTGTTTTTTATTGATATAAAGGAAGTCAAAGCAGATCGATGGATAGGAGTCGAAGTTGCAACAAAACCAGCAAAAAACACTGCATCCGTTTTGTCAGCTGTGCCCAGATGTAAGGGATAAACTCAAGTCATAGATGTAGTACACAAGATGTTAAAGAAAGACGCAGGGCCCAGGGTGTCAGCTGTGGAAGCCAAGTCAGCAGCATTACAACTGTATGATTTTGGCTAGCTGTGCTAGCAGATATTGCTGGCAATTAGGCCACAGCCGGGGCAGTACGCAAGTTTGATAGAGCTCTGTCTTTATGAGTTCACGGTTGTATTACCAGCCTGCGTACCTTTGGATGTACTCAGATGATGCCTTGAGTCACAGTCTGAACTGTACGTCCCCGGTCGGTAGACATGCCCAGCTGCAGGAAAGAATCAGCGGTGCTGTTCTTTTTGTTCAGCGTATTGTTTGCTTAAATTTCAGAAGAGCCACCTTAACTTACGTACAGCAAAAAGGGTCCCTGACACTCGGTGACAGCCTCTGCTTAGGTATGTAACGTGTATGAGAGCCAGCACAGCCTAAGAACCATCTGTGGATTAACGAAGATGCCAGGGACTTAATTGTGCATAAACCTTCAAAAGATGAAAAGCTGAAAGAATGCTTTATACAAACTAAAATGTTTGCTGAAGAGAGGATCTGGGAGAAGAAAACAGCTCATCCAAATCAGAAGTGTCGTAAATCCCAAGGATACCGACAGAGCAGCAGGAGGCAAATCTTGTTCTGGTGACGCTAGTCCCTAAATGTGGGTGTATCAAGGACAGAGAACAAGTAAAGGGTACAGAGAAAGAAAAGCAAAGCTGAGTATTGCATGTTTCCCCTGCACAGAAGTGTTCAATTTGGCAGTACGGTGAATTCAGTGTTGAGTTTTGAAAGACTCTTGAAAATGAAAATCCAGTAGCCCAGGACAGCGCACCAGGAGAGCCCATCATCTGGTTCAGGGTGACCCAGGCAGTGCTGGCGTGCAGCACATCTCCTTCCTCTTAACTCCAGCCGTAGCGACCCCAGCGTGCCAGTTTAGGGTTTTGTAGGGTGCCGTGCTGTCAGCCAGCACTGAGGGGACAGACAGGTTCTTTTAGGGACCCTTGGCAAAATGGTGACAGCACTGGATTGTAGTTGCAATTAAAATTTTGTTTTCTGAACAGGATATTATGATTACTGTAGCACAGAATTTATTGTTAGAATAGCACAGGTTTCTACAAGCAGAATCAATATAGCACAATCTGTAAGTAGGGGAATACAGGGTTTATAATACAACTTACAATTTCCAGTCCCCCGGACCCTCTGCAGATCGGGTCAAATCTTAGTACATGGTTGCCTGTGTCAATCCAACAATCACAATTTAGACTGAATAATCGTATAAAAGAAGATGAGTTGCTCCCTCATTCCTCAGAGGGAGCAGAGAGTGATGGGGGTGTCCATCGCCATCGGGGGTCCCGGGTCTCACTGTCCAGCAGCAGCTCTGGTACAAGATCCCCTAGGGCTTGTAACTAACTGCACAATTTTACAGCTAGTGCTCTGGGTGCTGTTACTACTCCCCCTTCTGTGAGGGGGCCATCACCACCACCACCTCATGGGACGGGTGCCTGGGGCCTTCAAGGCTGGTGAGGAGGGGAGTAGTTGGGCTGGCACCCGGGAGTCTTGAGGCTGATAGCGAGGGGAAGAAGAAATCTGTTTGGTTTGTCTACGTGGTTCACAGGACCTTCAGGGCCTGATAACGAGGGAAAGAGAGTGAATACATGACCCACTCAGTCATGGAGAATGGCTGCTTGCCTTACAAGATGGTGTTAGTTATGCTAACCTTGGGAGCAGGGGTCGGGGGGTGCTGGTCACAGGCAACCTCTCAGGACACCAGGAGAAGCATCTCCTCTTAGTGTCCTTGCAAACAAATTACTTTCCATCCACAAAAGCGGTGCTGCTGCTTTACTAAATCTCCTAAAAGACCATTCTGTATATATACATTTATTCTGATCTTTGCTTAGTGTTACCTTTATTGATGCCCAATGTACACTGGTATCAGTGAAGCATATTCTGGCTCATTAAATAGTTATGAGTTTGACCTCTTTTCGCATATGGTTTTTATACATTGCATATTTTGTAATCACATGCTGCTCATGGAATTTATGTGTTCAAATTTTCTAAACACTCACTGGAAATAAATCCTCTGACCTCTTTCAGCAAGTTTATTTCGGATCGAGAAAGCAGAAGAAGTCTCACAAACAGCCACCTGGAGAAGAAGAAATGCGATGAATATGTAAGTCTCTCTTGCAGTTCTTTTCACTGTCAAAATGACCTGTATGTTGGGTATATGAAGAGCCTTTAGACATGGTCTTCAAAAGTGCCGGGCACATGCAATTATAACTGAAATTCAGGGTCCAGTAGGAATTGCCTGTGCTCAGCACTTTAAAAAAAACCAAAACAACAAACCCCCCCCCAAAAAAAGTATTTTGGTCAAGTTGAGGCAAGGGAATCCCTCTGGTCTGTGTTAGGCGGGTAGTCCTGGTGGTTCCTTATGGCCTTACAGTACATAAATCATGCACTTAAGATGTTTCACAGATGCAGTGAAAGATGGGGTTTAAAACTGAAAGGGTAATATAAGTTGTGTGTTGCCTGTACCATTTATGTCAGCTTACAAAATCTACAGGACAGTGGTCAGCGTGTAGCTGTGACACAGTTAAGCTACATTTTTTCCTCTTTAAAGCCAAATTTTATTAAATCGTTTCCATCGCAGTAGTTACTTATATCTGAAGTATTCCAAAGTGTGGAGTTTGAAGCATAGATGCATTTCCCGTTCCAAGCTGTCGCTGACACGTCCGTCTCTACTTCTCCAGATCCCAGGAACTACTTCGCTGGGGATGTCTGTCTTCAACCTCAGCAATGCGATTATGGGCAGTGGGATTTTGGGTCTCGCTTTTGCTTTGGCCAACACGGGAATTCTCCTTTTCCTGTAAGTATTTGCGTGGTGAGTAGCCAATCTCCGTGCAGTTTCACTGCGTTTAAAGAGCGTGTGTGCTGCCAGCAAGCAGGGGATTTATAGTCCATCTGTAATCAAGTACAGCATTCAAGCCTGAAAACGTTGGCTACAAGTTTCAGACATTTTTTCTGGTCAATTTTTTTTGGGGGGAAAGCCACTACTTGTAATGCTAGAGGAAATTAAGTCCATGTTACTATCTACTGACCTGAGTCTAGCCAGGGATTTTTCCTGTGGTCCACAAGCTACACATACGTCGGAAATAGTCAGCAGGAATAGTTGCAGGAGGGTAGTACCTAGATCTTAATTGTGTCACAGGATCTCCAGAGCTTTCGTCAAAGCCTGGTGCTATAACTACTCTTTTTTTAACCAAGAAAAAGAATATTTATATTCCCTTATATGTTACATATAATATTTTCATCTCACTCCCACAGTTTCTTCAGTTTCTTATGTGAGAGTCCTTGAGAGCCAACATAAATATAGCCAAGATTTCAGTATAAAAAAAGAGTTGAGGTAGAGTACTTAACTCCAGAAAAAAAAGAGGCATTTTGTAAAAGAGAATTTTATAGTTTAAAAATGAAACGGTGCCAGTGAATGAGTAAGACACAGTGTTGTTCTGTGTTATTCTGGATCGCAGTATGAGACATTTCATTGTGAAAAGTGATTGTTAAGAAATCAGTTGGGAATTGTGTGCAGATTTTAGTGATAAATGTTCATTGAGGGAAGAAATACAGTAATTTACAATCTTTGAGAACTGTTCAACACGGTTATTGAGTTTACAGATTAGTCTGTAGATATGTCATTTCTTGAATGTCAAATCTAAAAACCTAGAACTTCGTTATTTCTTGAGTTTTTGGCAAATACATAATACGAGCCCTGTGTATAGCAGAGCGGATGACCAAAGTGGTACGTATAGCCATCTGCTCTGGGGTTTTGTGCCAGGCTCGCTGCATCCATGATGCTAGCTTACAAGTTGCTGTGGTTGGGTAAAATGTAGGAATAATCCAAGGAGTTAATCCATTTACATTAAGAATGTACAAAGTCTCATAATTGTGTTATCACTAAGCTAGGCAATAAAGTAGCTGGACTCTAATTTAGGTCTTTCTTATACAGAGGGACTGAGTTCACATTATTTTTACTACTTTTTTTACCCAGTACTCTAACCAGTATGGGATACTCCACCCGTGCTCCGACAAGCACACCTCCGAGGGCACAGACTGGTGATTGCAAAAACTGCTGTAACCAGGAAAAAAAAAAAGTTACCTCTCTTTAGCCTTGTTACCTCTTCTGCGTTAATGGTGTCTCAGCCAAGGAGCACCGTCAGTTTCTCCTCACTGCTTTAGTTTTGTATAATCTCATCCTCTTCTCATTTTTCCAGCAGTTTTTCCTGAGAGTTAAGCAAAATGTGTTCGCTCTAAAGGATGTAAAAAGGCAGTTTATTTTAAGTGAAGGAGATCAGACCAGTGATGTGAACACCAGAGAAACTTCTAACAACGTGTGGTGGTGACTGGGCTCATCTTGGCCCAAGCAGTGAGTGTGTAGACCTGTACCACCGCATTGTACGAAAAACTGCCAAAGCTGAATGTAGGGATTTTATACAGTAAATAACAGCATTATTCTCTACGGAATTAACTGTGTGCATTTAAAAGTGGATAATTGTTTTTGTTAGCTTTATAATGCCTTTAGATCTGTTGGCCTGGAGACAGACAAGCCCGCTGAGATGAAAGGTAAGGAAGCTAGCAGGACCTCACTGACCAGGCTGGCAGAGCTTTGCCTTTTGAAGCCTGGAGATACAGGATCCTGATGTGGTGTCTGTAGTCATGCCTGAGAGTTGAAATGCTTTAAATGTTCTTTTATCATGCAATAATCTCAGAGTTAAACCTAGTCCATTAGTGTTAGATTATTTTCTCACGCTCATTCAGTGCATTTTTCCCATAAATGTATATAGTTCTGCTGTCACTATCACAGGTAGATCCTGGAACCATTTCTGCTTTACAGGTGATTGAAGATAGAGTCCTAGAAATACTTTCACTGCTTTTTGCACACGAGAAGGCACTTGAATTCTTTGCTCCTGAGTAGCACAGTTCTGGGAATTTTCTAGGTTGCTTTCTCCAGTATGGGCTTGCACCATCCCTGAAAAGCAGAAAGCAGAGGTGGAAAAATTAAAGGAGAGTTTTCAGCGCTAACAAAGCAGACCCAGACCGATTTCCACTCTCACAACTCCTAGGCTGCGGCAGTGTGAAGTGTGCACTGCCATGCACACCTGGATCAGTTCATATCCCATATTCTTGGCATAAGACATGCAAAATAAACATGGCAATGAGTATATACTCTTATCCTATTTGCATAGCTTAGTGTCGTGGCAAAGTGTCGTGATTTCTAGGCAAAACAACTAGGTAGGAACCCAGAGGAACCTAATCCCAGTATTGCTGGTAACTACAGCCTAGACCAAAGAAGAACATCCTTTACTGTGTGCTAAAGGGGAGGAAACCTCACTGCAGAAAGATGGCACAAAAGGCTTGGGAAGTCAGAGAATGGCAAGGTCACCTAGGGATAGCCGAGCACTGCACACCGCCTGTGGTTTCATCCTGGAAAGCTGGGGCCGGAGTGATGGATTGTGTTGCGGAGACATACGGGCCGGCCAAGTGCAAAGTGCCTTCAGCCTGCATTTAGCCCGGCGCTGCATGTGGTCTGAAAAACCCTGCTGAGGCACAGGGGCTTGTTCGATGAGGTGTAGTATGACACTACAACTGAAGTTTCACACTGCTTTCTGCAATCAGTTCTGCTAGGGTTGGCTGGAAGCAATCACGAAGCCACAGCCCAACTCTCCCAGAGGTTTAGGGCAGACTGGCTGACCGGCCCTCTGGGAGGCCGTACTGCCTCTTCTGCACCTGAGACCTTTGGAGGGTTCAGAGCTGTTCTGTACAGTAAGGCAGGTGGCTGCACGAGCCTTACAGGTCTTCTAGCCCCAAAGCCTGGGACTCCACAGAGGGCTGGGGGCAGCACATGTTTCAGCTGACCGGGTAATGCGGCAGCTGGGAGCAAACAGCAGTGGCATCGCAGGAACAGTTTGTTTTTCCCAGCACTGTATCGGTCCCCTGCCCTACACTGTTTATTCTGGATTTGTTGGGGGGAGGTGACTTCTGCATGTGCCGGTTGCCAGCATAGCTGCCAATGCTTCTTTAAAAGCAGGCAAAATAAAAAGTAGGGGAGTGCTTTTGGGACTGCAGCGCCAGCTCCCCTGCTTCTGTTTTGAATTTGTGCAGAGCGAGTGGCACGGACATTTCCATTCCTTTCCAAGGGGTGGTTCTGGCACGAATATCCCTGTCCATACATACCACAGTCCTAACACAAACAAGTTTTTCATACAGCGCTAATGAAAATGCCGAGTGTCTCTGCAGGAACCCTATGGGGAGCTAAGGACCACAGATCAGATAAATACCTGGCTGCTCGGTAGTGTTATTTTTACCGCTGCAAAGGCTCCATGAGCTCAGTGCCTGAAAAACGGGAGCTTTTAATATTAAAATAGACTTGATGCTGGCACGCGGAGCTGGAGCCGTTTGGGGCTGGGAGTGAGTCAGCCCAGCAGCCGAGCACCGGGGGTGCCTCCAGGCGGACAGGGGCGTAGGGGCTCTGCAGGGAACGCGGGCAAGAGCAGGGCTTAGCGAATCTGTGAAGAATGGAGCAGGGTGACCTCAGCCGGTACAACCTTCCTTCCCTTCTCCATCTCCCCGAGGAGCAACACCCTTTGTGCTGCACAAAGAACATGTTGTTATTGTTAACCATCATTCTCCATTGGCAAAAGAGCAGTTCCTCCTATCATCTCTTTACGTTTCCCCCTGCCCCTCTGGCCCCAAGAAATTTGTGGGTCATTATTTGGTGCTAGAGCATTTTTAGTCTAAAATAATAGAAAAGTGGGGAGAGGAGGCTTCCCATCCTGTTCTTTCTATGTAAAAGATGTGTTGCTGCCTATCTGTGGCAGCAGCTTGTTTTCTGTTAAATTTCGGGCTTGTTTTTTCTTGGTGTCCTGAGGGTAGTTGTCATAATAAAGAGAGGAATTGCCAACAGATTGTCTGAATGCTCTTCACACACATCATGAAAACATCATCAGGTCTTTGTGTGTCAGAGTGTTGGAGGGGAAGGCACACATGGTGCTTGGCTTAAAGACAGAGCAATGAGCAAATGTGGTTTTATGCACTTAGCCCCCAGCACTGACTAATTATCGTTTGTGCCAGCAAGTTCGCTAAACAAACAGTTTGGTCATTACTTCCTGCAATTCTTCTGTGTGAAGTCAAATTATGGATCACGGCAAACCAGGAGTGACATCAGTGAGGGAACACCAGTCCCCACCTGGACAAAGTCTAAGCCTTTGAGTTCTGCCTTTATTCCCAAAGGAAGCCAGTCGAGCCTTAACTTCCCTCCTCTCCCCCCCTCCCTGGGCACTGGGAGGCACACAGAACGCCATTTGGGCATCCCTTTGGTAGCATATGAAATATGTCCTGGGGAAAGGTGCTTCCATTTGGAATGGAAGTCCTTGGAGGACTTCCCTTTGAAATTTTCACTCTGCTTCCAGAAAAACAAGCTTTTTAAGTGGGCAGTGAGGGTCATACCCAGTTCATCTCTGCTCTGGTTAAGTCTTAATTCCTATCTGATAAGACATCTTTATCGTTGCTTCTTTCAGTACGGGGGTTGTAACTCGCTGACACCACGGTGGTGTGGTAAAACTGCAGACATGTGTAAATCTCATGTATTTTTAGGGCTTTTGGCATTGTCAGAATAGTATAAAAATTATCTCAGCATGAATGGGAATACGACCCAACATGTGATATATTGCTAAAGCTCGGTTCTTACAGCAAGGTTTATTTTCCATTCTTTTGTAGGCTGCTTTTGGTTTCAGTGACGCTGCTGTCTATTTATTCAATATATCTCCTGTTGGTGTGTTCAAAGGAAACAGGTAATTTAAGATGTTATTATACTATTTCAGTAGAATTGTACAGGAGGTGAAAAGTGCTCAAATAAGGCCAGGTGCTGTGCGTAAGATGGAGTTTCTATCACCTTGCCCACGCATTTTGGGTCAGAAGGCTGGAATTAAGAATAATTTATGTCATGGCAATGGAGAACAACATCTGACCATCAGTATCAAGAGAAAAACTTACAGCAAAGAGTGAATTCTGCTAGCGTGAAACGTTGTCTTCAATGAGCTAGAAGGAACAGCTCATACAGTTTCTTTGCATTACAAACCAATAGCAAATGAAATATAATGACTCTCTGCCTGTGGTGCTGCTTACCTGGAAATACAGTTTGTCCTTTACGGTTAGTGTGAAATTCCTGATAGCTTTTCTGGTGTAGAAAGAGGTTTCCTAGAAGAAAATAAAAGGGAAGAGTTTCTCCAGAGAGAGAAGTGTATCTTTAAGCAAAATATATTCTAAACACAGAAATTAGAAGTTACCTACGGTGTTGAATGTCACTGCGCTCTGAAGTCCGAGAGTCTCCTTCCTGGGGTAACGATCTCTGAAGCCAGATTTTTAAAACGATCTGTGCAGAAGAACACTGTAATATTTTAATATGTAGTTTGGACACACGTGAGATACTGTTACAGCACGTGTAATGGCAGCAACTGCCTATTTAAATTGGGTACGTATGCCTAATTGTGGGAACATTTGTGCCCTGTTCGTTCCTAAAATCTAAGCCCTAGTTTCTGTGCTGCTGGTACATTTAAGCTCAAACTCGTTTACTGAAGCTTCAAAGCAGAAATGTCAGCTATAAGGAAACATAGAGAAAACCAAGCAATGGGATGCATTTTAAAAATCATCTGTACAGTGTAACATCTGTAATATTTCCCTTTCAGTTTTCCTGAATCTCACCCTCTTTACAATATCCAGTAAATATTCTGGATACAATATCCAGTAAATATTTCTCAGCCTAAGTCACAGCCAAGGGAAAAAACACTTAACAGAAACACAGACCAATTAATAGAGGAGTTTCTCAAGCTTGACAGATATTTAAAAAGAAGTTTTAGTTATAATTTACACCTTTCTCTGCTTTTACCAAAAAAACATACCACTCTGAGAATTCACAAGTTAAAGCTCCGTCATCAGAAGTTGTAAATCATCCCGTAAAGCAGTGGCTGCCCTCACTTGGATCGTTCCGTCAAAGCAGGCGGAATTGCAGAATCGTGGTGCTGTGCCTGCTGTGGCCTGGCTGCTAGCGCTGAGGCGCGGATCCCGCTGTGCCGAGTTCTGTCTGGAGACGAGGGTTTCTGCGTCACTCTCACTGCGGGCGCAAACCGAATACGCCAGGTTGGGGATAGCAGAACTTAACATGTCACTGGGGGTATAGACGGACTCGTTAAAGGGGTGTAATAGCCTCATTAAGAGCTTCAATTTCAAAAGTGACTGGTAGCCAACGATAACATTTATAGACGTCAAGAAAACATTCCTACCTAAGTTTCAGCCCTAGCAATTACAAGAGAGCTCTCTTATTTACTTGCGAAGGGCACATACGGCTGCAGAGGTGGGTGGTTAGCTGAAAAAGAATCCTGAGTGTTTCGACTCGACAGCTTTCACTGGTGTATTTGTTACCTTTCTCCTCATTTCTTTTCACGCAGGCTGCATGGTGTATGAAAAGCTGGGTGAGCAGGTCTTCGGTACCCCAGGGAAAATGATTGTCTTTGGATCTACATCTCTCCAGAACGTTGGAGGTAAAGGAGATGAGGGGTATCAAAAAACAAAACCCGATAGCATCTCAGTGTTACAGCTATCAACAAGTCAGGTTCCTCCTTCCCCCAGTGGTGTCTTGGGATCTTCATTGCCCCTCAGTATAGCTGCATCTAACACTTTGCATGCAGCCCTTTAGAAATGCGGTATTAATGAATGATCAGTAATTTACAGTCAGTTATAGTTTGGGGTCTTCTGTCCTCAGAGAATGATGAGGAATAGGCTCGGGCTGCTTCTCCATACTTATTCCTCAAAATATCCATTTTCTAAACTGATTTTCTTCTTCCTCCAGCAATGTTGAGCTATCTCTTCATAGTCAAAAATGAGCTGCCTTCTGCCATAAAGTTTCTAATGGGAGAAGATGAATCTTTTTCGTAAGTTGAATTCATTTTGCTGATTAGAATATAGAATTTTAACTCGGTGTAGATAAGTTTAAGAATACATTTATAAAAGGTCTTTAGGATACTCTTTAGGTTTGTCAATGTAGATTTTCACAGGAATATTTCAGGGGCTTGATAAACACCAAGACAACTTTAGGAAGGAAAAGAGTATGGATAGGAAATGAAAGGTTAAGTCATCAGTAGTAGCTCTCTTCACGCACCAGATTTCCATGCAAAATTGTGATTTATACAAACAACTTCTCATAGGATCCAAACTTTTGCAGTGTTGGGCAACACCTGAAGATACTGGGAACAATGCAAGTTTAATATATTATGTATTTCCCTGCATTCTTAACACACATCCTACAGGATTTTGCCCCTGAAGCACTGTCTGTAGTAGTTCTTTGTAGTTCTTTGATACTAGCATACGACAACAGCAGGATATTATACTTAGATTTCTGCCACTCATCACTCCTTGACATTTACCAACTTCTTTAACAGAGGGCTGCTGTTTCTTTATAGTGCTAAATATCCTTTGCACCGGGTTATATATGGTGTGCTGTAGTGCACAAGAAGAACGTAGAGATCCCACTCCTCGGGCTTTCATACTAAATTAGACCGAGCGGTGGAAATAGATCATACAGAACATCACTAACACTGTCCCTTCTCCCCTTTCTTGCTTTTCAGCAGAATTCAAAGCACTTTGCTAGAAGGAGGTACAGCCTTGGGCTGGCTAGTGCGTGCCAGCCTGCAGGAGCCCGGTTTGCTGCTCCAGGCATGTGCCCGGGTGCTTTAGCAAACGAATCGTCATGGCCCTCCCCGCCTCGTGCTGTATGTGTTGGCCCTCTGCATGATCTTTGCTCGTCCTGGTAGGGTGGCTTATATGAGGTTACGGCAAGTGGTGGTCTGCCTCTCAGTCCCGCTCACTGGTCTCAGCAGTAGGGTGATATTTTGCCTTAGTGACTATGAAAATCTGCCATATCTGAGTGACGGCAACGCTAAATTTTAAGGGCTGGATATTTAATGACTCTACAAAGGTCAGATGTGGCCCCCATCTCACCTTTTGTACGAGCCTGTAGGGTCAGGGGACCAAAGATAGTTCTATAACTGCAGCAATCAAAGAGGGTGACTGAGTGTGAGGAAAACCAGAGAGGGTTTAAGATGTGCTCACGGTGGTTTTTTTTTCATGATTTTTACAGGGCATGGTACGTGGATGGGCGGCTTCTTGTTGTCATAGTGACGTTTGGTATAATCCTCCCTTTATGTCTCCTTAAGAACTTAGGTAAGATGTAAATGCCGTTGTGGGAATGAAATAAAGGAGCCCAGACTTCATGCCACTGACAGCTGCACCGGCAACTCAATTATAATAACAATTAAAAAAAAAAGTGCTGTCTTTGCACTCTCAGCAGCCTCCCTGTTCAGGAGTAAGCTGTGTTTTGAGCACCTAGGAAGAACTAGGCCTAAATTGTCACAGTGGTTGAACTCTGTCTAAACCAGCTTCATCCATACAATTGTGGAAATGGATTTAAAAAGTTATAGTTAAGAGGGTCTTCATTTCATAAGGCAATTCTGGTTTATCTGTAGTCTGTAAAAATGAGTTCACAAATCGTGAGCTTACAAGAAATAGCTTATTTTTCTATCAGCATTTAAATTTTTAGTGGTGAGGTTAATTGGAGATATTGGGCTTTGAAGTAAGATGTATACAGAGAATTGCATTTTCAAACGTCTTTGCGTCCACAGAGGTGCCAGTAAGTACACAATGTATTTTTTAAAACCATATAACAACTTTTGGCACTGAAGTCCTGTTGGGATCTTCCTTTTGAGGAAGTGACCCATTCTCAGCCGGCACGGCTCGTACCAGGGAATCTGGGCCACGCTCTGATTGCAGTTGCACATTTTCAGGTTTGTTTCAATTATCAAATCCCCTTTCAAAAGTGACCGTAATTAAACTGCCGTAAAGGTGACCCTCGGGAAGCCAGACTGGTCAGAGCAAAGCTGATGTCTGTCTGAAAGCCAGGGGCTTGTGACCGGGGAGACTCCCACACCAACAGGACGTGCCGTTGCCCTGCCCAGGAGCTCACGATGCATGTTAAATGTATAACACGTTTAAACTTTTCATAGAGCAGCGAGAAGAAGTAAAAACCAAGATATGGCTAATAAAATAATTTTGTATGAGATTTCCTTTTGATTTCTTTCAGGGTATCTTGGCTATACCAGTGGATTTTCATTAAGCTGCATGGTATTTTTCCTGATAGTGGTAAGTTCAGCTCGCTTGCTTTGTTGGATAATAGTCACTTGACAGAATAGTCACAGTTTCGCTGACGTTTTAATTTTAATTTGCATTTTATTATTCTTTTTAGCAATTAGCTGTCTTCCACTCTTGTTCTAGGTTATTTACAAGAAGTTTCAAACTCCCTGTGGCGGATCGGAGCTAAATGCAACATCAGCTATCCTATCAAATAGCTCAGCACATGAACATATGTGTAAGCCAAAGTATGTTATCTTTAATTCCAAGGTATGTTTCTTTTTATAATACTTACTTTTAATTCACGTAATATATGCACCTACACCCCGTGTTCTTAATCCGATCAGCACCACGCAGGGCCTGATTCTCCATGCTTCCGCTTGTGCTCCATCGGTGAATGCACAGTGGGTCTCCTTGCCCGGTCTTATGGAGATGCTGTGGTGGTTGTACCTCCTCGCAGTCTTGCTCTGCCCCGGTCGCAGACGTGCTAAGGCTGTGAGCCCGAGCTACCACCGTACAACAAACACCCTCTTTGGGAGAGTTTTCCGTTCCACTGCTTCTTACTATCTGTGCAGCAACTGCACCTTTAGGCTGGAGCTCAGCAGAGGCTGAGTAAGCTATTCCTGCATCCAAAGCCCAGAAGTAATCCCTCTGTCCTTCTGCGCACAAACCACTTCTTTGTGACAGAGTATGTGTTTCTGCAGCCATATGGTGAACTGGATGGGGAAAAGGAGACAGTCGAAAGCTAATCCAGCAAAAATTTGATTGCCTTTCAGCTGGATGCTTTCCTGCATTGCCACACAGCTGCAGGAAAAGTTGTGCCAGGAGAATGCGAAAGAGCAACTGGCTGTAGCTGTGGGAGCAGGAGGATTGCTCCTGTCAGCTGTGCCGGGGCGCAGTGCTCGAGGAACAGCACCGTACCCAGCAGGGCAGGGTCCTCATGCCGTCGCAGTCGCATGCGTAGGGAAGGCGCGTGTATAGCGTATGCACACAAAAATTACATTGTTTTTAAAATTCACCCTTCCGGCTTCAGTCGCAGAAGCCAAACCAAGCACCTTTCTTTAATTGGGGGTAGCCATCAGCCCAGATCCGGTGTGACGGACCAAGAATTAGTTAACTTGGTGTGCGATAGCAGCTTAGGGGTAGGTATATTTTAGGTAGCGTTGCAGTGCAGTTGTCTTCTTCTACAGTAAGTGTCAGCATTTGCCTCAGAGTCGATCGATGGAGGCACATCAGAAGGATCGGTCCATCTGAATTAGGCACGCTGGAGCTGAACTCTCCAGATTTGCCCTCAGGGCCAGCAGTTTGCCAATCAATTTAGCAACTTTAGTATGTGAGAGGAGAGACAGCTTCACAGAATCAGAGGATGGCTGAGGTTGGCAGGGACCTCTGGAGGTCACCTGGTCAAACCTCCCTGCTCAGGCAGGGCCACCAAGAGTTGGTTGCCCAGCACAGCGTCCAGGCAGCTTCCGAATATCTGCACGGATGCAGGCTCCACATGTGAGTGAGGGAGAGAAGACGGTGCAGGCCTGGGTGAGGAGGGATCTCTGGAGAGCAACCAGAGTATTTACTGAATCTGTTGGGCCTGGGGTGTACCCCAGGACGGCTTCTGTGGGAATGGGTGCCTGTGGCCAGCACAAGCAGAAGTCAAAGGGCCGAGGAGAGCCACATGTAGGAATGGACTCATTTTGTCCTCGCAGAAGGATCTGTTTTTCATGTGATCTCTGCTCGTACCTGTTCCCTGGGGAGAATGGAAGCGCTTGGCCGCTGAGATCATTTGTGAAGTTTGGCTGTACGCTGAGGACTGAAACCATCTCAGGTTTTTGGTGGAGAAGGGGGTGAGGTCCGCCCCCCCTGGAGACCTCCGGCGCTTCCTGGTGACGTAACGGTCTCTCTCTTTCCCCAAGGAAAAGCATGCTCCCTCCACAGCCCTCCTAGCCCTTTTGTTGGCCTGGGAAATGAAGGGACTCAGTCTGGTACCTTGAAATATCCATTTATTTGTAAGTTCTGCATTCCTCTTCTCTTTTCTTACAGTCTGGATATGGGCTTCCTCTTCAGGACTTCAGCCTTAGCACCACGGGTGCGCGCCCCTCTCCATGCCAAGGCAGGGTAGCGTAGCGATGACCCACCATACGTCCCTTTTACGTGTGACGGTGTGCTAGTAACGGTGGCAGTAGCTGCTCAGGGAAACCCATCCCAGGGAGCAAAACCAGCCACTGAACGGCATCCGGCTCTGCAAGCAGAGTCAGGACTGTGCTTGCGTGACCAGCACGGAGGCTTTGTCCTCCCATTGAAAGAGCGCTGCTCTTTGTATTTCATTAAATATGTGCTAATTGACAGGTCTTCTGCCTTCTCTGAAGGCTCTCAACTTTTGGTTGAAGAGTCCAGAGAGCTGGGAGCTGAGGTAGTGGAACACGGATCGTTTCTTCACGCCGCTGGGGGAAATGCTGCTTCTTAACTTCTTTTCTGAAATTCTCTCCGAACAGACCGTGTACGCTTTGCCCACCATTGCTTTTGCATTTGTGTGCCACCCGTCAGTCCTCCCGATTTACAGCGAACTTAAAGAGTAAGCCTTTCTCTTTTTCCCCATCCCCCC
>VWZZ01004366.1:625968-656888 GCA_013399095.1 Psophia crepitans
GGGGGGCCGCAGGGGGGTCCCGGGCCATGGGGGGATGCAATGGGGAGAGGACAGGGTCAGTCAGACCCATGGGTGCCCTCAGGTCCCAGGCACTTGCTGGGTGCTTGGAGTTTGAAGAGACTCCAGCAGGTTCCCAGGTGCCTATTTCAGGCATCCCCGTGTGGACTTCAAAGCCTAACTTTAGCTACCAGAGTGTGACTATTTCAGAACGAATATCTAAAAATGAAATGTTTACGCTTAAACTATTTTACAGACAGTAGTCTGCATACATCCATTATTTTCTACCCACAGGGACACAAATGTTTCTCTGCAAACATTTGAAATGTGGGGTTTTTTTTCCTACGTATATTTTTACTCTTCCTTTATTTTGGCCTTTTTATTTAATTGCTGAAGCGTTTAAGGGCTGTGCTTCTCAGCTTGGCTTCACCCTCACTCTGTCTAGGCGGGTATGGCCGGGGAGCAGAGCCACAGGGCAGACCCAGCATTTCTTGACTTAGGCCCCAAGTAGGGTCCATTTCCCCCATCCTTCTCTTCCGTGTGCAGCTGTCAATGAATTCCTGTTTTAAATGAAACTGCATTCATGAGTCTCCACAGAACTGCAATGTTTCTGCAAAGACTTAATATATTTTTAAACAGCTATCATAAAATCCAGCCCAACCATTTTTATGTGTTCTTTTTTTCCTTCTTTCTCCAGCCGTTCACAGAAAAAAATGCAGTTGGTTTCAAATATCTCATTTTTTGCCATGTTTGTGATGTACTTTATGACTGCCATATTTGGCTATTTGACTTTCTACGGTAAGTACGCAGTTCTTTACTGATCAAAGCAGAAAGGGAATACATGTGAAATCAATAGCGTATCCCAGCTGGAAAGGAAAGTCCCACCCACTTATATTAAAATACTTTTTCAAATTATTTTCCTTAAAATTTTCATATTGAACGCACAGATCCTTTCTCCTTTTCCCCAGTGGTTGAAAAGCCCAAATGAAAGTAGTATTTGCAAAAGGCATGTTCAAAGTATGAGGGAGAGATTTGTTTAACAAATTTGGGGATTAGCTGGGCCCCACTAAGATTTTCGTCCCAAGGTCCTCACCTGAATGTTGTGTACATTGGTAATGACTGAAGCGTGCGTATCTGCACAAAATGAGACCGATCTGAGAGCAGGTCATCACTGCTTTTTCATTTTCTTATTGATGCTTTCATCACAGCAGTGAAAGCCGAAATGCTTTCCCTGTGTCCCTAGAGCTGACCTCTTCAGGTCTTGGTTAAATAAACTGGCAGGGGAGGTGGGGGAGCTTCAGGTGTTGTCCCAAGCCACCCTAGAATGGTTATTTCAGTGTTTGTCTCTCTTCATGCATATCACTTCACTTAAAGAAACAAGCAAATGATGTTGTATCGCTAAAGGATGCAACACGTATGCCCTAAAGGCACAGTTGTTAAGTAAAGCAGGATGAAATATGGATGTTGCCCAGGAAGCTACGCCCATGGTCCAGCGTAATGGGAATGTTGAGAAGCGGTGTCTTTTTTCCATGGACCGTTAAGGGGTTACAAGACAGATGACAAAACTGATATTTGCCTTTTACCTCAGGGTCACCAACAAGTCATCAGTCTTCTCCACCCTATTCCAAGTGACCTTTTTGTTACAATCTCCTCATTCATGATACCGTTCCTTGTGAGCCACGTATTGCAAGAGAAAGAAAATAAGTAGATATGAAATGTGGCATTTTTTTTTTTTCCCAAAGGTGTACCTATCTCATATTTGTTTTCTCAGGCTCTCATTCTGATTATGAGGCCTTGAGTCTGCATGCGTTGAAGTAACTTCAGGTCATCTGTTCTCATTTTCCCAATAAAACCGCAAATACGCTGCAAGTGACAACAGCAACAGCCGTTCTCATCCAACTGCTCCCGTCTAACACATTTTCGTAGAAATGCATCAAATTAGCAGCCCCAGGGAGCAAGTGGGTGTAAATCAGCATGGACCCCTTCGCTTTGGCAGGGAGGAGATTCTGATGTGATTGCCCCAGGGATCTGAGGAGGCAGATCCGTGGCGCTCCTCTCTGGGAATCTCCCACGCCCCTCAAGGACGAGGGTCTGGAGTCCATGGAGGAGGTAGGGGCTGCGTCCTTCTGGCCCTCCCGAGGGGGAACGGCGGAGGAATCCCTGGGGTGTCTCGTGTGCCTCTCCCCACGTCAGGCGTCCCTGCTCCCCAGCGCCAAGAGCCCGCGGGTGGAAGCTGTGTGGCTCTGCTGGGGCTTCTGCAAGGGTCAGTGTCATGAGAGGCAGCAGAAAAGACACTGAGGGACTCTAAAATTCCTCCACTTTGATCCTTCTTCCCCTTGAGACTGATAAGACCTTACCTTTATTATGTTCACTTACAGTTTTCTAACCCTCTTCTCTACCCGTACCTGGGTAAGAACAGCATTTTTATTGTGGCCATTTCTTCTTTACACCCATACTACTTGTCTGTTTGCTGTATTCTCGAAAGTGTTGCAGTGATGACTATATTTACATTGCAGAATTACAGAAAAGAGGTGTTTTTCTTCCCCTAAAAGGTCACACTGTGGTTGGGCTCTGTGGTGTATCTAGCTGAAAGGAAAACAGACCTTCAACTGTAAGCCTTGCCCTTCACTTCCTACCTGGCTGCAGTCCGTGAGCGGTACAGAAGTTGCAGTCTGTGCTTGCAGGAGCAGAGTAAGCTCTGTGTCGCAGAAGCTCTGCATGTGCCCGGCTTGAAAACCCCACTCCTAGTCCGCAGGGAGGTGGGAGAGCATTTTCTTTCTCCTGGTGGGGATTCAAGCACTGCGTAGGTGGTGTTGACCCGTGGTCTCTCCCCAGAAGGGCGTCCTGAGGGGAGCGCAGGCATTTCGCCGCAGGACAGATCCCTCTGCCTCCAGAAATACAGGAGGTTTTACCGAGCGCCAAAGATTTTAAACTAGACATGGCCACTGAGTTCCCTTTTAGGACTTTGGTTTAAGAGCTGTTACCTTTTACTATCAGCTTTCTAAGATTAGCAGCGGAAACAAAGCATGCGCATAAAACCGGGCAGCGAGTATGTTTTTGTGGCGAGCGCAACAGCAGCCCCCTTAGGTTTTCGCTCCTAGATATTTAAAGGTTACAAAGCAAACACACAGGCCCCCCCTCAGCAACTCGGTTTTCCTGTTGGTTAGCACATACAGACCCACTTGGCGCTGCTTATCGCAGCTTCAAGGAAACGTTTTTGCAGGAGGTCGTAGTAAAGTACCGCCAGCGCCTCCGCGTTAGGCACCCCCCCAACGAGCTGTCCTGGCCGCTGGGGCCGCCGGCCCGCGCGGGGCCGAGGTGCAGGCACTGCTGGGGGTGGGGGGTGGCAGGTTCAAGAGAAAAGAAAGGTCAGGGCAGCCCTCAGAGGAGCTGCGAGGGATTTGAGCGCACATGTCAGAGTGTCCCGCTGAGAGCTGACCCGAGGTAGGCTTTGTTCTTCATTCAGAACAGGGGCACTGCTTGTCGCTGGAAGTTTATTTGCTGTTTAGACTAGTTTAGCTCAAAAAACCTTGTAGTTAATATATATTAAGTTCAGCCCTTGCAGTGCATGTGGTTATTTTTTCTATCATTTGAAACGTGAAAAAAAAAAAGCCCACAGAACCGATTAGAAATAGGTTATCTCACTTATTTTTTTTATATATGTAAGCAAGCTTTCGTTTATGTCTCACTGTTGTCTTTCCTACAGTGAAAATTGCCTTAGACTTAGGCATGTACTGTCCTGAATTAGGATGCATTCCTAAATCAGGCCTCCAAAGGATTAATCTGGAATAATGGGCTCATTAGGATTTGGTTCAAAGCACTGTTTTAACTCAAGAATGTTTCATTCCGTACTCTTTTGTTTGCAGATAAATCACTTGTTGTTCAAGAAGGCTGTTGTTAAACAATGATTTTTGTGAACGAATTGCCTGTTTGCCAGAACACTTATCTTACTGTCTTTTCCGTAGACGATGTGCAGTCAGATCTGCTTCACAAGTACCAGAGCAAACATGACATCCTCATCCTGACCGTGCGCTTGGCCGTGATCGTTGCGGTGATACTCACGGTGCCGGTGCTGTTTTTCACTGTAAGTCGAAGCTCCGCGCAGTTTGGAAGTCCGTAATGACTGTACGTGGTGCGTCTCTTCAAACCACAGCGCAGCAGTTGCTGAGGCAGTGATGTTGCAGCTAAACGAGCTCGAGCCTGGATCAGTCTTTTCCTATAACAGACTCCTCCTAACTTCTGGAGAAGTTCTGCTTGCGGGAAATAAATTAATCGCTTTTGGTCTTAAATCTGTTTTAAATGGAATTCACAAGGGCCTTCTCTTACTTCACATTATTTCACTGGAGCAGGCTCAGCGGTGAAGTTCATTTTTAAGTGTAGAAGGATCCCAAAAGGCATGTTAGAAAGAAAGCAATACCCTCCTGCAGATGCATGTATACCCACTGTTTGGAAATACCAAATTAATTTTAAGGATTATTTCAAGAGACCCCAGAATTTACGACAGATCTAGGCAGGACTCACTGTCGCATGAAGAACCAGTTAAAGCAAACACGGGAAGCTCTGAACTGGCCTACAGACTGTTCCTGACAGAGCACTCTCTTTCTCTTCCTACAGGTGCGTTCCTCATTGTTTGAGCTGGCTAGAAAAACAAAATTTGACTTATGCCGTCATGTTTTGGTTACTTTTTTTCTTTTGGTTATCATCAACCTGTTAGTCATTTTTATCCCAACCATGAAGGATATTTTTGGAGTTGTAGGTACAGTATCTTGCTTTTGTGGTACTAGTAAAAGACCGTTGCTAATCAGCAACACAATAACCAGCTGTTGCTGACAGCTACCAAAACTAACTTATTTGAATTTTGCAGGGGTCACTTCTGCCAACATGCTGATTTTCATCCTTCCTTCATCGTTGTATTTAAAAATCACACAGCAGGATGGATCAAAGTTGACTCAGAGGATTTGGGTATGCATTCCTTCCCCGCCAGTGCAACGCCTTTGTCTTGTCATTCCTTATCGTGCGCGAGATGTAAAGCGTACCTGATCTGAACATACGTGTGAGCCTCTTCACGTTACCTTCCCTCCTTGCTTCAGTCAGCTGGCAGCCGTGCTTGCCTTTCTCCTTCACTTACCCTGGGGGTCTCCCAGTGCAGGGGCCGCACCACCAAGGGGGACACCTTGTGTTCTGGGGAGCCCTTCTCCCTGGGGCGAGGGGCTCGTCCCCTGGCTCTGCAGCAGCCGCAGCTGTCGGTGGGGTGCAGGTACCCCTCCGGCTCCCTTGGGCAGCCCCTGCAGCCCAGCCAACTTTCTGTGTTTCAGCATGTTGATTCAGAAAGCCTGAAACACACTTTTTTTGCAGCATTCGTCGTGGTTTTAATGGACCCAAGTCAGCCTTAGGGTGCTTCCAGCAGAAGCAGCCGGCTGAAATGCTGGCCCTTTGGCATGCGTGAGCAGATGGGGACGGGCCGTGGAAAGATTGCCTGTGAGCCCCAGAAAGAGCTGCAGCTGAAAAGACACAACACTCCTGTGCGTTCCTAGTCTAACAGGGCGTGTGCTGGAAGCATGCTGAGGTCAGAGCTTCCTGCTCTGCGCAGACAGGCAGGAAGCACGTGTTTCACGGGTGGCTCCATCCGCAGACCCCAAAACGAAAGGGCTGGACTTCGGTGGGCACGTATCTGATGGGAAGAGCATATTTATTTCTGTCAGGCTTTGAGAAGAGCAGAGCCTCTCAGTCCTAAAAACAGACTTGTTTAATCCTCTTTAGGGATGATCGGTGTTTTAAGAAGTGAATTGAAAGGAAAAAAAAATTGGTTTTGGCGTTCAGCGAGTAATTATTAATGATGCTAATCTGTTTAATTATCTATGGGTCTTGTCTTTACCAGAAGTGCTATCCCATTTTAGCTGATAACTTTGATACATCACCTTGTAAATCTCCTTAAAAGGAGAAGTTAACATACTTGAATTAATTGTCTTTTCACTTTATTCATTAATTTTCTCTCCCTTTTGTTCCAGGCTTCTCTTTTCTTGGCACTGGGGATAATGTTTTCCCTAGTGAGCATCCCCTTGGTCATCTATGACTGGGTACAATCAGGAGGCAGTGCCGAAGGCCTCTGAAGTTCACCTCCTGAAAAGAAGGCACCCCTGTTTGCTACACACCAAAATCGCAACCATCCGTTCTGTTATCTGTTCCATCTTTTGTGAGTTTACTCAAATCAAATCCAAATAATGATTATCCAGTACTGAAAACACTGTTATGGGTGTATTTTCTTGCAGAAAACAGACCCATTTTTCCAACAGGCATATCACTCTGTCCCCCGATACTGAGTTATCAGATCAGCCTGAAGTCTGTGTTACTTGTCTGTGAGACTATATAGACCATCGCTCATAGAAATTCATCACAATTAATTTGTTTCCCCTCCTCCTTCCATGAATTGCATTATTCTGTTATTATCCTTAGCCCTTCAACCCATAAGCTTTGCTCCTTTTAGGGCCTCTTGTTATCAGTCCCGACTGGAGCGATGTCAGTTCACACCTTTCCCCCCCGCCTTTTAGCCTAAACTCCGCTCTCCGATTGTACGCATCCGGTTTGTTGGTTTGTTTGTTCGTTCTGTTGCTGTTTCGTGCACCGTTTGCCTCACTGCGTTAAGTGTAGCGTTCTGGATACAGGCACGAAAGGCACCACGAGAGCGTAAATGAGCATAGTAGAGGTGTAGGTCCTAAATCTGTCACTTTTCCCTGATGTTCTGGTGGGGGGAGCCAGCCCCAGGGCTTGGCCTTTTGGTGGCTTTGGGGAACAGACCTGTGTGTCTTTGTGATGGGGTGCAGGGAGCAGGAGAAGGACAGCCACCACCACCAGCCGCCATTCCCCTGGCACACTTGTGGAGGAAGTTCAATTCCCCCTCCACTCAGTTGGAGCCTGACCAGAATTAGACCTGACCCCAAGCCATGAGTCTGAAGAGAAGCAGATGCTGTGAGATTTCCATAGGAACACTTTTTTCTTCAGCATTAAACTGTTTATTAATGCCCCACTTGTGTCAGAAAACAAAATACCAAGCTCCAGTTTTATCACAGCCTACACATTTATTTTATCACAGCCTACACATGCCTTTTCCATTCTGGGAAACATTTGTACATACCTTGCAGAGACTGACTCCTCTCTTCTGTCTAATCCTCCTCCTGCTGAAGTCGGTGGGGTTTTTGGCAGCAGCAGGAGCAGGATTTCACTCACCCTGCCAAACTGCTGGATTTCTAATGGAAATTGAAATCTGTAACATTTCTTTAAAAAAACAGAAACACTTTTTATATTTAAAATGTTTCATTTACATTTCTCATCAGTTCTCCTTAACAACTAAAGACATTCAGTTACTACTAGCAGAAACACTGTAACTTGCATCTGTTGTCCACAAAATAAGTATTTGCCTAATGCCTTATAGCTGGTGTAGAGAACTACATGTAGAGACTCGAAACGCTAAGCAGGTGATCGTTAACCATCCTGAGCAGACATCTTCTGTTAGCGCACTGCCAGCAGCATAAACGTGTTCACTTTGTGTCATTCACCGTGTGAGCTAAAAAAGCATCTCAAAATATGAACCCAGCTCCCACTGAAAGAACCGATGGTGAAAGGGAGCCCCGCGTGACGCCCAGGGGCTGAGTGATGCCCTGGGTGTGCTCGAGCCATACCTGTTGGTATGCAGTGACCCTCTTGTTCCCAGTAGCTGGTTCATTGCTGACTCCCGTTGTAACTGTGGAAGGAGACTGTCTTCAGCTGTGGGGAACCTGGCATTGCAGCTTGCTCTTTTTAAGGCTGGAGATGGAGAAGTCGAGATCTTGGGATTTCTGTGAGCTATTGAACTGCCCGAGTTGCCATTGCCTTGTCCTACACGACTTGAAGTCAGTGAGAGTTGAGACCACAGAGCACTTCTCAGGACCTTGGCAGTTGGTTTCTAAGGGTAACATCCAGAGAGGTTCGTTTGGGGCCTTCCTTGGAATTTGGGCATCGAGATGCAGAGCGTCCATGCTGCAGCAGCTAAGCCTGCTAAATCCAGACTGCTAGATCTGTGCCTCGGCCTGGGCAGCGAGGTACCCGGTTCTGCCGATGCTGTGATCAGAAATAAGGCAGAGTGGACTCCACTGGCTGCCCAAGTCCTCAGAGTAGCCCAGCAGCAAGAACAAAACTGGCAGCCTTCTCCCTCCAGGCAAAGTAACCTGCAAGACTGCAGAGCAGGGTTCCCTCATTCTGTCCTCCTCCTGGGCCCTCAGACCTTCACTCGCAGGCTCCCAGCAAGGTCTCCGGTGTGATGTCCTTCCTCCCAAGCACCCCCCAGCCCAGTTTAACTCACAAACCTCTGAGCTGCCTGGGGCCCCTGGGCTGAGGTCACTCGTGCTTTCCTGCGGCTGGTTACCAGTGGTGCAGGTTACCAGTTCTCTGCACTGTCTTTACGAGATGGATGCCTGCCCTTATGCACAGAGAAGTCCATACCATAGCCTAGGAGCCCAGTTGTTAGTCCATCTCTGGAGAGAAGAACCTGTGCTTGGTTCCCATCTCCTTGCAGCTCGTTCCAGGCATCTTCCCAGCTGGGAAATATGTTTGTGGCTCCTCTTCTGCAGACACCCAGCCCTCCCTGGTCACTGCAGCAGGAGCCCAGCATCTCACTCCATTCTCTGACAAAGCTTGCTGGGGTCGCATCTCAGGTTTTGAGGTGCCTTATAATCTCTCTGGATCTTATCCTAAAAAACCTAACTCAGACCTGAGAATGCTGTACAGTGTTATCCTCAAGATGCTCCAGGGCTCTCCTGCTTTCCTCCCCCCCTTAATCCTCCTTCTACTACTGATTTATGAGCAGCGCAGCTCTGTGCATCAAGGGGTTGTGAGAGAGGAGATCCTGAGAGTGACTTTCAAGTACCCAGGTATGAGCTAGAGGTCTGATGTGCTGCACAGGGTCACAGCTGTGACATCTGCCTCCCACCGCCCCCAAATAGTCTGTAGTCTTGTGTTTAAAGTACCAACCACTGAGTTTTGGTACCCAGCTTCCTTCGACTTGAAGGGCTGCTGGGTGACTGATTGCTCCTTGCATCTTCCCAAACCTCCTCCATCACTATCCCTCTGTCTCCTCTTTGCTATTCTGCTGCCTTCTTTTTCCCAGTTTATTTGTATACTGGAGTTTTACTGGATAAATAGGGAGAAGAATGAGCTGGGTGTGTGCACAGAGTGAAATTACCCGAGGTACTGGACCATGAAAGCATATCTTAAGATACTGAAAAATAGATACCCAAAATATTGAGTCTTTAAACAGACTTTGTTTGTGGGTCTCTGAAGAAAAAAAAAAAAGAAAAAAAGAAAAAAAAAAAAAAAGAGGGAATTTTCCTTAGACTGATTTACTGGCATCATATTTATAGATATTTATGGAAAGGAATCATGTGTTTATTGATGTCTGTGGTAATGAACGTGAAATAACGTGCTTTTTGTTTTCTCATCAGGTTTATACATTCTTAACAGAATGCAATAGACCCTGCTGTAACTGTCAACATCAGTGATGGATGACAATATTTGTATGAGGTTATCTGTAAAATGTACTGCTGTTATTCAGTTCATTTGGAATAGTGAACTTGTAGCCAACGATGTACGAGTCCCACATTTTAGCTAGGATTTTAAGAGCACAGTGAAATGCTGTAGGAGTTTCTCTGTTGTTAAATTAATAGGATCCAGAGTACCGTATCTACTTAGTAGGTGGTAGCATGCTTTCTTTTCATAGAGAGTTTATCACTATTGTGAGCACTGCAAATGCCATAGACTGGATGCAAAATTGCTCCTAATAACTACAACAAAATACTTTAAAATTTTCATTTGCGTAATAGCACCAATTGAGTGGTGAGGGACAAGGAAGGACTAATCAGAAGCAGGGGCTCCGGATAAGACTGTAGGAGTCAATCCTACTTTTTAAATGCAGCCTGGATGCCTCTCCTAGTCCACAGCACATTGCAAAGAAAATAGTCATGAGCTTAAAGCACCCTTATGGCTGCAGAACGCAGCTGCCCTTCTCTGTCCGATGGCGAACACGCCCAGTAAGTACATCACAGTAAATTGTTACTGGGGAGCAGCGGCTTCGGAGCAGTGACCTCTCTGGGTGATGCTTGCTCCTGCTCAGAGGGCCGATGCCAGATCCGTGCACCGGCACAGACCTTCCTTAGAGCTGCCGCGGACTGAGTGCTGCCCAGGGCAGAACGGCCGGTCTCATCCTTCTAGGTCAGGGATGGGGAGGCCCATCCGCTCCCGAGGGCTGCTTCCCTGAGCCACGCACCGACCCGTGGCTCGTGCTCCACTTGCGATAGGTCACGCTGCAGGGTGGGTGATACACGGGTTGTGCCTGTACATCTGCCTTACAATGCACAAGCACCACAGCTCGCTCTGATACTAACAGTAACAATGAATGGTATCTCTAGCTTATCTTCAAACGAATACGTTCCTTTGCTTGAACCTTACATTAAGGCTAAAGAGCATCTTGGTCAAAACAAACCCCGTTCCTTGTGGTGGTGTACCACCTCCAGTCCTACTGTCCCACCCCAGTGCCTGTAGGAGAAAGGCACAGCAGAATGTACTCAGCTCCGTCAGCAGCTCCACGAGATGGCTTTATCACCTGGCGCCAGGCTGCTTTCTTAAGCAATTCCCCAGAGCCCTTGGCATCAGGAAAATCCTTATTTCCTATAACTTACACAAAGAATGTTTTATTTGTATCTAATGTAAGGATTTCTGTAACAAACTGTGAAAAAAAAAAAGAAAAAGATAATGAATTAATAAGTACAGGGCTGGAAAGGTCTAGAATTCACAAACTGTACACATGCCTATGTTTCTGAAGACAAATCTATGCAGTTGTGTTGTATTGTAGGAAATTTCATTTTTATGTACATATATATATTGTAAATAAATAGGATGCTGTATATTTTTGCAGTTGTTTATCCCCTATGATACAGAAGTGTTGAGATAGGCTCTCCGTATTAAGAATGATTTTAATAGAAATACAAATACTTTCGCTTCTGACTTAGCAAAATGTATATCCTTTCCTTTCCCCCAAGGGTTCACAAGCTAAATCCTATACTTGAAATTACAATTACATCACTAATGTAACAAGAAATAAAAGGTCCAACGAAATTGCTAGGATTAATTCCAGTGCATGACCCCCTGTTTTCTCAATGGCAAGTTAGCCAGTCTCTGCGCTGTGTAAAATCTCTCCCTTGTAAAGGAGCCCTTTGGTACCCAGGTACCTCTTACCTCCTCAGCTGAGGTCAGGTGGCAGTAAAGTGCTGAAAAGGCTTTATGCAGAAACCAGAGCAAATTGCACCCAGCAGTTTGGCCCAGCATTATGCCATGTTGTATCCAGGCATGTATTTACTCAACTAGTACAAACAGAAGTCAGGGCAGGACTTAGGCATTCCCATTTTCAGCCACCAGAAATGCCTCTAGTTCAGGGGAAAAAAAAAAAAAAGTACTACAAGCCAGGGGTGGGCAGCAACCAGAGCGATCCGTGCCATTCCTAGCCCACTCCCTCCCTGCGGAGTCCTGCGGCTGCTCCTCCGCCACCGACCCAGGCAGGCTGCTATCATGCGACCGAAACACTAGTGCCTGAGGCTGACAGGAGCATCCCTGGCCAGGGGCTGCTCATACATCCCACCCTGCGAACGGGCAGAGGCCAGTATTTCGGTCGTGGGACAGCTGCGTGCCCAGGGGTGGGGAGGAGGAGAGGGGAGGGTTGTGTATGTCCTGAGGGTGCCTCCCTCAAGGGCCTTGCATAGACTTTCTCGCTGGTAAAGCAAGGAAACATGTTTTTTTCCAGATTGTTGAAAAAATGGAGGTTGAGAAATACATCTAAAAATAATTGGGGTTTTTTTTCCATGTTTGTTTTATGGTCTTGGATGAAAATGAAACTTGAAATAATGTTTTCTTTCAATGTGAGCACAAATTTGAGGAAAAAAACCTATATGCAGTTGCTTCTACAGAGCTTTTCAAATTAATACAAGTGTATGTTTTGTTTTCAGTGTTATAGCCAACAAAATATAAACTGTAAAGGTATTTTTCCACAAGACTTGAACTTTAACTTGTTTATAGAAACCTGTTTTTAGTGTCCCAAGGTATGCTAAGGCTCACCCAGATCCAGTATAAACAATACTGTTTGAATGATGTATGCTTGATACGAGCTCGTCTCCAATAGATTGCTGAAGTGAGTCATTGGTAATATTTTGCTCCTGCTAACATCACCATACTTTGTGCTGCTCATATCCAAATAAAAGATGCAGTTTTTCAGTTTCTGTGTGTAAATAAATAAAAAAAAATGTATTAAGTTCTATAATCTCTCTGTTACCTCTATAGTTTTTAAACATTAAAATTGTGATCTAAACTAATGTTGGGGCCGTACTCGTTCTTTCAAAGGGGTGACTACAGACCATTATCATGCCTTAAATGGTGTGTGCTCCCCGCTCTTATGCAAGGGTTTTCACTGAACGCGGGGCACACAGCTCTTGCAAAGCCAACTATATTGGACCCTGTGCGGTATATAGAGCAAAACCATCGATAGATGGCCATATAAAGTTTCCAATACGGTTTTAGAGCGACCTGAAGCCAGGGCATATGGTCACCACAGACTGGGGTTGCTGAAGATGACAGCGCTTCTCAAGCCCAGTGCTCGTTTCTGCCTGCTCCAAGTGCTTGCCAGTCTGCTTCAGTGTCAGATCAGGCAGTTTAGCTCTCAGGGCTGCTGTTGGAGTTGGGGCTGAAGTCGGATGCCAAACTGGTGCCTGGAGTAGCTAAACCCCTCCCAGACCTTCTGTTGTGGAAGCAGAAGCCATTAGCAGCTGGATGAGGAGGATACCTGAGGACAATAATGTCTTAACATTCCCAGCTAGATCTGACGAAGTGCTTCTGTCAAAGCCTTAGTCTGCAAAATGCTAACTTTTTGCCTTTGACCACTAATTTCACTAGCGCTCAGGCTGTAGTGATCACTTAGAGAAAGACCTCTTGCCAGGAGTCCTATCATAGAATCATTAAGGTTGGAAGAGACCTCAAGGATCATCTAGTCCAACCATCCCCCCACCACCTATTACCCACTAAACCATGTCCCTAAGTACCACATCTAACCTTTCCTTAAACACCCTCAGGGATGGTGACTCCACCACCTCCCTGGGCAACCCGTTCCAATGCCCGACCACCCTTTCCGAGAAGAAATTTCTCGTCGTCTCCAACCTAAACCTCCCCTGGCGCAACTTGCAGCCATTTCCCCTTGTCCTGTCACTAGTTATCTGCGAGAAGAGGCCGACCCCCAGCTCGCCACGACTTCCTTTCAGGTAGCTGTAGAGGGCAATAAGGTCTGCCCTGAGCCTCCTCCAGACTAAACAAGCCCAGTTCCTTCAGCTGCTCCTCATAAGACCTGTGTTCCAGCCCCTTCACCAGTTTCGTTGCCCTTCTCTGGACACGCTCCAGGGCCTCCATGTCTTTCTTGTGGTGAGGGGCCCAAAACTGGATACAGGACTGACCAGCTTAGTTGCCTGAACAGGACGAGTACTGCCAACATGTCTGTGGCACAGTTCCCTGGGCCCCTCTGCAGGAGAAACGATGGAAGGAGTTACATGTCAGAGGATCCTTGGCAAACCTTTGCCCGCTCCCCAAGCCCAGGGAAATGTCTCGAAGCCATGACCCTGGGAGCACGGAGGTACAAGCTGCTGCACCAACCTGCTCTAATAGCCTCTCCTGCTTGGGCATACCCACTTCCCTACCCAGCCAAGCAGAACCATCTCAGAGCCATACCTTAAAAACCAGGAGCATGGTTTGTGGAGCAAAGGAAAAAGAGAAGCTATATTGATTTTCTTCCTTGCTTGCAGAAGCAACGACAAACATCTGTTGCCCTCTGCAGTGCAGTCTGACAGATTCACCTGAAGCTCACCTCAAGTCACAGCCAAAGAAAGAAACACCAATCTCCTTTCCAGCCACAAACTTCTACCTTTGGTTTGGCTTCATCTTCATGTGTCCCCAAGGTCAGCCAGATCTCTGAGTTCATCTGACTAGTCCCTACTTTCCTCAAGAAAAAAATAGGAAAATTACCTAGGCAAGCTCTGCCTGAGCGAAGAGTCGCCTCACTTGGCTCAAGTGGCATCTTAGTTTGACTTAAGTTCACATGAAATTGCAGTTAATTTTCAGGCTGAAGCCCAAATTCAGAACCCATTCCCCACCGTGCCAAGAGCTGGCAGAAAGCACTCACTCCAACTTTAACAAGTGTGGAGAAAGCTGAGATGGTAGGAGCAGGCATGAGTGGCAAGACCATTTTTAGGCCTTTCTAATCACAGATCCCTGATAAACTGAACACGGGCTTCATGTCTCACACCCTGTTCTCCGACCCACACAGGAGAGCAGCACCGTTTGCTTTGTGTTCTGTCGTGCTCGCAGGCTCTGGCTGAAATACTGACTTCTTGACACAGCCCCCGGTGCGGTCAGGAGTTTTCAGGCAGCCTGGCATCTGTATTTGGCAAATATTAAGCCTCACACATTTCTCTTTCAACTTACAGTTACGGAAAATGGAGTCTCTTCAAGGCGTCAGTACTACACTGCTAAATGCCACGGCGCTGGCACGGCACAGCGCTGCTGGCCTAGCGCACCTCGGCCTTGCCATGGCTCACTGCTTGAAAAACATGAGGCTGTTGGGATTCTTGGAAAAAGGTGTAGTTGGGCCGAGGCTTAGACAATAGGGCTAGGAAAGTAAACTGCAAGCGTGCCAGCCCTGTCTGAGAGCCAGTCTGCAGAGCAAAGCCACCTTGTGAGGTGCCTGGCCAACTGCCGCCCTCGGAGGTCCCTGTGCTATGGGCCCGTGGAGGCTGCTGCCCTAGAAAAACAGAGGGAAGCGTATTATCAGCAGGAGCCAGAACATACCCTGGTGCTGAGATCCATGTCCTCTCCTTGGAAAAACCCCACCCTGCTTAAAGCCTCAGGTCCGTTACCCAGAGGTAACTGTAGTACCAGATCCTCCTCCTCCTCCTGTCTGCGGCATCCCCTGGGGAGAGTGTTTGCCCACTGGCCAGCAAACCCTAAGCACTCTCCTGTTGCCAGTTACAAGAAGCTGGTGAAATCGCCTGCCTTTGGAGGAGATCATTACTTCAGACTACACCCTTTGAATGTACCAGGTGCTAACGGTGCCCATGGCATGCACCCATGAGTTCTCCCTCCCTGAATGCCTTCGGGGACCCATGCGCAGGTAAGTTTCCGAAAGTGACTCTTTCCAAACCCCGCTGTTTTCCCAGCAGTGCTCATTTCACGTAAGCTTTGTGACAGCTGGACCATCCCCGTTACTGCCTGTTACAGACCTGTCCCGCAGCCCAGGCAGAGCTGCCGACTGCCCTCTCCTCGCTTAGGAGGGGTTTGCTCAACCATTCCCCTTGCTCAGCACTGGATGGCAACAACCAGGGGCAGGCGCTGATCTCCTCCCTCTGGTGACCAGCGATATAACCCCAGGGAACGGCATGAAGCTGCAACAGGGGAGGATTAGGTTGGAGATCAGGAAAAGGTTCTTCACCGAGAGGGTGTTCAGGCCCTGGAACAGGCTCCCCAGGGAAGTGGTCACAGCATCGAGCTTGGCTGAGTTCAAGAAGTGTCTGGACGATGCTCTCAGTCATCTGCTCTGCTTGGGCTGGTGCTGTGTGGAGCCAGGAGTTGGACTCGATGATCCTTATGGGTTCCTTCCAGCTCGGGATATTCTATGATTCTATGAACCCTCATGCAGAGGTGTTTGACAGTGATTAGAGAGGTGAAAACCAAGTATCAGATGCAGGAGCATCTGCAGCTCCCGTTTCCTCTCCAGGCTCATGTCATCGGCAACCCACTGCACGCTCCAGGGGCGGCAGCAGTGCTGGCGAGCGGACAATGAGGATGAGAGGAGAGGGCCTGTTGGCCAAATGTCTCCCCAGCCGCCAGCACCAGCCCTCTGGAGCTTCCCGCGGGCTCCTTGGACGTGCAGCCTGCTGCAGGGATGTGGTGAACACAAGGCTCGGCAGCACCACTGCAGGAGCCAAGTGCGTCGAGGATAAAAAAGCGGTTGTTCTACCCCAGGTAATTATAAGGGAGCGTAACGGAGTTAGGCGCCAAGGTATTGGAAACTGTTAGGATAACAAAGAAACTCCTGAAGAGGGTGGAGAAATTTTTACGACGTGAGATCAGATTAATGACCTGTACAACGGCTGCAGTAAAAACAGCAGCATACAGATGCTACAACATTTGTAGAACACATTTCTTCAAACCATAACCAAAGCCTGTAATTTACTAGGATGTTAAAAAGAAAAAAAAAGAAAATTATACGTTCACTGACAAAGCCGGTTCTTGCAGCCTCTGAAGTCTCCTCAGGCTGTGTGCAGGCAACAGCTCCCACCGGTATTTCTGACATGAAAGCTGGATCTCCTATTAATTTTCAGATACCGTTTGCAGATAATCAGAGAAGTACCAGATGCTGGAGAAACAACTTGCCTGACATAACGAGGAATTATATATCTCTTGCAATTAGATCATCATAAAATGAAAGGAAAACAGGCATCAGTCTGCCACTCTCGCACCCAGTGGCATTTAAACAACGAGCGCAGTCTCCGTTACGGCCGCTGGCAGGCCTCCAGCAGCACTTGGAAAAGGCAGCGTGGCCTCCCTGTAAATTGATAAACAATCTTGTTGAGCAACAGGCACAGGAACATTCAAGCCTTTGTTAAAGTTTGACTCAAGTGGAGCATTAATTGGCATCTTTCTGGGCAGAATAAACAGGGTCAACTTCTCCACTTCCCAGAGGCAGATTATTTTAACCAGAATCCACAGTGCCCGCGGCTAATGGAATAAAACCCAGGAACGCGGGTACTAAGAGATGCAGAAATTGTTTGTTTTCTTAACGAGTTCTGGTAGGGAAAACAATCAAACTCGGGTGGCAAAAAGACTTGAATAACTGAGTTGTAGCTGTGCTGATGGCTTCAGCGCACACTCAGCATCACAACAAAAGCAGACTTGTCATCTTCACATGGGATGCTGATGTCCTACTGTAAATGTGATCACTGAACATACCATTTAGGACAAATTTAATCCAGAGAAGGGATCATATTCCCACCTCTGCTCTGGGCCGAGGAACAGAGAACAGGCCTGAAATCTTTTGTGTGGGGCCACCAGCGCCTGCCAAGATGCAGAGTATTCCCTGGTGAGTGGGAAGTGTGCTGAGACACACACGTGCCACCTAATTATCCTCCTTCATTCAGTGCCCCAGCACGTCCCTGCCTGCTCCAGATAACGCTGGGGCAAACTCAGCTCTTGCCGAGACTCATGCTCTGGTCAGCCATGAGGCAGAAGCTTCACAGCTGACCACAGCATGAGTCCCACCAAGGAACAGATGCACCCCACACGGTTTCTAAACCCCGGGCAGGCAGCTAAAGCGCTGAGCAAGTGGGGTGGCACTAGAATACACCAGGCAAACACATCACCGACACCTTGACTTCTCAAAGGACAATCTAACTATCCTAAAAAGAGAGGGTGATCATAAACCAGTTCATTCAATTAAGAAAATGTCTATAGTTACATTATAACCCTCTATCAAGCACAAGAGATCACCAGTCCTGTTTACTGCAGAAATAACCTATACTTCCTCTGAGGGCATCTGAACACCACTCTGAGGGCAGAGTTTAGGACGTTGTCTAAAATTGGGAAGTTTTTTTTTAATTTTGGTATTTACAAACAGTCCAGATGCCAGTAACAAAATAGGTCAAAACTTCACGCTAGAAAACACTTTTTGCAACATGCTTTTTGCCTACCCATCCACCTCTGAGAAAACATTGTGGTTAGCACAGCTGAGCAACGAAAACAACACCCGCAAAGAGCAGGGCTCATCCAAGCCGGCTCTGAAAGGTGTACTTTTCCTGAGGGGACAGACGTGACGAGGGTATTTACCCACAAGAAGAACACACAGTGTTTCCAACCCCACTAGTTTACAGGTGCTGTCTCAGTGGACCTCCACAAGTGCTTCACCAAAGGCAGTGTAGTGCCAGCAGACAGCCACCTCTGTCACCTTGCTGGGGAAGTACCAGCTTTGGGATGTCCTATGGCTCAAAGCCACAAAAGAGATTTCACGTGTCCTTGCCACAGACCTGCCCAGCAAACTTTTGGCCCCAGGGACCTTCCATGAAGATCTGGATGAGCCAAAGACAGAAAACCCATAGTCTAGTTACAACAGACAGGGTTAGCTATATAGCACCCATATACAAATGCTGTACATTTTCAAAGAATTAAGAGCTAATTAACTGCTAACAAGGATGCCATTTAGAGTGCTGAGGTTTACGAGCAAAGAAATTCAGTCACAAAGATCTTGGGTTGGTACAGAGCTTGTTTCACAGAGGTCACTAGCAGCCACCACTAAGCAGTAGGAACACAACTGAAAAGGACCAGACTAATTTACTAATTAGACACACAGAGCTACTCTCAGGCATCACATCCACAGACTTTCCAAGGTTCACAGCCTGCTGTGAAATGGTTGAGGTCCACTGTGGTCAATGGAATTAGTCTCAGGTTCATATAATCTGACAAAATACCTTAGACTTTTACAGTCTGAAGAACTGCCTTAATGGGTCTCTGCTAAGATACCAAGTTAGACGTGAACAGCTTTGGGGGCTTGGAGGGGACAAGGAAAATGCTAGGTAGGCTTCAGTGAAACCCTGTCTAATGTGTGAGGCCCAAGCTGTGATGAGGTAGCCAACATGGCTAGTGATGACTATTGAGAATTGCACAATTGGGCACCTGAATTTTCTCTGGTCTTGAGGCATTACTTTGCACAGGCACTCACATTTCTAAGTGTGTCTTTAGCTATTGAAGCTCTTTTTCCTCACCTCCACAGTCAGTCGTGCAAAAATACCATTAGCTGTATGACTTTCTCCTTGTAGACTAATCCCTGACACAAGTTTATCATTCGTATCCAAGACGCAGAGGTAAATCAGCCCGGACACCAGCAGTTTAGGCTTTGCAGCAGTACTGCATACTATAGAAAACGCTTCTGCTCTGAACTCCAGTGAAACTGGGTCACCAAAAGTATTGCCTCCCACACTGTTGTCTTATATCTGAACGCACAGACACTGAGGCGTTACTCCAGTGTACAAGCTCCTGATGATCTGTGGAACAGATCTACCTCACCCAGCAAGGAAAAGAGAGGCAACCACAAGCCTCGCTGGTACTCACAGCATTTTACACAGGGTTAGGTTTGGGATAAGACAGATACTTCATGTTCTGCTTCAACATCTGAACAAAAATAGTCATACCACAAAGCTAATATATGCGTGTCATTTAGCAGCCCAGTTCACGTTGCTTGTGATGGCCTCAACCAATCTGCAACACACCAGGTGCCTCTTGCCTTTTCTGTTTCAAGTCAGCAGATGGTGCTTTTAGAAGGACCATCTTCCATCTCAGCTGCTTTAAAACCAAAGGAATCTGGTAGAGTCTGTAAAGAGATGCTCCAGTGAGCTGCATGTCACCAAAGAAGCCTAGAAGGGGAGTAAGAAGAGGATGTTGCATTCAGATCCTTAATACTGGTTGAAGTAAGAAAAGTCCAACAGTGGGTCAGAAGGCTTTGTGTGAAAATATAGGTCCCTTGAGGAGCCATGCTTTCATTTTTAGTAATGCGCTACTCTCTCGTCTCAGTGGTTTTTTACTGCTGTTTGTCAGGAAAGAGGCTCAAACTGCCCTCAAAGCACAGCACGTCAAGGTGGTGGAGTCTCTGTTCAATGTATTCTGCAGAGAGGCACAGAACAAGCTTCAAAAGAAGAAAGTGCCCACAAGAGACCCAACACCTCCTCAGAGCTGGCCAGGAGAGGAGGTGCTGGCCAGAAGGCCCATGCCCCTGCCGCGCTGCATTTGAGGGCCTCGAGGAGGACAGGGGAGGAGAGCGAGGCACGGTTTGTTTGTTACTCCCTTTTCAACAGTTCTGACCTTTTATGTTTGGTGCAGCCGCCGCCCTGTGGTTGGAATTTCAGCATGAAAATCTGAGCAATGTGAATGTACTTTAATAATATTATTCATAATATTTTTCATAATATTATTACACTATTATAATAATTTAAAAAATGTGTCTTTTTATATTCTTAAAATGTGCATTCCTACTGGCTTTTTTTTTTTTTTTTTTACAAAGATACTGAGCTTTTCACCCTCCTCTCCTCTCTCCCCTGCCCAGGCAGTGGAGCTGCAGCCGGATTTTCGTGGGGGCAGTTCCCCTACCTCAGGTACTGGGGAAACCTGGGGACCCCCTCTCTCTGCCTGCCTGCTCTTGGGCAGGGAGGGCAGAGTGGCCTCCAGCTGAGCTCCCAAACCACATGAGAGCAAAAGTAACTCACCAGGTGTCCCAGAGAGGCTCGCTGAACTGTTCCCAAACTCACGGGGTCAGTGCTAGGACTGGCCATCCCGCCTCTCATCCACCCCATTTTTTTCTTGCCGTAATAAACCCATAATTTTTCAGTCATTACCTTTGTGCTTTCAAGGGATCACCAGCAGCCTGGCTCCTGGAACAGAGCAAAGCACCAGGGCACGTGCTCAGACCCACAACCTCCTACAGCACCCTTTGCTGGTACTGAGCCACCCTCTCCCTGCAGAGCTCGCGACCCAGTTAAGGGTTCACACTGCTGCACCGTAACCCCAGCAGCATCGATGGTGCTTCCACTTGTCACCTGTGCTCATGGCATACTGATACCACAATAACAATAATAAATCCCAGATCTACACAGTTTTCTCAGCCCCTCTGTAATAACCACGAATCATAGAACCTTTAAGGTTGAAAAAGACCTCTAGGATCATCAAATCCAACCATCAACCCAACACCTCCATGTCTACTAAGCCATGTCCCGAAGTGCCACGTCTACACGCTTTTTGAACACCTCCAGGGACGGTGACTCCACCACCTCTCTGGGGAGCCTGTTCCAATGCCTGACCATACAAACATTATTCTAATGTCATCCAAGCAAATCTGTAATAAGTTTCAGTCCTGTATGGAAAATATTTCCATAAATGAGAATTTCTACATCGGTTTTCTTGCTGTTTTACAGAATAAACCTTGTCAGAAGCATTTGAACTTTAGCCCAGTTTACTGGTGATACTCAATGTGTTTCATAAACCTAGCAAAACTCAAAGCAGCTGAAATCAGACTAAGGGGTGCTCACTAGATAGTCATATGCAGAGGAAACCACAGAGGCATTTTAGCCCTAAGCATGTAGAAGTTAGCCAATATGGCTTTCCTGGTGTACTGCCGCAGCGAACAGCAACACAAAATTGATACTAGGCGGAAGATCAGCAGCAGATCTGCAAACACCACGAAGGAGCTGGCTCTCTACGGTTGCCTTAGCTGTGCCTCCCGCAGTTTGTTATAGCGTCGCCCGCACATGGAAGCAGATGGTATGCTACGTATCAATTTACTATGCCTCTCTTTCACAGATTTTTTTTCAGCTCCGTCTGTGCATTTTTATTCAAAAGGGGACCATATGGTCCCTGTGAGGTAGTTTATAAATAATTGTATATTTACAGTAGCAATTGAAACTGGAGTCACATGCTTACCTTCAGGAAGGCAGCTGAAAAGTAGCTAGCTGGGTACTATAGAGTTTGGAATGGTTTCCTCAGTACAGCATAGAGATATGCAATGAATAATTAAACAGAAATTGATTTCACGTGGCCTTCCTGATTGCGTTTGTTCTGCTACTGCCGCAAAACACAAGGTTCCTAATCAGAGCTGGCTGAAGAGAGAGGGGGCCATGTGTGCACCAGTGCCATCGCCTCCATCCGTCGTTTGCAGGCTGGAGCAACGATCCCACATCCCCACTCTGTCGGGGGCTGGATTAAGCTCTCGGTGAAGGATGGTCTAGGAAAGATGGTGTCATCTCACCAGGAGGCCCTCCTTTATTTCATCCTTGAAGTCTGCAGGGGCTGGTTTGAACCCCTATCTCAGCCCTTCCCCCAGGAGAGCAGTTTTCCAGGTGCAGATGGTTGGAGGGGAGCAGATGCCTACCCAGCACCACTTCCCCAAACACTCTGAGGGGTAAAGGCTCCTGCAAGCCATCACCACACTAGTGCCTCCTTCTGCTCCCTCCTCCTCTTCCTCCCTGTGTGCCCGTTGACCGTACCTTATTTCCAGCTCAGCAAAGAACAAATTTACCTTAAGAAAAAAACCAACTGCCTGAAGAAACAAGACCAACATCACCCATGTAAAACCCGAACCTTTTTCAAAGTGGCAGTGACTGAATTAGGGGCCACCTCTGCCCGCCCTGAGTATTTTCAGCACTGCCCTTGCTTTGGCGCATGAAGATTCCAAGGCGAAAGTGCACCTCCCTGGTACCAAGGGAGGGTGCAAGGTCAGATGTCCCAGATACTCAGTCTCCCCACTGGGGATAAAGTGCCAGAAGTGCTCCGCTCCTGCTTAGGTCAATAAATAAAAGTAGATTTTTTAAGAAATGCCTCAAATTGCTATTACTGGCCAGGATAGGTCAGTGGGAGTGCTCTCCCAACTACTCATCTGCAGGCTTAACTGGGAACACTGAAATAAATATTGCCCCTGACTCCCTAATCCCACACCTTCAGCTTGAGATCTGGGCTCCTCTGGTCACAGAAAACGCCGTAGTCCAATTCCTGCCTCATTCCCCACAGCCCTGGCACAATGGCTTTTCTGTGTCTAAGAATGAATATGGGATAAAAACGAAGATAAAACTGATTCAATCTAGGTTGCGACGTTATAAATCACTTTACTTATTCTCTATCACTTGCATTGCTGATGGATAATGAGATTTGCTTTTCATCACAATCCTCGGGGCTGATGCCTAAGAAGAGGACTGCGGGCTGCGATTTACCGAGTTGGGAGGCAGGATTAGGTGGGTTACGTAAGCAAGGCAGCAAAATCAATCATGAATGAAATTCAGTCGCATTCCAGTGTTGTGTTGAACCTGCCCTCTTCCCTTCAGCCTGAGGAGAAAAAAATGCAGAGATCTGTATGATGATTTGAGAAGCGGCTTTCAGGCACCGTCCCTCAGACTCCCCTCCAGTTTGGCTGTTCGCACTGCCAGATGCTGCCGGCACCTTCTGCTCCGGTTATCCAGCATGTTCATCGGTACCACATGCAGCAATGCGTGGTGATGTGTTTCTCTCACGCAAGGATGAAGGAAAAGTACTGTAATATATACATGCAGTCCCAGTTGATTCTTAAGTCTGCTCCTGGGCTCCTCAGTGATCAGTAAATCTAGATTTGGGCAAGGCTGTGGCTTGCCCACCAAGCACAGGAACAAGCACAGCCGGCCATAAGGTCTCCAGCAGCCACTGTGGGGATGGTGTGTGGGGTTTGCATCTCCTTCAGAGATGCCGGGCCTCCGGGGTGCTCCAGCGGTTTGCCTGAAGAAAGCTGGAGGAGGCATTGCCTGGGATTGCTGCCGTTTCGCCACTTCATGAGGTGGTTACAGCACGGGCCATCCTGCCCTTCCCCACACCTCGGGTAGGTCGCTCTGCAAAAGCATCTGCGACAGCGTGAGCTGCGGTGCAGAAAGCCACCCACCAGGGACTCAGCTGGTATCTTCCCCACGGCTGGAAGCTTTCTGCCCACTTTCCTTATTTAAAGAGTAAGAAAGGAGTTTTGGTTTTCATTGTTTTTCTTTTCGAGCTTGAAAACCAGGCTGTTCACAGTAACAGAGCTAGGTACAGATTAAAGTGTTTCCAATATCAGGACTAATGTCTGACTCCACAAAGTTATTTAGGCTCCTAATAACAAACACGGGCACCAGGCTTGCCCTAGATCTCCAAACTGAAATGCCTCTGAAGATCTGGGTCTAAGTGGCCATATCAGTAAACCCATGAAACTAATTATCCACAGAGGGCTATCAAAAGCAGAGACTAATCAGCTAAAAACACAGAGATTGCTTTTTGCTACCTGTTTCATTAATAACTATTTTGCTGTTATTGGTGATAATAGTTCAAACTCTTTTTCTCCTGCTGGGAGAACTTAAATGTCCCAAAGCACTGCTGTATAGGAATACAGTGCAACAGTACTGCGCTTCTGCAAGGGCTCCAGAAAGTAAAACTGACATAAAAATGAGAAGTACAATTTTTTGTCTAAACTAGTTCGCTGTGATAAAACGAGCAGCAAAATACCTACAAATACTGAATTTTTAAAAGTGATATTGCTTCATATAATCCATAATATTATTGGTTTAGCAATCCTACCTGTAAAGGTATAGACTCATTTGTATATATACAAGACCAGATAGTACACCGATACATATAATAACAATATCAGCGATGTGATCAAAGCGGCTTTAATTTTTGCTGAGTGACAAACAGATCCAGTAGTATCTGTCCTCTATTTTTAGCTTTAGTTCAGAACTCCGCATTGTCCCTGGCATAGTAAAATGACACCTTCCACAAAGACAAGAAATTCATTGACTTCATATTCTAAACAAGTCATTGTTAAAGTAAATGGAAGTCTCTTAACTCTTAACAATAGTGAGTCAGATGGATCTGACCTCTGCGGGTGGGACTTTAATTATGCCTGCTATGTTTAAGAAAGTACAGTATTGTAATAATATTATTCATTGCATACCAAGAGTTCCATCAAAGGCTTGACAATCCCAGGAAACGATGCACATCCTCACTTACAGTACTGCTAAAATGCTAAATATGTCCGGTCATATAAAGCCTGATCCTGTGAAGTTTTGGCATCGCCACTTCATAGGAACTAACAACATCTCCGGCCGTCCCTTTCCCTAAGGGACTGTCATTGTGCTCAATCACAGCTTGCCGCCTTTAGCTCTCTCTAAAAAAGGGTAACTGGGATAAAACTGCAACAAAAACAAGTGGTATTGCTGCTGTACAATGAAGTGTTTGTGAGGGTGGGAAGGAAGGGAGCTGAATAAGTGGTTATCTGATGGGGAAAGACAAGGATGGGTAATTTATAGCCTCTAGAGGACAGGAGGACTGCTGGAGGGAGACTGCAACGTGACATAAAAGCGGCGCCTCCGCAGAGCCTGCGGTCTCTCCTAACCCGCTCGGTTATGAGTTGGAGTTCCCAGCCACCAAACGTCCTCTCAAAGGGTGACATGCTGCCATCTACCGCTTCGGGGTCCGCCTGGAGCAGGGGCCGCTCGCCAGCTCTCCTGCCTGGCTGGTGGAAAGACCCATCAGGAGCGGTAAGTCCCGACACCTCCTTCAAATGATGTGGCTAATTGGTACTGGCTTGATAATTAATTTTGAACTGAGTTCATCGCAGTGAACAGAAAAGTTGTCTGAAAGGAGTTACTGCAGCAGTCAGGGGTTTTGCTGGAAATACAGGATGCCGCCGCTGAGTTGTACTTCTCATTCACAGCTAGTAGTGTCCACAGAAATAATCACAGCCCTATTCTGAGTCACAGGCTGTGTTTTAGACCCTGCTGAAATAGTTTTTTTCAGCTGGAAATTAGCCACAATGTTCAAGTATCTACAAAATTCAACTTTTCCCATAATCTTATGTTTTCATTGCAGCACTCGGGTCAGTAGGTGCGGTCCCGTGCCTGCTGGCATCCAACCCCACTATTTAGCTTTGCTGAACAGCTTGCTAAAACGCTTTCCTGGTGAGAACTGCTTTTCTGTCTTTGCTCTCTATTTGCAGGCCTACCTATCACTTACGTCTGGAAGACACCAGGTAGGAAACCTGCCAGCAGTTTCGGAGACAGCATCTCTTCTCCCATAGCCAGGAGGAGCATCTCTGGGGACACTTCGACTTTCCTCTCCTCAAACGGAGCCCCACCATATGACTAGTCGAGTCACTTTGCATCTTCTGCAACTTCTAGATGATCCTTGAGGTCACTTCCAACCTTAATGATTCTATTCTATTCTATTCCAGTTGTACAACAGCTGCTCAGTGGCTCCTCTGCAGGAGCTGTCCCAGGAAGGTTATCTGAGGGGGCTTTCCAGCGGCCCATCCTGACTCTCACTTGGAGAAGACGCCCTAGTCAAAGAGGATTTTGCATCATTTCCCACAATTATCTAAGTATCTAAAGCTTGAGAAAATATGGGCACTTGTAGCTGGCACGTACACAGTTTTTGTTTCAGTTTAAAATTTTCAAGAATTATTAGTCCATAGTCGATTGAAAAAACATATTTTCCCTTCAAAAATTAGAAAACTGCTTTACTAAAACTAGTGCAGAAATCCCCACAAACTACTGCCCCAGGAAGTGTTCCCAGGAGCAGGGGGGCCCACACACAAGCTGGCTGACAGGACTTGTCCCCCTGCCACACACAAGCCCAAGGGCCCAGCTCGCTCCCCGGCCACCTCAGGGACACCCCCTCCAGGGAGCAAGCTGCGTGGCTTTGAGGAACACCATTGGGAGGGCTGTCCACCTCTCCCACCACAAAAAAGGGAGCACCCAGAGGCCAGCTGCTACCTGATAAATTTGTCCCACCCGTAAAACAGTTCCTCACCTTGAGTCCTTTTGGAAAGGTGCTTGGTGAGTGGAGGAAGCAGAATAACTGCTCTCATGGACAGCAGTCCCCTCCAGGTCACCACACCACCAGCCTCCCACATGAGCTGGTATGTGGATGCTGTGATGGAGAAGATGGCATCATGGAAACAGTGCCTCTGCAGTGCTAGAAAATGTTCAACCATTCCAACATATTCCGAAGGGGCTGGATGAACATGGAGGATCCATCCAGTCTCTGCTGCAGATGTGCAGTCTCCGTGCTGGATCTCATTTGTGTTAAAAAGGTACAAAACTGTATTTGGAGTCTCTTTAGCACGTCTATTACTGACTTTAAAGCAGCTGGCAAAAATAAACAGCCTTATCAAAGGTGCTTAAAATGTTCCTCTTGGGCAGTGTACCCCAATACTTGAAAGATAAGGTCTGTCACACCTCAGATATGGACTCAGCCACACATTTAATGTCAAATCGAGTGGGTCACTACTGACTCCCCATACCAACTTAGCGTTATTAACAGCTACAAGATATGGAATGTGCTCCCTCAGCAAAAATGTGGCCTTCTATTTTATTAAAACTTTACAACATTTCTCTCTCACTAACCTGGGAGGATGGCATTTATATGATCTACTTAGCTTTCCAGCCTACCAAGTCAGAAATTTATAAAGCAGCTCACCTGATTTGATAGCATTTTCTTTTCTTTGTTTCCTGTACTTGCTCAAAAGCAGCTGGGCAGAAAAGGCCCTTGCAGCAAAGGCGGCTGATGGTATCCTCGGCTGCATCAGGAGGAGTTTGGCCAGCAGGTCAAGGGAGGTGATCCTTCCCCTCTAGTCAGCACTGAGGAGGCCACATCTGGAGTGCTGGGTCCAGTTCTGGTCTCCCCAGTACAAGACAGACATGGACATACTGGCGAGTCCAGCAAAGGGCCACAAGGATGATGAAGGAACTGGAGCATCTCACATATGAGGAGAGGCTGAGAGAGCTGGGACTGTTCAGCCTGGAGAAGAGGAGGCTCCGGAGGACCTCCTCAGTGTGTACAAGTATTTGAAAGGAGGGAGCTCTTTCCAGTGGTTCCCAGTGACAGGCCCAGAGGCAATGGGCACAACCTGAAACACAGGAAGTTCCCTCTGAATATCAGGAAACAGGCTTTCACTGTGAGAGGTGACTGAGCACTGGCAGATGTTATCCAGGGAGGTTGTGGTCTCTGTCCTTGGACATATTCAAAAGCCATCTGGACACCGTCCTGGGCAACCCACGTTAAGTGGCCCCACCAGAGCAGGGTGGGGCTGGGCCAGATGACCTCCAGAGGTGCCTTCCAGTCTCAACCATTCTGGCATTCTGTGAATTCTGTCTGATAAACAAATGGATACACAACCATCCTGTATGGGTGACAAGGATATATCCAGTGCGACAAGCACACACAGACCGAAGGGCAACGGCCCACTGCTGTGGGCAATGAGGGTGGTTCTCTGCAGGCATTCCACCTCAACAGGTCTCCAGTAATAGCAAGGTATTGGGGGAAGAAGGTAACAAAGACAGTGTTGGTTCCTTTGACAGCCGGCTAATTGGGTTTGATAGCTCAGATCCTTTCTGATATTATGTGATAGTTGCCCCCCAGTCACTCTTTTTATCTCCTGGGTCCACTGAAGAGACAATGGGTCTTCCTTGCATGCAGACACTACTCCAAAATCTTTCACCTGTGTCCTGTGAGCTTTACCTGGGTGACAGGTTCATATTGTAGCAGTCCCGCTGTTCCCCCATGCAGAGCTGAGAGCAGCAGGGACAGAGAGCTCACAGCACACAGTGCACCCCATGGCTTGGGAACCCCAAGACTGCAGCAGAGGGGGCATCAGAAGGTGCCCACCTCACTGAATTCCTTTTGGGAAGGTTACTTCACTATTTCTGATTATTATTTACAGGTGTGAAGGTGCTTACTGCTTTGGTTAGATTTTCTTTTAGCATTTTAAATTCAAAGGACTAAGAAACTTCAGGTAGAAAAAGCCCCCCTGAAAAAAATCCCAGCTTAACTGCTGAAAGTAATTTTTGAATGTAACCATAGGAGAACAAAATAAAACAAAACAGCCTTGAAAAACCCTGAGGCATGTGATGATGGACCTAGGAAATAATTACATTTGTGCTTAATTTTATATCCTATGAGTAATCTTGGCAATTCGACAGTAACTCTTCACAGTGTATAAGCCGAGCACCTCCTCCAGCCCAGCCTGGATGGTGCTGCTTCAGCCTGAGCACCGTAACGTTAACAAGTCCTCCACCTAGCTGCCCGTTTCCATAATGTCAGCCCGAGCAGCTGCAGACAGGCAGAGGCCCGCTGAAGTGTTATTTTGCAGGGGAGTGCCAGAAATTATTTATTTCAGCAGAGTTTTGAACATACTGTACCATTCTTCGAGTGTATTAAGTGGGTGTACTTTTAGTAGAGTGCATGCTCAATTCTTGTTTTGGGTAAAAAGATTGTTTGTTAGGCACTAAAAATACACCAGCGGTATTATATACGATTAAGGGATGTTCTTTTCACTGGTGCCCTTATTAGCGAGTCTGCTACGAAAAATGTGTTTATTAGACAGCTAACAGCACTTCAGTTTGTATTGGACCATTAGCGAGCAACATCGTGGGTGACTCTTCGGCTGTTTCTGGGTGATCAGCTGGGAGATTATTGCCTAATAACACAGCCCGGTTTGGGTGCAGCAAATCACTGATGTTCAAGTTATGTTATCGATGTAAAGTATTTGATAATGATACACAGCTGAATGACTGCTTGGAAAAGCTGATGATGGTGGTCTTGGCACTGATGTAATTCATGCGAGCTATACAGCAAATAATCTGAAGTCTGAAATGATTTTTTTTTAAGTTATGGCCAAGTTATGTCCTTATTTTAGTCCCTTGGACTATTGCCTGTTGTGCTCAGGACTCGCCATTTGCTGGATGTATTTAAAGAAAGATACACAGCTCTAAAATCAGTTAACAGAAGTTAATAGAAGAAATGGTCTGAAAGTCCCCCGAGGAGGTGCCCAGCCCTTGAGAGCTGCTGCGTCACATCAACTCCTCTTTCCACTTGTGTGACACTGAACTACACTGCTGGTTTCTGCCCTCTCTGAAGAAGACCCATGCAACCAACACAGGACATCAACAAACTGACTTGGCAGACTCAGACTTAGCGAAAAGATGAAATGAGCTGCCTCAAAAAAGATATCATCAAGTAGAATCATCTTTCCTTGTCACCGCCTCACCAACTCTACCAGCACTACCAAAAGTATACATGGATCATCTCCTGCCCTCTCTGGGTATTTCCAGACAAGCTTGGTAGACTCTTGGCAGAACTTCACCACTTCGCAGACTGAAGAGGAAAGACCTGCCACATCAGGAGAGACACTGGAACCTAGTAAGGCTCTCCCTGTGTAACACCCAGTGCAACTAAGAAAAGGTGACGCGTGACAGCAGTAGGTGACTCCCTTCTGAGAGGTGCAGAGGCACTGTCTGCTGACCTGATGCACTCTCTAGAGAGGTGGGCTGCCTACTGGGGACTCAGATCAGGGATGTCACCAAGAGACTACCAAGCCTCATACAGCCCGCTGACTGTTATCTGCTGCTGCTGTTTCATGTGGGCACCAGTATCAGAGCCAGGAGCTATCTGAGGAGCATCAGGAAGAATTACAGAGTCCTGGAGTGGTGGTAGGGGACTCTGGAGCACAGGTGGTTTTTTTTCACCAATCCTCCCAGTCAAAGGGAAGAGGTTTGAAAAGGCCAGATGAACCTGGCAAGTCAACAATGGTTACAGAACCCGTGCCACAGGCAGGGGTTTAGCTGCTTAGACCATGGGAGAAACCTGGTCTGCTGGGGGCTCATGGGGTCCATCTGTCAGAGAAGGGTAAGAGCATCTTTAGTCATAGGCTTGCCAAGCTGGTGAAGAGGGCTTTAAACTAAAGTTGCCAGGGGAGGGGAACATCAATGCATCTCACTCCTACCAGTTTGATGCTAGTGCCAGCAACAGATGCCCAGAGCTGGGAGAAGGATCACAGGTGCTGACCTGAGATCAGGAGGAGATCTCAGGAGAGCAGGAGAGCCCCTGAAGGGCAGCACAAAGGAATTCTAGACAGTTCATCAGCTTCATTGGTGGTCCAACTTCAATGCCTCTATGCAAACGCACGTAGCATGGAACATAAACAAGAGGAGTTGGAGTCATGCGCACACCTGCAGGCCTGTGATCTTATTGGCATCACAGAGACATGTTGGGATAGCTCCTATGACTGGTGTGTTGGAATGGAAGGATACAGGCTCTTTAGGAAGGACAGGCAGGGGACATGAGGAGAAGGTATTGCCCTCTGTATCAACCACCAGCTGGAGTGCATGGAGCTCCACCTGGGGATGGATGAGGAGCTGAATGAGAACTTATGGGTCAGGACTAAAGAAAGGGCAGGGACAGGGGACATTATAGTGGNAAGAAAGGGCAGGGACAGGGGACATTAT
>VWZZ01004367.1:0-31899 GCA_013399095.1 Psophia crepitans
AGATTGGATATTAGAAAAAAATTATTTCCTGTGAGAAACAGGAACAGATTGCAAAGAGAAGGTGTGGAGGTCCCATCCCTGGAAGTGTTCAAGGCCAGGTTGAATGGGGCTTTGGGCAACCTGGTCTAGTGGAGGGTGTCACTTGGGTGACAAGGGTGATCCCTGTCATCCCTTCCAACCCTAACCATTCTATGATTCTATGAAAAATGTCAGAGAAGCTACTGGACAACTTGGCTCAAAATCCTTTCTGAGCATCTCTCATCTGCTACAAGAATATTCTTGTTACAGCAAGATACATTGGATAAACAGAGATACGTCACTGCACAACAGAAGCAGAAGCAACTGCAACTTTGTCATTTTCCTTCACTGTTTGTAAAAAGTTATCCAGCATTGTGTGACGATAGACCAGCCCTCCTGCCTATATGTTGCATTTATTTTGATAATCCTGTCTTTGCTTTTGCAGCATAGTATTCTGATTACGTTTGGTTCTTGCTGTCTTTTCTAGGCTGGCTATCATTTTAAGCCTGCCTATTAGATTAAAATATAGGAATCTAATCTCAACAGTCTTTATGCCTTGGTGAATAAACAGATTTTTAGATGGTTTATTCAGATTTTTAGTTATATATTCATTATCTGCTGTATGACTGGACAGACTTAGGTTATTACTTTTTCCTATTACCTTAAATTGCTGTACAAAGCTCTTTTTAAAAAGGTCCTCAAAATATTCAAATTAGTTACAATGCAGAAACTACTTTAGCCACAAGAGAGTGCTCTTGTAAAAACATAAGGCTGCTTGAGAAACTAGCACATTTTGCACTTTAACAATGAAAAATAGTTTTAGTAATTAGTGTTTACTTTAATTATTGTATTTCAGGAAATTAAACACTGATGTAAATTAGCACAGTATTCCCCATTCCATTTATATTCACCTTTTTATTTGTTTTTAATTAAAGCCAAGAACTAGTAAATAACATGCATGTAGCTACATTTCTTTTGAACTAACAACAAAGTTTTATTATGCAATCTTGTTTTCTCTAACATTTTGTCCCTCACTCTTCACTTACACAGTGCAATGACCCTTAGAGACAAAATATATCAATTCAGTATGAAAATACAGCTCCAGCCACAATAATGTGCTTGCTTTATAGGAAAGTTTTTATATTAGATAAACTCTTCCTCATGCCCTTTGCAGGTTAAATTACACCTTTTTAGGTGCTTAAATAAAAGCTTACACCTTTGAGACCTTAGAAGGACCTATCTCTTCATAATGTCCTAGCCAAGGATGGTTTGCAAATGCAGGATAGAGCATCTCACCCGTAATTGTGTAAACCAGTGAAATTCTGCAATTCAGCAGTAATTATATCCTAGTGACAGACACCCTGCCTAGTTCAAAAACAACCTGAACTTTGTATAAAGAGCACAGGATCACAGGGGAGCTAGATCTTCCTTCTTGATTTGACCTACCTGTATTTGTTGAAGATCAAAGCACAATGCTGCCCTAGTTTATGTCAGTGACTGACCCAGTACAAATGAGTATCTGTCTATGTCACATCTTGCTCTCATAAAATACATTTAAATCCAAAGGAATGAAGTGACTTTTTCTAACTTTTTCCCCAATAACTCTTTCCCTGACTAGAGGACTTGGCAAGTGGTTATGTTTAGCTTCTTGAAGTCCAATTTGTGTTTATAAAGCAGAAAACTGCATCAATTGGAGAGTGTGGTCTTTTATGCTTACAACCATTTCTCATCACTTCTGATGACATACTTTATTCTACTCTCATTAAAATCAATGGCAAAGTCTGTTTATTTCAGTCACTGCAGGATGTGGCCATTAATATGTTAATTTCTAATCTTCCCTTCCAAATTCTACCATCTGCTTTTTTTTTTTTCTGTTTTGAATAAAAAATGTGTTTTACAGACATATTTTCAGTTACTAATGTTATTACTTTCCTTATGCATGATTCTCTTCAGCTGAACTTTCCAGATGGTATCCAAGATCCAAGCATCTTTTCTTTACATTCCTCATTTTAAAGTTGCTACTGCATGATAAATATTGAATTAGAATAACAACCTTTCTCAGGTACCAAAATAGCTCACCCTTCTGATCTCATTATTTTCTTCTATTCTTCCTCTAGATCTAATAGCTTTCTGTCCTCGACTTGCAGTGCTTAAAATATCTATGACTCATTAATTGTAAAAAAATTGTCTTTTTATTCATTAGTAGTAGAGCTTTTCATTGAATGTCCCAGCAGTGGCCCAAGACAATTTAGATAAAAACCATTATTTCTTCTGTCTAGACAGGAATTAATTTGTAGTTTTGCCCTTTTGCATGGGAATGATGGAGAATTGTTGTCATTTGGTGTAATATAGAAGAGACTTTTGCACCTTTAATCTGCAGATCAGATATTGTCAACATTCCCTTTATGACCAAGGTGGCCACAATTCAGCCAAGTACTTAAACAGATGCTTTTCCTTAATGATGTAATTTCACAGTAATTATGAATGTATTTAAAGTTACACTTCTGTTCCACACATTGCCTTCTGAAGGTTTTCTTCTTTGAATGAAAAGAATTTACTTGTATTTTTATGTCTTTTAAACAAAACTGTATGGCTTATGATATTCAGTAACTACCGATATCAATAAAGTAGATATTAAATTAGAGGTATGTATAGAACACACATTGTACACACCCTAAAACACATGTACATCACTGAATACATTATCGAACACAAAATGTGGACTGCATGATTTATTGTCATCAAACTTTCAGTGTCTAGACAAATACAGAAGGTATTGTCAAACTAAATACATGTCTAGACACATTAAAAACTGTCCCTGTTTCAAAGATATTGAGAATCTGCTGCTGACACTAAACCCAAAAGTTATTAGATACTCAGTCTATCTGTCATAAAAAATGGTATAATTATTTGCCACACTATGTTTTTATTGTTCATTAACTGTGGTCTGCTTGCTCAGATATTTTGGCCATATAAGAACTGTTCTTATACCCTGAAGTTGTATCGTAAATTTTCTTTCTTTTCCCAGAAATCTTTATACCATTTACCTATACACAATTATTGAAAAAAACCCAACAAACCAAAACAACAACAACAAAAAACCAAACGACAAAACCCACCACAAAAAAACACAACCAACCAACCAATCCCCAAAACAAACAAAAACACAAAGAAAAGTTCTTTTCATTTAGATTTCAGTCAAGGAAACAACCTTCCTTCCTTACTTCTTCATAAATGCCATTACATTACACATTTGCTTAAAGTATCTTAAAGTGAGTATAGATCACATAATGGATCTTAAAAATCTTTGAAGCTAGTGAGGCTAAACCATGGTAACTGCTAATACTTGTGCTGAAAACGATCAGTTGCAGAATATCTATATTATTTTTCCAGTCACTTATTTCGTGCCTGGTTTCAAGGTACTTTTTCAGGTCTAGCAGTTTTTCAGAACACTGAGTATCAGTCAGGCAAGCTCCTGCCTCCCTACAAAACGTGTGCAAACATGCTTGTAGTAATGCTAAGTAACATCAGTGCAATTTGCCTTCATTAATTCCTGGCTATGGCCAGGCTCTGGTATTTCCATCCTTAATAAGTGCATCTCAACAACACAATAGGTTGTTTTCAGGTATGAAGGTGCCTTGCACCTGTTATCTGCGCTCCTATGGTAGATGTTTGAGCACAGCAGTGGTGCACTCAAGTGATTTACCTCCTAGTGGAATCATGATCGAAGTCACTTCTGGGGCACATCTAAGGCATACCACCACCAATTTAAATGTGAGGTCCTCCAGTGCTTAGCTCTTATGGATTTCAAACCAAGTGCTGGTAATTTTAGCTATTTTGTAGTGAGAAGTGTTTTTGTAATAATTGGTAGTAATTTATTTATGAGTAAAGCATGTCCACAGATTCTGTACTTAAATACTTCTCCTTCCCTTGTATTTTCCAATCAGATGAATCATGTTTTTCAACACATTTTGTTAGACTAAGATAGCCATAAATATTTACTCTCATATTGTAAAATAGATTCTCCATTTATTATCACTTATTCCAGTTCAAATGTGCTTTTTGAGACTAGGGGACCAGAGCTGCATGCAAATACACATATACTAACAATGTCTTCTGCAAAGATACTAAAACTCTACAATTGACATGTTTTTTTGTGGCATTTTCTTCTACCTGAAGTTCTAGAACTTCACTGAGAAAACTGCAATACCTGAGCAGCTTGTTGTCACCATAGTTTCTCTTCTTCTGTCATGGCCTCTAGAAAACAAGTCCACAGCTTACAATGATCTTACATACTTCAAATTTGTCCTGGTTTCAGCTGAGAGAGAGTTAATTTTCTTCACAGCAGTCAGTATGGGGCTGTGTTTTGGGTTTGCGCTGGAAGCAGCGCTGATAGTGGAGTGATGTTTTTGCTGTTGCTGAGCGATGCTTACACAGAGCCAAGGCCTTTGCTGCTTCTCACACCGACCTGTCGGCGGGATGGCTGGGGGTGCGTGGGGAGTTGGGAGGGGACAGACAGGGCAGCTGACCCNGTGACGTTCGGAGTGATGGCGTTTGTCTTCCCAAGTAACCATTACGCGTGACGGAGCCCTGCTGTCCTGGGGATGGCTGAACCCCTGCCTGCCATGGGGAGCGGTGAATTAATTCCTTGTTTTGCTTTGCTTGTGCACGCGGCTTTTGCTTCACTTATTAAACTCTTGTACCTGAACCCACGAGTTTTCTCACTTTCACTCTTCTGATTTTCTTCCCTTTTCCAATGAGGGGGACTGAGCGAGCGTCTGCGTGGTGCTCAGCTGCTAGCTGGGCTAAAACCATGATGGTTTTTGGCACCCAGCGTGGGGCACAATGGGTTTGAGATAACAACAGATTTGATTGGGATGTGCTAGATTGAATTTATAGCTGTTATTGTTGTTTAGCTATTAATTAGCAGGCTCCTGTGCTTGCCATGGGGCTGGCTTGCCTTACTGTATAGTGGAGTCTAGTGCTCGTTAGTTGCTGCTTTTTGCTTTACAATTTCTTTTATATCAATTTTCAGCTTGCTTTATTTATTCCAGAGTCATGATCTGCTCTCTGCAGTACTGGTCAAACTTTTCAGCCTTGTGTTTTACATGGATTTCATGACCTATGCCTGGTAACATAGCCAAATATGAAAATGTTAAATATTTATTGCAAGACTAAATCTAAGGAACACTCCAATCTCCCTTTCATTTCAGTAATCTGCATTTAATACCCACCAGAAAGTGTCTTTGTTCATTTTTATAGTTCTTTTATTAACCGATGGAAGATCTCTATCTTGAATGATATGTTTTTAAATAGTATCATACTGTTTAGATCCCAATTCTTTTGTATTAACCTTATATGAGAAATTACCTTATTAGGAAAGATAGTTAATAACTGTAATGTGATATATATTTAATAAACTAAATTGTGGTTTATATAATTTTCCATTTCCTTCTGTCTCTGATAATAGTGATGTTTTTGAAACAAATTGTCCCCCTCCCCCCAAAAAATCATGATTCTTAGAACAAAGTTGCAGACTTTTACTTGTCTCATTCTGCTTAATTACTTTCTTTTTTCTATGTTTTTTTTCCTACTCTCCTACTATATTGCTGGTATGTGTTAATGCGCTATTTGATATGTTAGTTCTTTTAGTAGTCTGGATATAGATTTTTCAGACATCCAATATAATCATTGCAAACAGCCCAAAGTTTACTCACAGCTTATGTATGATATTCTAATAGCCTTTTTTCACTGTCTTTAAATTACTTTTCCCTTAGTATTACATGCATCATCATCATTATTGAAAATGGAACCAAAACATGTATTTAGTATGTTGGCAACACCTCTATCATTCCTGATCTGTATCTTTCCTTCCACAAACTCAGGTCCATTTCTCTTTTCATCCTCCTTCCATATATGCTTATGAAGAACCTTTTTACCACTCACTTTATTTTCTTTACTTCTTCCTTTAAATTTTACTTTTTAAACTTCTGAGATACAGCTGTCCTGATCATAGACTCATGGATTCACAGAATCACAGACTGGTTGAAGTTGGAAGAGACATCCACTCCAACGCCCCTGGCTCAAGCAGGAACACCTAGAGCCAGTTGCCCAGGACCGTGTCCAGGTGGCTTTTGAATATCTCCAAGGATGAAGATTCCAAAATCTTGCTGGGCAACCTGTGCCAGTGCTCGGTCACCTTCACAGTGAAAAAGTGTCTGCTGATGTTCAGAGGGAACATCCTGTGTTTCAGTTTGTGCCCATTCCCTCTGTTCCTGTCACTGGGTACCACTGGAAAGAGCCTGGCCCAACCTTTTTTACATCCTCCCTTCAGGTATTTGTATACATTGATAAGATTGTCCTAAGGTGAACCCCTTCTCTAGGGTAAGCAGGCCCAGTTATCTCTGCTTTTCCTCATAGGAGAGATGCTCCAACCCCTTTGACATCTTCATGGCCCTTCACTGGGCTCTCTTGAGTATGGCCAGTTCTGTCTTGTACTGGGGATCCCAGAACTGAAAAGGTTCAGGTACTCTGGATAATCTCTTTTTTTATATCTTTTAATTGCAGATTATGTATTTTAATTCTCTTTTTGAGATGTTTATTCCTCCTAGTGGTCTGGTAAACAGTAATTTCTGTATAGGTTTAGTGATCTTTGTGATGACTGGTACACATACTAATAAAGTAAACCTAAGTTAAATGCATCTTGAAACCCTGAACAGCATACTTAAGGAGGTCTCAGGTATTAATTTTTATCTTACTGGGTTGGCTGAAAATGGACCTAATTCCTGACTTTGAATGAACCCTTCAAAAACTTGGATGGAGACTGAGTTGAAAAACCATAATTTCTAAATGCAATTATGTTTTATAAACTATTGAGCACCCATGACTCTTAAGAACTTTTTCTTTACGGTTGGATGTTACTGCTTTCTTTCATTTAACTTAATAATGAGTTAAAAAACGAACCAAACCCTAGAAAGAGCTATTCCTGACTGCTAGCTTGTTACTGTAATTGTAAATTGACAATTATTTAGCATAGTATCTATCTGAATGGCTGAAATGTTTCATGAGACTTAAGCTTTGATATTTCCACAATTTTCATTAGGAGAAAAATTCTCTAGACATACTCTAATTTGGAAAGTTTCCTGGATTTTTCAGCTTCTCTTTCCCACTACTTAGTTTTATGCTATTATTCTCAGTCTAATCTCCTTGAATCAGCTTATTAAAAACTCTAGGATACACATCATTAACCTGCTGTATACAAACGTAATAATTCACTGTTTGATGACTTGTGGTTATCTCTTTATCAGTACATTGGGGAATGAATTGGATACCTTTAGAGCTAAAAGCATGAATTTTCTGATCTCAGTGAGGAAGACAAAAAAGAAAGCAGACTATATACCCTGTGTACCAAATAGTGAGGGAAAATAAATAAGCACTAAGTATTGGATTAAACTGCAGCTTACTATGAAAATTACTTTCAAGCAAGTAGTACAGAGACACAATCTAGAGGAAATCTCAAATGATCTATCACCTGAAATGGTCTGTTAGTCATATTTTGCACTGAAGGATGTTAGAATCTGTGTAAACACCGATATACTCTGTGAGCACAACATTAGGATATTCCTAATTTTTGTTCCAATCCATCACTCTGAGGAATCTCATCATCCATGGTTTTGGTTATAATTTTTTCTTTTCTTGTTCATACTCAAACAGTTCATTATGTATGTAGAAAGATTGGATGTCCTGGGTCTGTTAGATATTGTTAGATATTTTTCTCACCAGCCTACCTCTCCTTGTGTAAGAGAACTGTACTTTTAAAATGTTCTGCTCTTGCACAGGAGATCCAAGAAAAAATATTTTACCCTCTGGGAAGCGTTAGATTAAAGCACTCTTTTTTTATATATATAATTTATTTTTCTTTTTCTCATGCAATACGAACTGCATGGGACTAAACATTGGCTACACCAATCTATTTTGCCATCTTCCTAAAACTCTGCCTAAGTTATAAAAGCATGCCTTTATGTCTGTGTCTACAAATTCCTGATTACAGGAAGCATATCCGATGTCTGTAACTGTAGGGGAGAAAGAGAAAAGTATAAATTTCTGGCTCAGAGCATTTTTGAAGCTGTACTACTACGCCAACCAAGATGTGTGCATTCCCTAGTACAAAGACTTTGTATATTAGGTTTATACATCAATGGTCTTCATTCTATTGACTTTCAATAGTTTGACCATTTTAATAAGCATCAAAACCTTATTTTAACAGCTAGATCTGCCTTCTAGACCTCCTGTTGATTTTATATTTTGTTTTCTATTATATTTAATATTCTGAATCAGTGCCATGAGGAGCTTTGAATGAGATATCTACTTAGCTGAAAAAATTCCCTAGAGCAACTCAATATGCATTATTTTCAAAGGTTAGAAATATTTTTCCACACAATTAACGCAAAACCATATTTTCATAGATTTGCCTTAAGCTTGCATGAACTTTCTTAAAAGATTCCTTTGCAGGAGCTAAATGTAGAGCTAAACACATTTCTGCTATGATAACCTCAATTTCCCTAACATCTGACAAGAATATAGGGTCTCTTTTGCAGTGTAATAAAAGGTATATATTTTACTTTTTTTTTCCAAAAGAAAATGTTCCTGCTTTCTACTTGGTATTTATTTCAGACTCTTCTAGCATTTATTTTTAGCTTTTGGAAGATTCTGACTTTTATTAGATTCACCACTGCATGGCAAACACGTGACAGAGATAAGTCCGTCCATAGTGGATACCATGCTGAGGACTCTGCTCTTCTGCTGTTGGAACAACGAGGGTATTGATGCTGAGTGGCATGAGGCTAAAACTCACTAATGTGCATAGATATGGCTTTTAGGTAGAGCCCTACTGAGACTGAGGATTTTCTCTTCATCATCTTAGCGATGTACTTTTCCTGTAAACTTGTTGTGAGGCACCTAGAAGTCCTTCTTTTCAGCACTATACTCTCATGTTCTTTGGCATGTTTGCTCTTTCAGTAAAGTCCCAGAGATGTGCATTCAGCTCTCTGCATCTTTGTTATGATTCTGCTAGTAGCAGTACGCTTTCCTGGGAACTAAGAGCCCTCTTACTTTCCTCTTACATCTCAAAGAGTTCTGGGGAGCGACATAATTTCTGAGCTGCTAAGACTGCTTCAGGATGTATAATATTTTGGTGATATTTGAACTTTAGTCTACTGTTCCTCTCATTATAATGAATTTATTCACAATACAATCTTCAAATCTGATGGTTTCGATGCTACAGAAACCTTCCTCTTCTGGAAGCATTCTGTGAAGATGAAAATTATTTCAAACTCATCATGATCAAAATGATTCCAATGTACAAGCGCATCTGTTTGGACATTCATAAATAAGATTTTCAGCTTAAACTTCACCTTGACCTCCAATGTTAGCATTTGATAGCTTGCAGTCTTTACAGCTACCATCCTCTTTTGCACAGGTCATGCAATGTGTAACCAAAAAATGAAGTCCCTCCTGTACGATAAAAGTGTCTATGCAGGTAACTCCAAATGTTAATGTTCACATACCATGAGTCGTTCACATGCATATTGAAAGCTTAGACAGATCAGGGAATAGAAGCTGACCAAGACTTTGAATTGATCTCCCTGAAAAGGGAAATTGCAAATCTGTTACTCTGCAATTACTTTCCCTGTAACTGCTCTTTTCTGTCATTGTGGAAGTGGGAATATGCAACCTATGTTGTTTACATTCAGGTTTGGAGATTTTCCAAATTGTCACGCGGAATGATTACTTGGGAAGACAAACACCATCACTCTGAACGCCACTGCCCCACCCTTCCTCTTCCTCCCAAGCCCCTTATAAACCGAGCATGACGTCATATGGTATGGAATATCCCTTTGGTCAGTTGGGGTCAGCTGCCCTGTCTGTCCCCTCCCAACTCCCCGCACACCCCCAGCCATCCCGCCGGGGGGGCGGTGCAAGAAGCAGCAAAGGCCTTGGCTCTGTGTAAGCATCGCCCAGCAACAGCAAAAACATCTCTGCACTATCAGTGCTGCTTCCAGCACAAACCCAAAACACAGCCCCATACTGACTGCTGTGAAGAAAATTAACTCTCTCTCAGCTGAAACCAGGACACTGGGTCATTAATAAAAGTGTTATTAAACGGCGCTGGCCCCACTAGTGATCCTTGGTGCACACTGGTGGTGAATGTCCTCCAACAGCATTTCATTCTGCCGATCACAACTCAAGACCTTCAGCATCACACAATAGTCAGTCTATGGCTGTTTGTGTACATTTAGCTGAAGCTTTATCATCACTCCTAATGCCACAGTGGTGTTTAATTTTTCACAAGAAATAAACAACTAATTTAAAATGCTTTGAAACACTGTTAATCATACTTGAAGAATCTAATTACACACAATAATTTTGTAACATTTTAAACATAATGTATTTATGGAATAATTAATTTATTTGTGTGTAAGTAAATTTAATCATATTAATGATATAAAGAAAAATTAAAGCCCCATATTTCTTCATTATATAAATACCCAAACGCAGAATTGAAATAACCCCTAATGTAATTATAAGTAAATGCAGCATTTTCCAAAAGGAATATTACCATCACTAGCACATAATCTTGCCAAGTTATTATCATAACCAAGGAAAGAAAAAGATTAGAGAAAGCAGCTCTGAAAGAGCAGCCTCATTTTCTCCAACAGAAATATGTCAGAATATCAGACTATCAGAATATATGAAGAACTCCTTTCCCTTCACACATATGGGAAGCCATGAGTTTAGATGCAAGTTGTGTGTGTGAGTGTCTCCTACTGTGCACAGCAAGGAGTAACAGGTTACTATGGGGGAAAGGGGTTGTCCTCGATCAGCTGATCACCACACAGGTAGTAAAGAACAAAGGTAGAGACTTTTTCCTGCATGACAGCAAACTCTGTCTTCTGTCTGCATAAGGGTTCTTTCCTTACATGTGCTGTCTGACAGCCAAAACATAAGCTAGCACATAAATTTTATGTGAACCAGGACTGTCTAGCTTGGATGCATCACAGGTTTGACTCAGAATGCATGTCTTAACTACACCAACTTACTGCCCTCATTTCTTGTCCAGAAAACAATTTTTGGCTCTGCATGAATATTTTAAAATTCTTTCCACTGCAGTTACAAACTCCTCTGTCTACTGTGGGAATCAGCACTCAGACTTCTCTTCTGCAGTGCAGACAAAACTGCAAGCTGTTGAGCTTTGTAAATCATGGTTAGAGGTGCATTTCAAGGAACTAGCTGTACTTCAACTCTGAGTGGGCAGAGTACAAGGAAAGGGAAGGTGGAAAATGGTAGCTGGTAGTCGAATTACATGGAAACAATAATTGTATAACCAGTATGGGAAAAGTATAATTGAATTGTACCCATATATTCATTTTATACCTATCTGGATGAGTTAAATGACACAAGGTCCAGGCTCAGCGAAAGAACCATTCACTCATATTGGTGATGTAACAAAGTAGCTACAAGAACACTGTACTGGGTGTAACTGGTAGGCTGACTGGGTAGCCGGTGGCTGCAGGATGCCGTCAGTGGAGGATGCTCTAAGCTGCTCTGGATCAGTCACAGCCAGTTTCGTGGGCTCCTACACTGCTCTAAACATCCCACCCTGCACCAAAACTGCAGAAAGTCAAGGGACTCCCCGGTGCCCTGATTCACAGCTGTGTTGGAAAGAGCAGCAGTTACAGGAGGCATGAGAAAATTAAGGAGAAAACACCTCCAGAGAAATGGAGGGGACATGTGCAAGGAGACATCTTTGCGGGGACGGTTGAAGCTGCCCTACTGAAAAGAGGCACTCCATGCCAGAGGAGGTACCTCTGAGGGACTGCACACTGCAGGTGACCCATGTCAGGGAAGAGACACCATTAAGGGACTACAGCCATGGGTGATCCATGCATACAAATGAGAAAGAAGCAAGGACCAGCAGAAAGAAAACATTGCTCACTGACCCCATGTCCTGGTTTCAGCTGCGAGAGAATTTTCTTCACAGCAGCCAGTATGGGGCTGTGTTTTGGATTTGTGCAGGAAGCAGCGCTGATAGTGCAGAGATGTTTTTGCTGTTGTTGGGCGATGCTTACACAGAGCCAAGGACTTTGCTGCTTCTCGTACCNGCCCTGCTGTCCTGCGGATGGCTGAACCCCTGCCTGCCATGGGGAGCGGTGAATTAATTCTGTGTTTTGCTTTGTTTGTGCACGCGGCTTTTGCTTTACCTTTTAAACTGTCTGTATCTAAACCCATGAGTTTTCTCACTTTCACTCTTCTGATTCTCTTCCCCATCTCAACGGGGAGGGACTGAGTGAGCCGCTGCGTGGTGCTCAGCTGCCAGTTGGGGTAAAACCATGACATCCTACCCTTCCACATCGCCAGAAGGACTGGAGAGGGAGAAGTGCAACATAAGATGAAAACAAGGAAGGTTGAGATGTGGAAGATGGAGGACATGAGCTGAGCACAAGGAGGAAAGATATTTCCTTGTTAATTTATGTCTTCTTTTTTTTTCCTCTCCTCTCAATATGGGGAAAAAATAATTTGCAATACACTAAATTAAGTAAAATTCCCCAGTTTGAGACTGTTTCACCCACAACAGCTACCACACCATACCTGAGGTACCTGGCCTACCCCTGACACTGTAGAAGAGGAGACAAATCTGGAAACAGCTACAAGACTGTTGTTGAAAAAACGTTTGACCTCTAGAGGTCATATCCCACCTAAATCATTCTATGTTTATAGGTTTTTTCATTTTATTAACTCACATCTTATTCAACAATTATTATGTGATATTTACATAGGTAGTCACGTGATTTAGCCTGCATCCAGAAAAATTTTAAGTACTGAATTATAGTACACTGTTCATCTGTTCTTAATTCTCTCTGAGTGATTTTAAAACAAGATCTGTGTAACAAACTTCTGCCAAGAATGATTCCAACATACAAAGTATCTGAATCTGGCAGCAGGTTGCCCAGAGAAGTTGTGGAGGCCCCATCCCTGGAAGTGTTCAAGGCCAGGTTCGATGGGGCTTTGGGCAGCCTGGTCTAGTGTAGGGTGTCCCTGCCCATGGCAGGGGGGTTGGAACTATATGATCCTTGTGGTCCCTTCCAATCCAAACCATTCTATGATTCTGTGAATCCAAACAAAGGGTCTGAATCCAAACCTCCAAATTGAAAACAAGGTATATCAGGGTTCTCACTGAGAAACCGTCTGTACAAGAAAAAGATTCTTGATGTTTCTCCAGGACAATATGCACCAGTTTTCTCAGGCTAGATGTGCTCAACTTTCAAATACCTGTCTGGGCTTTAAGGTCAGAGATATTAACAGTTTAATATTTGACAAAAGAAATGTTTTTTGTCTCAGGTGCTAGTTACACGTCCTCAGTCCACTGCCTGCAAGATCACTTTGCTTCAAGATTTTGGAGTCATGAGTAGAGAACTTTCTTTCCTAGTGTTGTGGTGGTTTTTTTCTACACTAACAAGTATTCTATATTTTCATACAGAATTTTATTGCTAACTTGATTTCCTGGGTGAACAGAAAATGTCTTCCAAAGGCTTGGACTCAAGGTCAAGTGTTAAATATTTGCTTGTGTTAGTCTTCTTATGGCTAGATGCAGGTAGAGTGGACTGACAACATCCACACAGTTCTTGTTTTCAAGCTTGTTTCCTGATTTGTCTTTAGTAGCACAGATGTACCAATTTTTTTTTCTCAAAACTCGTGTTAAAAACGGATGTCTGAAGGAAATCAAGAAGTTAAAGAATTCATTAACATATTTTGAAAGTACTTCATACCAACTATTTTCAGAAATACTATTTTACTGGTCAATATGTGAAATGTGGAAGTCTGACGCAGTCTCACGTATATATGACTTACATGTTTATTACATCAGAATCCATTTTCTATGAATATCCTTCAATCTTCTGTAGCCAAAAAAAAAAAAAAGAAGTTAATTTAAACTTTGAAATACTATAATAAGAAACTTGTTTTCTGTGGTATTCAATATCTCAATAAAGCAGACATCTGCAGATATGCAGTATGTATTGCCAGCAGTAATTTATTAGGCTTCAGGGATCCAAGATACCAATGGCCATATTTCTGTGTTTTCAAACTTAGTGCTATTGCACTAAGCCTAACAGACTACTTTTAACTGGTTTCATCCGTTAGTCGCTGCTGATATTCTGTTATGAAGAGTCAGCCATGATATCTAGCTAACAATGAAAATTACTATTTTTGTAAACTCTTTACTCATCCTGCTAAAACTCCCTAAGCATCTGATTCTTTACTTACATTACTTTATTTCTCCTCTTGAAGTATCTTATTCCATTCATGGAGGACTTTGTGCTCTTCTTGGAGAGCTTTTTCCTGACTTTGTAGGGCCGTTTGCTCCTGTTGAAGAGCCCTGTTCTCCTCTTGGAGGGCAAATTTCTCCTCACTGAGGGCATTTTTTTCCTCACAAAGAGCTTTCTCTTCTTCCTGAATGGCCTTGCTGTCCTTTTGAAGAGCCTTAAGCTTCTCCTTGAAGGCCTTGTTTTCCTCCCATAAGGCTAAAATCTCTTGCTGAAGAGCTTTTTCTTCCATTGCAAATGCTCTTTCTTGTTCTTTGAGAGCCTTAATCTCTTCTCTGAGGGCTTTATTTTGTTGTTGGAGGGCCTTTTGCTGTTTCTCAAGGTGCTTTGTTTCCTCTGAAGAGTTCTTATGCTTTTCTTGAAGGATTTTATTCTCTTCCCAAAGGACTTTGTTCTGTATTTGGATACTTTGATTCTCTTGATAATAGGCTTTGTTCTTAATACGAAAAGCTCTGTTCTTTTGCTGAAGGCTTTGATTCTCTTCTCGAAGGGTTTGATTCTCCTTCCAGAGCGTTTGGCTAAATTGTGCCATGTGAGAGGAGATGGCAGACTGTGGTGGCAAAGATAAATTGCTGATCTTCCTTAAATAATCTTCATCCTTTGAATCAGACATTTTGTCACTTAGCTGCACCGCTCAGGGACTGTGCTATGGTCCAGATGGGTGATTCCAGCTTTTACATTCAGTAGTCATAGAACTGAGAATAGAGATTAACTATACATTAAGACCCTACTCAGAATAGCATATAAATGAATAAAGAAATAGATAAATAAATAAATATAGCAGCAAATGTGAAATAAAAACAATGGTTAGGCAATACCGATATTTGACAAGTATTGTGCATTTTTGCATGTGCTTAAGTATATACAGCAAATGAAATTTCACAAGGCTGAGTTAATTATAATATATAAAAAAAGAAGTGATATTTACTTTTAGAGCTTTAAAACTTTGGCAATCTTTCTCACAGACATGTAACAAAGTGATATACATTCATGGAGGAATCCATATTCTTATATCTCTATCTTGTAATTTTATTTTCTTTTCTACATTTTTAAAGTTTATTTTTACTGTGTGATTAAGTAGCTATTCTTCTAGAACCGTCACCTTACTTACACTTGAATTTGCTGTTAATATTGTTTCTGTTATAACTATCTTGATCCAGACCAGGGACAGCCTTGACTTTGAGCTTACCTTATCTTTCAGAGAAATAAAGACCAATAAAATGTGTATATGAAGTGACAAAAAACATCTATAACTCTTTCAGAGGCAGAGCTGATGAAGTCCTCTCTTCAGACTCAATTATATAACACTTTTTGTTGTTTATTCATTATTCTACTCTGCTGGGAGAATGTTACATTGTTTAAATTGGAATAAAAGCACAAGCTAAGTAGGATTTTTAGGACCTTAATTTCTACACATAGGACAATTCTGTAATATAAGGCATGTTTTGGATATGTGCCTGGTGTTTGATAGGAAGCACTAAACAATTAACTACTTATGCTACTTAATCATATAACTAATATACACAGTTAAATACATATACATGTAGATGTGTATAACAAGAACCCAGATGTTCAAAGAAACTGTATCTACGGAGTACCCAGCAGAAAAATTATGATAAATTAAGGAAATCATGCAATACTTACTGTTGTGTTACCTTTGAATCAGTCTGCCTTCTGGCAGCTCATGGCAGAGCTGTCAGGTGAGGCTATCCTCAATGATGTCATTTCAAAACACATAGCATCAGTGACGTAATAATGAGTGGCACTGGTGGTCATAAAAGTTGTGACCATCTGAAGGTAAGCATAAGTATTTGAAAGGTTAGGATTCTCTAGGAAGACAGTCTTTGTATTTCTCAATATTTTTTTTCATGATTCCTCATCTACTATGTTCATTCAAAACGTCATTGATGGCTGAATGGTACTTGCCACTGGTATTGACGGCTGCTATGAAATATTTTCTTACATAGATTACGAGAGTGAACTTTTACTCCTATCTACCTTCACACAGATTTGGGGTAACTGTATTCGGATTTTTCTAAACTGTATTTCTAAATTACAGAAATTCCATAGATAAAACAATATATGGTCTCTATATTATAAAAATTAGACTAGAATTAGTATTTGGAATTACAAATGTTTGAGTAAATTTAGCAAATGTACATGAAAAGTGAAAATTATTTTATAAGAGAGGATAATGGTAGGCCACCTGCAATCTTCATTGTGCCGTAGACAACATTCCCATTTTCCAGCTTGAATAAAATCCATAAATTCTATGACAATCATTTTGCTTTGTTTGAATGAGAGAATGAAGTACTTAAGACATATACACATCTTAGATTACACCAGTAACTTGTCCACTCTTTATGAGTTTTGGTAGCAGAGGAGTACTGTATTCCAACGGAAGTATAAACCTGTTTCCAGTATTTGTTATCCGATCAAAACAATGAACATGTTTATTTTAGTCATACACTATGTGCTCAGGATATTAAAAAAAAAGAGGTGGACGAGGCAATTTCAAGTCTAGTGAGCTTAAAATGAGATTTGGTAGTTTTGTTTAAATCACTGAACACATCACATCATCTCTTTGTGCTGTCTCTCAGCTCTGTTCTGTATGTTAATTAGGTAGGGACTGAAATATAGCATGCTAAACGCTCAGTAATCCCAAGAGATGAAAATACACAACTCCCACTGAAAATTTTGCAGGATGATCAACCCTCTGAATCCTTTTCTCCAGGATATTTGATTCCCCTGTCTGCTCACACAAATTAAATAAGCAAAGCAGATGAGTAATACTGAAAGCTGTAATATCAAACAAGATCAGTATCTTGGGCTCATGTATCCTTTCTAGTCCTTTTTCTCACTTTAGCTCCTCAGGAAGAATTTAAATCTTATTTCTTCCATGCTTATAATCAATGTAAGTCTGAACATTATAGCGCAGTTAATTTTCTCTTCTGCTTCCTTAAAAATGTGATTAAGCAAAAATAGCTCAGATAAGTCAGTGCCTGTTGTAAGGTTTTTTGTGTTAAAATGTAAAGTTTAAAGTAACACTGGTTATTTTGACATGTAGGTCACTTTTTTTTATAATTTAGGAATATAAATAGTAGTAAAAAGCTGTCGATTTCCACAAGTGAAAAAGAAAAAGGCAGTATTTCCTTCTCAAGATCTCCTGGGTCTTATACCCTTCATTTCTCAGGACCCTGCGTATAAACAGAAAGGATAATCTGAGCTTGGAAAAGAGAATTTTACTCCACCTCGGTCCATAGGTGGAGTAAAACAATGCAGCTATAATTACACCAGTAATGATTTATTCCACTAGAGAAATCAGGTTTTATAATCTTTCAAACACTGTATTTTACTATTATACATAATTCTTGTAGTGAGCTCTTGAGCAAAGGCAATGGTACTATATCACTGCAATGTAAGGTGCAGATGGTGATTTCAAGGGGACAATGTATGTAAGACCTAATAGTGAAAATAACGGCTTAAGCAAACTATGATTTCAACCTACTCATTCTTAGTTCTAGTTGTTCTGACCAGAAAGTAAAAATTATGTTTTTCAAACTAAATGTCTGGTCTAGAAATCTTACATCACAATGAAATGCAATAATCCAGACTTTTTTTATGAAACCCACTCTGAGTGGATGTATAGCACAATAGCATATGTGGCATCCATGAAAGATGCAGAAAAAGTATTTGTGTTCCTGCTGTAAGCCAGGCAAAACCTCAAATACAAACCAGTTTCGCTTATATCCTTTTTGAATACCTCCACTACCCACGCTTAGCTATACTCCTCAGTGGCATATTCTTACCTTTTCAGGTGACACTAGCTAGCACTTCTGATCAACTTCTGACCACTGCTTCAGAATAGCTAGGTCTACAAAAAAAATGAAGTACATGTAAAGAAAAACAACATGATTCAAAAAAGCAAGCTTCTAAAATTGAGATCACACACATTTCATAACTCATATTACATATACCAGTTGCTGTTGGATAAACCTAAAAACTCAGACTGGAACCTAAAAACCTAACTAGCATATTTGACCCATCTGGCACTTTTACTATTCGGACAATTTTATGCTGATGTGGCTTCTTTTTTAGGTCATTCAAACTCATGATTTTCTCTCCCAAGTGGATATAAAATTTATGTTGTTGCTTCCAGGAGACTGAAAACCTGGACTAAGACAGATCTTTGCTCTACCTGCCAGAGATTAGCAGAGTACCGTAGAGAGCAAAAGTTGATGGTGCTGTACATCTGTGCATTCAACATTCGGTGGCATTAAGCCACTAGTCTCTTTTCTGCATGACCAACTGACTAATTACTGTACTTGGCCTTTTTGAGTCCCTTCAATTAATGCAATGTGCAGTTGCACACAGTGATGGAGTCACCCATACAGAACAGAATTTGGGCCAGAATTAGGCTCTAAGTCCCAGAAGCACCTGTTACAAATACAAAGTGTCCAGATGGTCTGGTCTTTGTGGGAAAGTGTCAAGAATTGACTTATCTGTCTTTCTTACTTTTGGTTTAAGGTCATGAACATGATTCTTTTGAGGTAGAAAGCCAATCACATGTAGGAAAAAAAAAAAAAAGAAAAGAAAGGAACCTTAGCATAAATGCAAAATCCGCTCCATTTGTAAATCTTAATAACCCAATGGAACTCGTTGTTATCATGTTCTGGGCAGGCAAATGGGATTAGCCTGTGATTACAATGCAGCCTTCAATATAATTAGATAGATTTATTTAAACACAGCTGTAAACCATAAAAATGTGAAATATTTAGTGACCGTAAATTCCACAGTTTGTAAATTCAACATTAAATCTCCAATCAGCTATTTTGCTTTGGTTTTGTTTAGAAACACTAGAAAATACTGCTCTTCTTTCATTCTCTTTTTTATGGATATCAGTTATTTGAGTTTATAACAGTGAGGAGTGTTCCTGAATGTTGATTCACTTTCTAACAGTGCATTGCTTCATTCATGAATGTTCTTCCTCCTTTGAAATGTGACATTTGAGATCAGTGACTCCACTGACAATAACCATGGAGTTTTCATCCCATACCTTCTCAGTTGCATGAGATGGAGGAAGAAATACAGAATTTTATGTCAGATCCTGAAATCAGTTAAGACATCTCAGACAACAACCAGGAACACTGCTGGTTATGGTTTCCTAATAAGATTGTTTTAATAGAAAAAATCATGGAAAATGTTAACAGCAGTAAAAGGAATAACTGTTTCATGCCTTGTTGAAAGCTCTTCTTTTCCTACTTTACTTCCTTCCTTCCTTCCTTCCTCTTCCTTCCTTCCCTCCTTCCTTCCCTCCTTCCTTCCTTCCTTCTGCCACTCAATATGAGAGAGAAAAGTGTGAGAGGGGTAAGAGAGAAAGAAAGAGTGAGTTGAAGAAGGGAGAGAGGAAGTTATTTCAGCAGAAGGAAAAAGTGAGAGGGCAATAAAACGTATTTTCTGCCCACCAATCATTTGGTTTGTATTAAATATTTACTCTTCTGTCTAGTGTCTGTAAACTTTAAAGGCCTTAAACTCAGACTGCTCTATTCCTGTAGGTTCACTTAACACAAAAAGAAAGGCATCACAACTAGCTTTCTGAGTTACTAACTCAAATTTGAACGAGCGTAGTAATTGAATCCATGTCAGTCATATTGGGATCATTCCTATTTTATTATTCATAAGTATTGAGATAATATTGGCTATTATAAAATGTGCAAGAGATCTAATGTTTTTAAACATAAAGTACAGTAAGTAACATCTACCACCAATAATTTTGGATATGTTTTATTTTGCAGTTGATGCATTATTTTGGGGAAGCTATGTATACTGAACAAATTTTCTGTATTTTCAATGGCTCAAGAGACATATGCTACTTGAAATAAATCTTCTAAGTGATTTGATACACATGAAGTTTTAAAACATGAATCAATATTTTACTGGATTTTAAAATAATCTTTTCACAGAACCAATATTTGATTTTTAAAATGTGAAAAAAGCATGGAAGTGGCACGAGGAAAGGATACTTTTCATACATCCCATGGACAGAGAATGCAGTATTTGCTTTTAATTGATAGGAAAGCTAAGGTGCTACTTTCTTTAAACACGTGAAAACACAATACAGGGAAATGTTAACATGTCAAAAAAGCTGAGTCATGCATGAGCACGATTATGCTTCATCCTTGCTTTATTTACTCAGAGAACTGATGAAATACTGTATACTGTATATAAGCAATAAGAAACACCAGTGGACCCACCAGTGTAAGGCTTCAGCTAATACCATGTCTGTGCTTTCACCTGGCTTTATCTAAGTCATCAGATGTAAGGTGGAGCTGTACTTCAGAGCAACATATGTAGACACGTGTGCACTGTAAGGGAAAAATATTGGGCCAGATCCAATGACCTGACAAAGATATGGCTGCTGCAGCTCCATGCTCCCAGGTGCAACCTGTAGCGAGGCTGAGCAGGTACTGCCAGTAAGCACGTGCATATAGCGCACACATGTTCACCACATATATACATATATGTATGGCTGATTGCATAAATCAAGAGAGACAGACACATTCAGCACTGCCACCACAAGCAGCCTCATCTGCTCCCCTCCTTGGCTGAGCAGGATTGTCTGGCTGGTGAGAGTGCATATACCTATGTACATATGCACAAGGTGGTTTCCTCCAGCAGCTGGGCTCAAGCACAGATCAGCAGCTGCCCCTGGATCCCACTCTCCCTGGATTCTGGCATTTAGACATATTAACTCCTGAGGCCACAGCCCTGCTCACGTTGCTAGTGCGGACCCCCTCACGCTCATGCTTGCTCGCTCTCACACACACACACAGAGGCACACATACAGATCTGGTCAGGACTCTGCTGGTCCCCCAGTAGTCAGCCTGCCTGGTCTTGCTCTTGGAGATACACACCCTCCTGTGTCCCCCAGGCCACTTCACCTAATCGCTGGCTAGGCCAGTGTGATGTTTGCTAGCAGTCATGAACTCACTTGCACGCCCACGCTCTCTGCAGGTGCTAGCACCGCTAACACAGCGGCCTGGTGGCTCGAGGTCCTACTCCAGCAGCTGGCAGTTAAGTCTGCTCAGTCCAGCCTCTCCAGTCACTGGTACTAAGGACACATGGGCTCTCCAACCTGTGGTCTGACTCCCGTGGCTACACTAAGATCCCCATACACTTCCCCCCCACCCCCTCCACACACAGAGTCCCTCACCCAGTAAAGTGTTAGACAGGAATTTAATAAATAAATAGGACAGACCACTGACCGGGTACAGGACATGGACAGACAACTGTACTGACCAGCAAACTATTGACACATGACTGGGCCCTTGTTACCCCCTTAATGCGTTTGTTTTGTCACCCTTTCCTTGTTCTTTCCCAAATCACCTAAATACATTTGCTTTCCTTTGGTTCCTCCTCAAAACACCCCATAAGAAGTCCTTTGCACTCCTGAAATGCTCCTCCCCACCCTGCCCCATCATAATGTGTCCCACACCCCCCAGACAGCAACACACCTTAGCCCAAACAGAGCTCCAACGTTGTCTTATCTTGGTAGGTTTCACACATGAAGACGGGGTCTGAGACTTTCTTGGGACAGAGCCGGGACAGGGCCGGGCAAAGTGTTCCTCTGAGTCCTTAAACGGGGTTCCTGCCTGCCGTGGTGCCCCTGCACTGTGGAAGTGGTCCTCTGGTGGATTGATAGCTCCTGTGATGGACTAGAGAGTAGCCAAGACAGGGTATTATTTGGGCACCCTCTCCAGCTATTGTCCTTCTGTCCTCTGTTGTGAGTGTGCAGACAAGCTCTTACCACATAACCTAACATATATATCAGCTATATACTGAGCAGACCCACACAGTCTGCTCAGTAGAGTCTGCTTCTAGAAGCCAGATTTCTCCATTGAAAAACAGGAACTGACTAAGTGCAACTGTGAGTAATCACAGCTGTGGAAAATACACATTTTACAGCCACTGGTTGTATGGGACAAGTGTTATTCTGTTGGAAACTCATATTCATGTAATCACCCATAAAATTGTTTTAGAGTAAGGAATATTAAAAGGATTTAGCTGTACATTAGCATGACTAATTATGGAAAGGATCTATTTATCTTCCTAAATAATAACATAATAAATTTATCTTCCTAGTTTATAACTGCAAACCATATATATAATATAAAAATATCTATATATTTGTTTATAGACTATTATATATATGTGTTATATACATACAATGTGATATATATATAGATATATAGATCAGTCACAAATTAGGTAGCTTCATGTCAAATTTTTTTTGTTTTCATCTCACACAGTGAAATTCATCCCACCTAAATTCTGATGTCTAGTAGCTAAGCATTTAAATCCAAATAAGTAGCTTTAGACTTTCTTCATAGTCACTTGTGAGAAATACATATATCCAGGGGGAGATACATCTCCTATTAACATAAGCATCTAACAGAAAAAAAAATGAATCACTACTATCACCTAGATGTGCTTACTTTTGTTCATTAATCCAAGCTGACTAGCAAAGACTTAGAAATCTATATTTCAGGTAAATAGTTTGAATCCAGCACCATGCAAGACAAAGGTAGAAAGCAGCTGTCAGAGAACATCTTCACATCCATCTCAAATGTGAAAGTTTCTTTTATTACATCTTTCCTATAAGATGAAATGTAATAAAGATCAAGAAATTAACTGCTGATAGCATTTTTCATTTCCTTTAAAAATTACTTTGTGAAATTCATAGTCATGGGCACACAGGTCATTTAAGAGAAAAAGACCTAATTTACTGGAACATACCAAATCAGTATCTGACAGAGAAAAGACATTTTTAAAGCCTCTTCCTAACTTGATCCGACATAAATATGAAGGAAGAATTAACATCCTGAAGCGTGTCATGCCTCCACTCCTCCCTGTTCAATCAGTGACAGGCTGAAACCATAGCTCTCCTCATCATTCTTAGTAATAGCATAAGATCCTTTGCTCAAAGATGCACGTGAAATCAAAATCCTCACTTAATAATCCTTCCTGAAAAGACACATAACCTTTCTAGGAATCATTAACAGTTTTCTACACTCAGAGCAGCAGATCATATCTCTTCATTTGCTTCTGCCTTTCCAAATAAACACCATGACAGAACTTGAAGTCAGATAAATACCCTACATTTGGATTTGTCACCTATAGAATCCTTTCACAGTAAAATAGGTACTTACAAGATGCAATTAACTTCATCTTAAATTTGACACCTAAAATAAACTATATCAATTATTCTTCATTAGTTGCTCACCTTTGATTATGGAAGCATAAACTAACTTGCTCAGTTTTAGGTATATGCTTGGAATCTTGCCCTAACTGCCCTAAATATTCTCCTCTACTTGGTATAAAAATCAATATCAGACTTTCTGCTTGCTGAAATATTTCACTGAACATTCCTTCAGATACCACTCAGTCACAGGACCAAGACAATACAAGACCAGGCCAAATCTATATGCTATACAGAGACAGTATAGAAGTCTAAATAAATTTTATTAGGCAAGTTTGTGGATGAAGATTTTCTACAAAAAATATTTAAAAAAAATTAAATTTGATGAAACGTAAGAGAAACTGCTAGCTGACAATTCAAGGTCACTTGTAGAAATTTTAATGAAGGATTAAACTTACCTGATTTATAAAGGTGATTCCATGCTCTGAATTTCTCTGTTTTATACTGGATTGATATTATATAAAAAATCTCATATACCTAAACCTGGGGTAATGTGCCAGTACAGGTTGGGGACTGACCTGCTGGAGAGCAGTGTAGGGGAAAGGGACCTGGAGGTCCTGGTGGACGGGGGGATGACCATGAGCCAGCAATGTGCCCTGGTGGCCAGGAAGGCCAATGGCATCCTGGGGTGCATTAGAAGGGGTGTGGTCAGTAGGTCGAGGGAGGTCCTCCTCCCCCTCTATTCTGCATTGGTGAGGCCGCATCTGGAGTACTGCGTCCAGTTCTGGGCCCCTCAGCTCAAGAAGGATAGGGAACTGCTAGAGAGAGTCCAGCACAGAGCCACAAAGATGATCAAGGGAGTGGAACATCTCCCTTATGAGGAAAGGCTGAGGGAGCTGGGTCTCTTTAGCTTGGAGAAGAGGAGGCTGAGGGGTGACCTCATCAATGTTTATAAATATGTTAAGGGTGAGTGTCGGGAAGATGGAGCCAGGCTCTTCTCGGTCTCACTAAGCGATAGGACAAGGGGCAACGGGTGCAAATTGAAGCAAAGGAGGTTCCGGGTTAACGTAAGGAAAAACTTCTTCACCGTGAGGGTGACAGAGCACTGGAACAGGTTGCCCAGAGAGGTTGTGGAGTCTCCTTCTCTGGAGACATTCAAAACCCGACTGGACATGTTCCTGAGTGATGTGCTCTAGGTGGCCCTGCCTTGGCAGGGGGGGTTGGACTAGATGATCTTTCAAGGTCCCTTCCAACCCTTGTGATTCTGTGATTCTGTGATTATGTTTAAATAAAATCTGTACTATTTACTGTATTGCTTTTATGTCCGTACTCCAGTTTTCCAGTGATTTTTATTGCTCCCATCTAGGAGAAAACACAGAGGACCATTATTTAGCCTTAGAAAAGGCTATGAAATCTATATAAGTATACAGTATATAGGCATGGAGTCATTTATATAATTAATTTGCCTGCAACTACTGCCTTAATTCACATATATATTTATCTCATATCAAACTGTTTAAAGTACGGAAAGTTTAGCTCTGAAACTGGTCCTTTCAAATCATTAATATTTCAGTTAAAATTATGGGAAAATGTAGTATTAAATTCCTCCCTAAAGTAGGCAATTTATGAGCTGTCAGTATTTGCAAAATCTTTTAGTACCACTGCCTTTCTGTGACTTGTACATTTTGAAAGTACTTTCGGACATTGAAATCATTGAAGTGGACTTTCTCTATTCCTGTTTCCTTTCCCAACAAAAAACCAAAATCAAATAAAAGCACTCTTTCCTTTAGTTAAGGATCTCTTCTTCTGTAACACTTTTTTTGGAGAAGAAAGAAAAAACCTAAGAAAAGTCTAGTTCCTATTTACTCTTTATTATAAAGCACTTACCTTTTCTCTACTGATTTATTTTTTCAGGTCTGCAACTATAAACTTACAGAAATCAGAGCTGTAGGTCTAAATCATTTAATAGCTAACCTGTCACCTTTATTCTCCTGAGTCCTTTATATTTTTTCCTACAGTTTCTTTTTACTGCTGCTGAAGAAAAGGCAACCTTTAGCAAGTGTTGCATTGTAGAGCACCTCTTTAGTTGTCCTAATGCATTAAGGGCTGTAGGCATCTGAAAAGTCACCTACTCCTGCATAAACAACACATCTTCAACATAATAACAAACATCTGAGAAAGGCTTTAGGTCATTTATGAAAAGATTTTTAGGTGGTTAATAACAACACAGACACATTCTTAACTCTGTAGTTTGTACTGGAAATTTTAGAAACATACTACCTACAAAATAGGTAGTATGTAGGTAGATACTACCTACAAAAAAACTTCTGAAGTGTGAGGATATTATTGAAGCAACTAGGTTTCCAGAAGAATTGGTTCGATATTGTTTTTTAAAGGGTCAGAACAAGTATCTGTATGTGTTCAGAGGCCTGACATCAGTCATTTCTGTTTAGCTGGGGATGTGATTTGTCTCTAGGAGGAAGTGCAAGGCAATAATTACAAAGATGAAAAGGAAAAGACTGAGAATTCAGCTTCTGTTCCTGCTCCTGTGTCAGGCTCAGAACTTGCAGCAGAATGTCTCTGGGATGCTCCTCCCTTTTGGTATTTTGAGGTGTTTAAAGATTTTCTCACAATATACCAACTCTATTTGTCATTCCTGCTGTCAAATAGAAAGGGTGTTTACACAAGAACTTCTTGCTGGACTTTTAGACAAAGACAAGGCCTCACAGGCATAATTGCTGGCACAGCACGGTGCAGCACAGTCCTAAACTTATTCAGGTTAACTGCTACGTGGATCGCTAACTCCTTGAAACACAAACGTCTTGTGATCAGGATCACTACACCCAGTATTTATGCTCACGCACACTGAACGCTACGTAAAGTAAGATCAACATTGAAATGTGAGGAAAGCACTGAAAAAGTCATGATATCTAATTCCAGAACAGGAGTCACTGTTACAGGAGTTCAGACTATGCTTGCAATTAGCTGGTATTGAAATTAAAAGCACTGAAATTTAGTATTTTAGTAACTAAGATATTTCTGTACTCATGAATTAAATAGTGGCAGGGAATCCATTAAGGCACCGAAACTTGATCATCTATCCTGCTGTGCTTACAAGGGTCTTTGACATGAGTTTTGATCATGGGCATAATTCAGAGGTAGGCAGGGGCCATGAAGCGACTTTAGCTCTAGTTCTTGTTTTGGAAATTCAGAGAGTTTAAGACTATTGGCATAGGCTGTTCAATGCTACTTTGCCTCGACGGTAGCTTAGTTAGCACAGGCACAGCCCACACAGTTGCCCTGAATATTGGCTTATGTTTGTTTGAGGATGGGTGTTTAAAACATTCTCTGTGTTTTATTTTTGTTTCAAACTCATCAAGCTAGGCTTTGTGGATCACAATAACAGGTATAAAAATCTTTCCTTGTATTTTACAGGGATCCAAAGTGAATGACCCAGGTTTGTAAATTCAACTCTGTGCCAAAGTCTCTGTGAATAGGAGTCATAGGGAGCTAAGCAAAAGTTGTTATGACAAGGAATAGTATAATATTCTAGTGCAGAACTGTTTCCTTTACTCTTTCAGACTGAAGTCTTGCTCTTAAGGATGTTTTCCTTATGATTTACTAAATGGGGACTATGTGATAATTTTAAGATTCGTCCTGGCTTAGATTAGAGCAAATAATGCACCTCCAGAAGGATATTAATGTCATTAACTCATCTAGGGTAGCTAGAAAACATCTTAGCAAACTTCTCTGATTTCCTTTGTGTTCTTTTTGTTATTCTAAACTTTTCAGTCAAACTCAATCTTCAAAGACATTACTCTAACTCTCCTGGGAAAACTAGTGTTTTAAAAAGGAGATATAAAATTGATGATATTAGTAGCTGGGGCAGAATAGACTGCATCTGATTATCAAGATTGAATGATAACATTATTTGGATGACATAAAATACTTGGATCCAGAAATAGATCTATTACCAGTGGAAAATGTTATACATTTTATCAACTTGTTATTACTTTCCTTCTGGAAAATATTAATCATCAGAGTGACACAATATATAACTAATTAGTTATTTTGGGGTCATATTTTTCCTTATTATACATAACCTGATCAATAGAGTTCTGAACATGGAAAATAGTTTGTTTAGTAATAAATCCATTATCTCCTTTACTAAGGGGAGTGCATGGGAATGCATGCAGAATCTTGCTGAAATCTTGAACTATGTGCAGTTAGTTGAGAAATATTTAACTCAGAAAACAGAGGAGTAGCAATTGCAACAGAACTACTGCTTTTACACAATTCATTTGACCTGTTTCTTTTTTCTTCTGCCAGTGGCTTGGATCTAAAGCTTAAAAGACTCCTAATTACACTCCTACATTACAGTGCAATGCAATAAGTCATACCATCATCAGTACAGTGTGTCTCTGAAAGGTTGCCTTGCAGGCTTTAGAGCTGAAGTCCAAAGAGCTTTCTAAAAAGACATCTTCTTCCTATGAGATCCTTTCAGATAGTCAGCAAACACCCTGTCTGGGTATAACGTTCTGGACTTAGTACGACACTGCAGCCTACTTATCTTCTGGCCCTGCTTGTGCACACAAAGTACAAACAAGAGCCAACCTAGCATAGCGACTATTTGCATGAATAGAAAATCTAATCTTGAGGGAGATTTTGGGGTCTAACTGAGGCTACCATCTGTTACCTACATGATTCTTACTAAAAGTGAAGTTGTATTCTTCTACTGCCTGAACATGGTGACATTTCAGATACTATATGTTAACACATGTGGTGGATACCTGCTACCCACAAATGGCCCAACTGTCCTGCAGGTCCTGTGTCATATCTTCCAGTCCCACTAGTGTGTTGAGTATATTTTAGTAATTTCAATCATGCTAATATGACTACATGACATCACCCAAACTGTTCCCTTCATTTGCCATGTGAAATAATCTTAAGTTGCAGACATGGAATCAACGTAAAGAAGTTTAAAAATCTGTGCGAAGAAGAGCATTCAAGCAGTGACAGGTAATATTCTAAAGTTTCACAAGCTCCTTTTGGTTTGGAAAAGCCTGCCAAAGTTTGAATATGTTAACGAATGTTATCTCAGCCCTGTAAAGCAGAAGAGCAGGTTGGAAATCTTAGTGGCAGTCTCCTCTAAAATGGCTTAACATATCAAACTTAGCCTGACTGCTGCCAGCATGGTTTTAATTATTTACTTATTTACTGAAAACACCACAATGACAGTCTCGCTTTCCTCTCTCTGCTGTTATCAGAAGCAGAAACAGCGAATGCCTTTATCTTCCTGCATTCCCCTTTAGACTTCCCAAAAGGCCAGAAGCTGCCTTTTATCAACTGATACCTTTACAACATGATCTCTACCCTTTGGCTTATTTTTTTTCTTTTTTTATATATATTTTTTATTTTATTTTAAAACTGTTTGACCTGTTGGATCTTTCAGTGGCAGTCCTTGTCAGCTATCATTCATTTTAGCAGCTAAAAATTTTCTTGTAATGCTATCCTCACTGTGTCAATTGTTTCCTCCCTGAATTTATAACAATGTGTGACGTATACATGTACACAGAATCTACACAGCTGTAAATGAAACGACATAAAAAAATGTGAATCTCCTTTCCTCTACAAACTCCTATTATATTTATCTCCAGCAGCCTGGCATTTCATAGGTTGTTAAGAACGAAAATGTACTAAACAATGATGCACATGCAGTAAAAGAAAATGCTTTTTTTTCTTTTTTTCTATTTAATGCTTTTAAAGTTCTTCTATAGCACAAAAAAATACGATAAGGGTCAGTTTGCCTCAGGGCAATGATCTTAAAGGACTTAGATATAGAACAAAGCCCATAAAATCTGCTAGGTCATCAGGATCTAGCTTGACTTCATTTGTAGTCTGTACTGGATGTGGATGCTGGGCTACTAGTGCATGAACACCCAAACCCAGCCCATGTAGCAGCAATTATGACTGAAATAAAGATATCTCAATAATTTAGGAACATCTGAATACCCGATGCAAGCCTAATTGTTTAATAGAATTTGTGAAGAGTTTGAGATTCATTTTTCATAATAACAATGGGTGTGCTACATATATTGTAAAATGCAATTTCTACACAAGTTAGCTGGCACAATTGAGAAGAGATTTTACTATATCTTTAGACTGAATTGTGAAGTACTTAAATGCAGCAGAATGCCTCATGTTATAAATATACCTTCAACTTATAAAAGATGTGGTTTCTGACACTTTTGAGGAAAAAATAAAATAATATTCCACAAAATCACGGTAGCTGTGTAGTAGCACAAATGTATAATATGGTGTAACTCTGTGAATTCAGTGAATTCATTGGTTATAAATAGCTGTACACAACAAAATTCTTCATACATTTTTATAGAGTTTTTAAATATCTTTATATTCCTCAAAACCACATAAAATAGCTTTGAATGGCAGTGCACTGACACAGTGGCAACAAAGCAGAGTCACTAACTGATGAAAAATCATTTGTATCCAGAATTTCAATGTATCCAACTCTGATCTTTAAAGCAGACATAAAATAATTTTGCAGAAATATGAATACTTGGTAACACAACTTTCATGTAATGAAAGAAAGTAAAGATCTATTATCTACAGATTGCATAATGCATTTATTCTTGTTATTTCTGAGTGATGAGTAAGACATGATCTTTAGTTAGAAATTTTGACAAGTATTCTTTTTCTTGCTGTGCTTATTTTAATTCCTCAACATACTATTTTGGAGGGTTGAGAAAAGTGAATAACTAAAATTTTCTGAAAACTAGAACTTTAAAAATATATTTTACATTGAGAACTCTCTACTTCTTTTGTCAAACCCCAAGAAGTGAAAGCTGTTAAACAAAATATGAAGTTCTTATTTTGGTTTCATAATTTGCATCCCAGATATTTATCTACTTCTGTGCAAAATTAGTGCAAAAAGTGAGTGGATCACAATGGTAGACTTTAATATCACTATCCAATCTCTGAAATGCTAGCTTGTTATATCCTAAGGAGTCTGGACAGATTTTAATAATTTGGGATTGCCACAGAGATGTCCTTGTCTGTGGATATTGGAACAGCTTGTACATGAACAATTAATGAAACACTTATTGTTTGCCATGTAAGGTAAACATTAGAATATAGTAGTTTTAAGTCAAGAAAATTTTATATATAAAAAGCAAAGATCATACAGTGATTTGATATACTCTGTCATTTCTTTTCTGTCTACAAGGTTTTGTTGGGATTCTGGCACAATAAGGTTGTAATTAGGGTCATGAGCATGTAATGCAAAACATCAGTAAGATACCAGAGAATGATGTAATCTTAGCCAACAGGAAAAAAACAGAATGTAAGTAGACTTGAAATCCACATTTTCCTGGAATTTATTATACACAAGAAACTGTGTTGGTACAGTCTCAGATGTATCAAAGTCTAAGAAAGACTACAGTGGAAGCTGGCAGCCAAGTGGGATACCATGGTACCTCATGGTATCTTATACGGCACTAAATACCTACACATAGGCAAGCAAATTGTGTCCATCTTCTCAATACAGGTTAGGGGTGCTCTCATGATACTAAATGGAATCACCTTCAAGGGATCAAATGGATAAATATCTAGATGGGCCACAGAAGAGAAGAAATGCCAAATATCTATCACTCTATCAAGTTTAGAGCGCAATATTTAGTTTGTGGTCTAAATAAACATAAGCAGACATTTCCTACTTAACTAGAGAACTTTTGAGTTAAATGGTAAGAGGTTGTCACCAAATAGAGGTGGCTACTCAAAAATTACTGGGATTTCAAACCTTGAACTAGCCACTTCACCTGTACACAAGCCTTTCTTTAGTGCCATTCAGCGTGCTCTAGAGCTAGTCAGACACATTCGCATGGAAGTGGCAGAGTGAATACAGGGCCCTGGAGGAGTCTGGCTTACTGGTGTAGTTCCTGGAAGTCAGGGGAGGCCTACAGGAGAGCCGTAGATAACACTAGTTACTGGTTTGTGGGCAGCTGAATTGAGATCCTATTGGTTCTTCAGCTGAAAAGCTGGCTGGATTCCTCTGGGAGCATCAGCAATAGGATCAGGTTGGGATTGAACCGAAAAAGAAAATGTATCTAGTGGTATCTGAAAAGACACAGTATTATCTTACCTGGCTTCCAGAAGCTTTTCTACCTTAATGTGAGGTAAACAATAACCCAAAACAAATGTTGCATTTTTACCAGATAAAGGGAAACATCTATATAGTATAGAATAGAATAGAATAGAATAGAATAGAATAGAATAGAATAGAAT
>VWZZ01004368.1:0-12703 GCA_013399095.1 Psophia crepitans
CAGCGCCCGGTGCAGGGGTCTGGACACTGGCCTTGCTATGCATATTTTGTAAACAAAGAACATTGTTTTCCAGAGACGTAAACCCAGCATTACCCACAAGCTCACTGATATTGTTGGAGAGGTGGACAGGGAGGGAAGGAAAGACGTGAGTTCAGCCTGAGAAAGTCCTATATTGTTTAGTATTCGTAATGCTCAGAGGTGCAGAGTGTAGAGGCTTACATCAGTTATATCAGCCTTTAAAAGAGGTGCAGTAAAAACATGAACTGAATTATCTTTATCTGAACCATTGCTGCAGATCTGAAGTCCTTCAGTCTTTCTGTTGTAAACTGATACGCTGACTCTGTCTCTGCCTCATACTTCCACATAGACCAGATCGAATTTAACAAACCTGTACAAAGAACGACAGCTAACACTAATTTAATGCTCAGGAAGTTAAATCCAATCACAGCTTCTAAGGTAATGGAGATAAAAGTATGCAGACTTCTGAAGAAGTGAGGAGATTAAGTGAGGCTGTGCATCTCCTTCATCTGTAACTGCTAGAAAGCCGCAACAGTACTTTAGATACATTGGTTCTAGAGCCTAAAGGGGTTTTTAATAAACCAAGTAAGTGCAGTAGTTTAGCTGATCCAATTGTCCTGCAATCCCTCAAGCTGCTAGGCTCCCTCATGAAGGGCATTCAGCAAATACTACCAAGTGCCCCTCTCCGCACCTGTGTGTACAATGCCGACCCCACGGATCCTACGCACTTCCCTGAATTTCAGCTAGCTGTAGAAAAGAAGTACAGTCAGCCATGTTTTGAATAAGAATCTCTAAAAGCATGATAAAACCAAGTTGGGGGGTTCCTGGGGAATACATGCCAAAGATTTGAAAAACATTTGGTTTAACATCTGTAGATGAAAGCGGTGGACTAGCAGTTCCCCAGAGAGGCCACTGCAGCCAGCAGCCGATGGTAGCTAACAGGAGACTGCAGCTGGGGCCTTTGCTAGCTGAGTCTGTAACAACCCTTCTCTGTAGGGCGGCAGGATTAAGGATAAGGCTAAGATAATGGAATTTGTGCATGCCTGGTCTGCTTGCTCCGCCTGACCAGAGCACAGATATCACTGTGACAGCTGCCTGCTCAACACTCTTCCCTTGCAGCAAATGGTGGGCCAGTCTGTCAGCTGCATATGTATGCTTAACAGTGACATATTGGCAATTAAGGAGAGAATGATTCACATTTGTACTGTATACGGGTAAACAGTTCATGAAATACACAGGCATGAACTGTGAGGGTAGAGGAGTCCTGTTGCAGTTGAGGGCAGTTTAACAGGATTTGCTTTCCTTTTTACAAGAGGACAAAGAAACACTGTAAGTTTGAAATCAGCATATTTAATTTAATACTTGAAGTGGTATCACTCCAGCGATCAGTAATGATCACTACTTAGAATCTTGATTGAATCAGAAATTCTGGCTGGTTAGCAGTGATCGGTAACTAACCATTTATTAACATTTATTAAAATCTGGAGGAAAGATGCTAAACGTAAATACTAACTTTTGAAAACCTCAGCCGTGGATTCTATGTTGTAATAAATGTCTGAAGCATTAGTGACATTATAAAATTCTAGACCAGGGTCAGGCTAATGGCTTGTTACCATTTGGCATATAAGAGCTTGAGGAAACAATAATAAAACATATATATGAAAAGGGGATTTCATTAAACGACAGTTGTCATAGTAAGTCTGGAGAAATGGTGCCTCAATCTCACATAAAAGCACTTTCAGAAAATTTTCAGATTTTTTTTTTTTCTGAAGTGTTTTGCTCTCCTATGGAGCTGCAAATTGGTTTGTGAAAACAAGTATATGTGTTTAGGAACAAGGAAGAGACAGAAAGTGTAATTTTTGTGTATCAAATAAATAGATGCTGAGATCAAAAAATAATTTTATGGAAGTTCTAAAACAAAAACAGATAAAAAAGAAGCTGGATCAGCTACTTTTCACGAGGAGGTAGTTCTGAGCCAGCGAGAACATCCGTTGAAAGTATTTTACATCATTCTTCAGACACCATTCACAACCAAGGTGAATTCAGCAAACCCCAAGGTCTACATTCAGAAGTACCTGAATTAATTTGTGTTGCTAGATCTGTTTGTGCAACTCCTGGGTACTGTTCTTGATTTTAATCACACTTCCCCTTTTCTCTGCTGTTTACTGGTCTCATTCTCTATACAGCTTCCAATTTGGAAGGACCAATGAGAACATAACTATCTTTTTCTCCTTTACTCAGGTTCACCATCTACAAAAAAGTGAAAGAAAGAAGACGAAGAAATCGTTTTTTAAGAGGAATTCCTGTTCTCAGCACCTTCCCTCTGAATATTCTGCAGCTCAGTTTGCTCAAAAACTGTTGTGGTCAAAGGGAAAGTGCATTGTGCCATGGTGTTGGTGGCAGCAGCAGGAAGTTAGCAGTATTGGTACTACTGTGCTGCTGCTCCACCTTGCAGCCATGCTCTGCAGGAGGCATACTGTTTATCTTGATGCTTTTTCTTGTGGGAAAGAAGCAGAAAGAACTTCTTCCTCTTAGGTGGGGAACTGGCAGGATTTTTTTGGGTCTATCTATAGGTTGGTATCTATTCCTGAAGATGCCAATAGCACATGTTTAGGAAGCCCTGCCTGTAAATCGTTACAGCTCCATTGGCTCACTAGCTTTTAGTCTTTTTTGTAGCCCATGACAGTGGTTCTTCCCTGATCTCAGTACATCTTTCACCTCTTTAGTTCTGCTTAACTTTGCATTTTCACCTTTTTTCCAAACATTGATTACAGAGCCGTTCCATTTCGAAAACCTGATTTTCCAAGTGATATGTCTTCTATATTTATTTTCTCATGGTACTGCAATACGTAAACTTTTTCAGTCTTTCTTTTTGCTTTAAAAATAAAAATGAAGTTAAATAACATCTTAAAGAGTGTACCATTTTAGAAATAATTTATTCAGACCAATAGAGAAAAAAACTACTAGCTTTGGTGCAATAATAGGTACTTTCAAATGTATAGCTTCATGTTCACTAAGAATTTTCAAAAACTAGTAAATCAGTCTTGCTTAATACTTCCCTGGACTGTGTTACACATCTTCCTCATTAAAGATGAATGGAGAAACTATTTCTTTTTCTCTAGGCTAACTATACATAATGCTCAGTGACCAGCTGTGAACGTGTTTTTGCAAAAATTGATAATGAGGCCAGGATCCTCGTGTGTTTGTGCAATGACCTACGAGGTTGAGCCATGTCGTTGAGAGACACAGGTCATGGGGTGCAACCGGTTCATGTTAAAACTGAATCAACACTAATTTTCAATAGAATATTTACTGAAAGTCCTTTTACCTTTCAGCATTTCTTGCTAACAGCGTACTGAAGTCCTCATGGAGTATACGTATCATGTCCAGACATGTGAGTCAGGTTGCAGAACCAAAGGAATTAATTATGGTTGTGCATCTCTACTACTGTTTCATGTAGTTTTAGTAGAGAAAAAAAAGGTAATTTCTGCTTTAAACTTCCTGACAGGCTTTAAAATATTTCAGGGAAATGACTTGTTTTTTATCAGTCAAGCTTATTTCTTCTTAAATGTTGTATTTTCTAGTGAACTAGTATGTTTTTACTTTCCCCAAGGAGCTTTCATGATTCTTTTCTTAAGGCTGTAAAGGTCTTGAAGACCTTTCACAGTTGCAATTCTTTCCTCCTTCTTTCTTACCCTTTTATTCTGTGATTTTAACTTCTACAGTTTCTAAGTATGGTACTGCAGAAACAAAATGTCACCGACGTTAAGCACTCATATTTTTCACACTAAAATTTTTTAGTTTGTAAATATGGTCTCTGGTATCTGGCTTTTGATATTCACTAACTTCTTTTCAAGAGATCTATTGCACAGCAGTACAATTCTCCTTGTTATTAGCTTTTCTCATGCTATATTCTGCCCCTTTCGTGACTTGTTTTGCTCTCATTTTTTTTTAAGACAGAAAAAAAGAAAGAAAAAAAAAAGACATTTAAAGACTGTAAGGTCTTGTTTGGTACTACGAGGTAGGACTTTAGCTACAGAGGGACATCTCTCCTAATTTAATTAATTCTTTTCCTTGACATTTCTGTCATCAAGAGGGAAATTTGTGGTGCTTAACCTTTAAGTATGATATGAATTTTCAGAAGAGTCATGAAGTGGCCAAAAGCAACTGCACAAACCAACATTTAAACTCTTTCCAAACTTAGTAATGAAATTATGAAAACAACCTTTCTTGCCTTCTCTTTTCTTCTTTCTTCTCTCTCTGCTTCCTGTCTCCCCACACTCCATCTCTTTCTCCTGGAAGAGTCAGAAGGATAAACAAGCCATATGGTAGGTCATCTGTCAGTGACACCCTGAGAAGACCACTTCTTTAGCATGCCTGCCTCCATGGCAAACTTGTGCTGAACAGCCTCATGCAGACCAATCCCACATTGCTGGTGAGACTCTCACAGGATGTGGGACTTTGCTTTTCCCCAGATGGTGGAGAAGGACTTTTTTGTTTTCACTGTGTTTTATCTTCTTTGATACAACATGGATGACCCTTGAAAGAACTTTGAAATAAAGGGATGACTTGATCAGAAAGATGAACACAAATTAGTTGTGTTGTACAGGTTGTTTGGAAGCTCCAACCAAGTTTGGGATGCCATTGTGGGCACACCTACTGCCTATGCCCTGAAAGGTGTCAACTGAAATTAAATGAGATAGCAAAAGATACAGATCTGGTACAGCCTTTTTACAGAGAGACACATAAGGCTAAAAGCATTACAAAAACACCCTCTTTCTGATGTTCTGTTGAACTGACTGTTTCAGAGGCTTCCAGACCCCACAAAACCTCTACATCAGAGTAACTTGACTCATATGAATTGTTCACATCAGGGTTGCTTTCCACATAAGTATTCTTTTAAGGGGTTATACCACATTATTAATAAAACATGACCATGAGAGTGTGGGTTGGAAAGATGGTAAGAATATGCTTTTTGTATGTCCTTATTTTACTTTATCTGTTTACAGGATTTCTGCTTCTTTCTTTTAAGTTCATTATGGATCACAGACTTCTACCTGTTCTGATTTAGCCCAGCAAAAGTGACACTTGCACTTCCCTCATTTTGCTCTTCATTGTGGTACTTTAAAAACAGGAAAAGGAAAGTGAAAGATGTTGTGTTCTCTTTCATTGCTTGTTCAAGGACCCTTACCAATATGAGGCGTTGACTAATGAGTAACAAAGTGCTGTCAAAAGCATGAAATGTATCAGCAGAGATCAAGAGAAATATGCTTATTTCTTCTGATAATTTTAAATATAATATTCTTAGTGGATAATCCTAATATTGGAAGGTAAAAGTTTATTTAAGTAGTATTTTTCTCAATTGTATGTCTTTAACATTCAGGAAAAAATAGTGATAAGAAGGTGAAGACTAAATGAGACAGCATCCTTTATATTCAGGTCATTTTGAGTAATGACTTACTTTGACCAATTTTTCTTACCTCATTTTAGCCCTTTTATCCCCATCGATTCATAGAGAGAAAGAGAGAGAGAGAGAGAGAGGAGATGAGATGGCAGGCCTTCAGATGGAATGCTGCATTTGTTATAGCTCAAAGTCGTCTTGTGAAAATGATCAGTAAGACTGCAATAAATTGATTATGACGAGAGGAAAAGGAGAATAATCAGACTGATTGCAACTAAATGTTCAGTATCGCTCATGCCACCAATGCTACTGAAAACTACTGACATGTCTTTGAAAAGTGAGATCCTCACCTTTTAAAAGATACATGGGTCTGTAGACACTGATAGAGAGTCATGTAACAGCATTCATTATTGGGAAGTGAAGATGCTGCCAACATCCCGGGCCAGCCTGTCTGTGAGAACACACCAGAAAAGAAGCCTGAGGTATTGAGATGTGGTCTATAACAGAGGCCAGCTACAGGTCTTGGCTTTTTAGCTCAAATATTAGCAGTTCCTGTGGTTAACCCTTGAGGAGTCTGATTCAGTACACAAGTTGCCTAAGACAGCAACTGCCATGAAGAAAGCAAAGCCTCTCTGATGTTGTTGCCTACACACATCTTTTGTAGACTAGTTGCAAAAGCTTGTATATACAATATTCAATAGTACACTCCTGGTCATTAATAAACTGCCCAGATAATAATCTATGGTCTTCCAAATAATCATCTGATAATCAATAGTTGAGGGGGTGGAGGGAAAGAAGAATTTTTCTTTTGCTTTTTACTGTATATGTGAGTGGAGGACGGCAGTAGAAGATTTAATTTTTTTTTTATCTAAACTAAAAAAAATTTTTGGCATTTAAAAGGATTTTTGCTGGTGTTAATGACGAATTTTTATTTTTTTTTCATTATATATGTCATATTGCACTTAAATCAGTCCAGCACTGCTGTCTTGTACAGTTTGTCTCAGACACTGCAAAAATGATGAGTACACGGGCATAAGGGATACCTGAATGTGTTTACACAAAAAATAGGCATTAATTGCATTATGCAGCTTAATACTGCAGCTAACCCTGAGCAGCAGAGACCTGGATGTGTTTCCAGCTGGAGCTGAGTTATCCCTATAGAAGCCTAGAGCTATATACTCAACTTCTACCTGACTAGAGACAGGGTAGGAAGATGAACAGCAGCAGTGGGAAAGAAAGCAAGTTAAATGAAATGTGGGAAAGCAGTAATGAAAAGTGGTTATTAAACAACTGCTGTCACCATATAATACTTGCAAAAACTGCCCCTGATTTGTCATTTCATAGAGATCTTGCAGACCAGTAATTACTGAAAGTTCTTATTTAATGAAGGTGAGAGCACATGGGAAAATTTCTGCTTATACTATTCCCACTGTCCCTCTCCTAGTGGAAATGTATGGCTGTGAATTCAGATATGAATCTCAGAGTGCTAGGTAAAAAGAACAGCTGAAAACAGATGGCAGCAGTTACAACGGGCATATTCCCAGTTGGTGGCTTTAGCATTTAGAAATGAGCATCTGTTCTTCTTCCCTATTGCAAAATGGTTTTAACTCAGAGGTGTTAAAAATACGTAAGTTGCTGTTTTATTCATTTTTGCTGTTTACTGACTTTAATGACTTAAATTGAATGAAAAGTACAATGTTTACCTGTGTGGCAGGGGAATCAAAACAGAAATACAGGTATCTGATGCAGAACTTGAGGTTGTGAAGTAAAGTGTAGAGAGGAGGGGAAGAGGAAATTATGTGGTTTTATCCTAATGCTGGAAAAAAGGAGTTATTGAAAGCTGAAGCTGTAGCAACAAGAACGACCAGCCTCTGTAACGGATTTCTGATGCTCGTTTTAAGTATAATCTTCCTTTTTTAATAGCTATTAATAAACTCTTGAGATTAAAGAAAAGAGTAATATACTTAACCATCTCACTACTGCATAACCTAAAACCAGTGAAAATTCCAGTTCTGGCTGGAATCAGTATCTGTTTGAGGTTGATTCTTACTTTGTTAGTGGACTTTTAAATAGAGTGGGGCTAGGTATCATTAAAACTGAAAAAAAAAATAATCCAGTTAGGCATAGTTCGTGTTATCAATTGTTTCTAACATCAGATAAGATCTTTATGAAATGCGAAAAAGCATTCACAAACTAGATTTGTAAGACATCTCCATGAATATATTTATCCATTTTTAGCCAGAAATGGCTATGACAGGTGACAACCTTAATTTGTTGTGACTGTGCATAAAATCATGGCAATTACGCTTTTAAGCCTGAGTCTTTGCTATTGAGTCTGGATGAGAGCAAGGGTCCATCTGGATGTATCTGGCCACGGGATTAATTCTTCAGGGCACAATTCTTTGCATATATTTTGGAACATTAATGCCTATTATAGGAACAATGCAATAGGCTTTTCTGCTACCAAATACTGAGAATGTGCTTGCAGATCATGGCAGAGGTAAATGGAATTACTTTTCTGATACCAGACTTTTTTAAATGAAAGATCACAAGATAGAGTGATAGACAGCTGACCATCTGCCTGAAGGATTCTCTCATCTAAGATATGTCAGTGCTCTGCTGCATTATGTGTTCACTCAACATATATATTCAAGAGAGGGAGAAAATGACTTGTTTTAACCTGTGACACTTTCAAAATGATATTGCTGTCTCTATTCTTTTGAAACTTAGTATGGTTTTGTTTGACTTTGCCGGTATCTAGGCCACTCAAATCTGGTTCGAAGGGAAGCCAGATACTTAAACCTGAATCCTGACAAAATAAAAATTATGCTAGTTGGTGGAATGGAACTGGAAGATGTGTTGGTTGTTTTTTGGGTTTAAGAGTTTCCATCCCCTTTCTTTGTTCACTTCCAGGCCCAGGGATCCTGTTTAATCTTGAGCTGGTTGCAGAGCAAGGTAACATAAAAGGTACATTTTCCCCTGTTCTGATTAAACAAGTACACAAGTCTTTCATGAGATGGCATCCTTGGGCGAGTGTTACAAGTCTCTGATTCCTGGAGGTGGGATTATTGGAATATGGTATTTGGGTAACCCCATCAGATCTCACACTGCAGACTTTCCTAGGCCTTCTTATGGCCGGTTATATGTGAAACAGCGAAGGGCAAGTTTTGACACAGGAGATGTTTTATTCATATTTACTGAGTAAACCAGTGTGTTTGGCTAATCCACCAGCAACATATCTGTTGATCAGGTTCCCAGGAATCAGCTAATGGGCATATACTATAATTGGAAATTTAAGGAAATGAAAATAAGCATGACACCATTTTTCGTTAGAAATTGGTGCTGAAGATTCTTACTTCCAATGCATCCTTGGTTTCAGTATTTGAAAACTGATAATCTTTTCTGAGAATAATGCAGTGCATTGCTTGCTCAGTCCTGTAATTTTGTTGCTTCCCTTACAAATTAACTGAGACCCTGAGCTGCATGGTAATGATGTTTTCCAAAAGAAGTATTTTTATTCTTTTAATTGAATGACGCTCACTCTGCTTTTTCAGTGGAGTAATTTTTTGCTGTATCTGTCTCCTTCTTTCCTTCTATGAAAGACATCCTTATGGAAATGTGTAAATGTTGTGAAAATATTTAGTGAAGAATATTTACTGAGAAGTACTCTACTCATGTAAATACAACTGCAGTGAGTTACTTTAGTGGTCAGGTCATTAGCATTCATGTCAACAATAGGTACTGACAAAAGCCATTTATCAGCTTTGCAATGTGATGTTTTGGTTTAACAGCTGAGATTCTCTGCCTCCCTATTCATGCAAAAGTAGCGTGCACTGCACTTTTATGATCAAGCACTTAGAGGACTATATTAACCCCAAAACACTTTTACGTGGTTATGTTGAACTTGATGCATGTGTTGCTAGTTGTGACTGTGCTTGTAAAGACCAGAGGCTGAATTTGATGTCTTGTGGAATTTAGCGTTTAGAAGTGTGGGCAAACCAGCCATACAGGGTATAATTCTGTCTTTTAGCCTCAACATTCTGTTATTTTATGATGCACTTAGTAGACTGAATATAAGTGCAGAAGAGTATGATCGGCAATAATTATGTATAAGTATGTATTTGTTGTAGTTTACCTTTTATATTCTGTGGAAGCCTGCCTTTAATTTTTGTTCTAAAACCCTACCTTTCCTAAGCTGTACTGTTTGTCAAACACTTCTTTTGAAGAAGAATGTAAACTACTTAGGACCTCATTGTGCAACTTCACTGCATCTGTCTTTGAACTCAGCTTTTATTACTTTTAGAAGACTTATGAACCTTTAACGTATCATTATATATACAGTTTTATGTTGTTCTTAATTAATAAATACAACTGAGTTAGCTGGATGAAACCAAGATTTTAATTTTTGTTAATAGAAATACTTTGTGGTGAAGTTAAGCTAAAATGAAACGGTCTTTTTTTTAAAAAGGGCTCTCTAACAAGAAACTTGTACTCATTTATTTAATTTGGCTAGAAACTGAGTTGAAATTATAGTTCAATCTTCTGAGTGTTGGCAAGGCTCAAGGTGCATCATTGGTCTGAGTTGTCCAATGACCTGAACTGAAATTAAAAAAATGGAATCTCTAATGGAAATTCTCTGCCATGTAGATGTCTGTACCCTTCACAGTTTGTGTACTTTACATTACAGGCAGTAAGAAAATTAGTATTACAAGATAAGGCTGATTTGCATACATACATATGAAGACTATAAGCAAACACCATTGTCAGCAGAAGTTTAGGCCTGGACCTTTAGCCTGCCACCTGGATTTCCATCTGATGGTAATGCAGATAACTTTCTGTGTGTATTAATCATGGCAATGGACCAAGGTCATGGTGTAGAATTGTGTTACATACTCATTTTGCAATTGCAAGTATGCGGTATTTAAGGAAAATCAGAAGATCTGATTGGTGAAGATGTTGACTCCTATGCATAGACCAAGATGTCAGCATACTACGATAAACTAGCTACTTATGTCCAGATTCAGTATTTTTTCTATCACAGTGGTGATATTATCACGGTTTCCAGATTTATTTTTTCTTTCATATCACAGGTAGTGCTGTGGAAGCCCCATTTCTCCACAAATTACAATAGACACTGGAGAGTAAGCAAGACTTAAAATGAAGACATAAAAAATGCTATCATTAAGTGGTCATTAATGCCTATAAATAATAATAGGAACATTTGAAAAACAGAACTCAGCATCTATGCTGTATATTAGAATCACTTTCTAGAATACTGATATATATCGCTGGTCAAGTTCCTGCCTGTTTCTGCAGGAGTAAGTGTATGCGAAAGCATGTATGTTTCGGTGTATATATGAGCATATGCATAGAAATAAGCAATTTGAAGTAAATTATTTTATAGAACTATGTGCTTTTTTGTGTGTGTGTTCATGTCTATGAACAAAATTCACACATTTCTAACTGTCTGTTGATACGGAAAATTCAAACCACTACTTAACAGTAATTACTTTGTGATGCTGTTTCAACCATTGAAGGGTTAAACTGTTAAAATCAGATGATTGGTATGAATGTTTATGCAAAGTGCATTTGATTTCTGTGGATATCCAAGCAAATAACTTATATATTTGCGTATGCTGTGCATTTGCAAGTGCAAGATTTTGCACCTGGGTCAAGGCAACCCCAGGCATCAACACAGGATGGGTCATGAAGGGATTGAGAGCAGCCGTGCAGAGAAGGACTTGGCAGATGGATGAAAAGCTGGACACAGCCTGGCAACGTATGCTTGCAGCCCAGAAAGCCAACTGTATGCTGGGCTGCATCAAAGTAACTGTGACCAGCAAGTTGAGGGAGGGGATTCTGCCCCTCTACTCTATTCTTGTGAGACCCCACCTTCAGTACTGTCTTCAGCTCTGAGCCCTACCCCCAGTTCAGGAAAGACATGGAGCTGTTGGAGCGAATCCAGAGGAGGCCACAAAAATCATCAGAGGGCTGGAGGACCTCTGCTATAAGGAAAGGCTGAGAGAGTTGGGTTTGTTCAGTGTGGAGAAGGGAAGGCTCCAGGGAGACCTTATTGTGGTCTTTTAATACTTAAAGAGAACTTATAAGAAAAATGGTGACAGACTTTTTAGTAGTGCCACCTGCAACAGGACAAGGAGTCATGTAAGATTCAGAGGGGAGATTCAGATACACATAAAGAAGGAATTTTTTTTGATGGGGGTGGTGAAACACTGACACAGGTTGCCCAGAGAGGCTGTAGGTGCCCCATCCGTGGAAACATTCAAGGTCACGTTGGACAGGGCTTTGAGAAACCTGATCCAGTTGAAGATATCCCTGCTTATTGCAGGAAGGTTGGGCTAGATGGCCTTTTAAAGGTCCCTTCCAACCTCTGTGATTTGTACTGACAGAATCCATTTGGATTAGTCTGTACCAAGAGAGAAAATAATAACTGTCAATACCATGGTGGTGTGATGATCTTATCCTCGATCTTCAGATGGGTAACCTTGATTTCCTCTGCTTTCTTTCCCCACATGTGCGAGTTTGATCACTGGAATCCCTGTCCAGTGTAACCCAATTAGAATTCTAAATGAAATCAGGAAGCAGCTGCTTTCTGTTCATCACAGACTTGCAAATGGAATAGATAGTCCCAGAGTTATATGCATGTCTGTAGTGGCAAACGGCACTGAATCAATTCTGCCACTGATATAGTGTCCAAAGCTCCTATAGGAGCCCCTTCTCAACAAGTTTTTTTTTCTTTCATGCTCACACTGCTAGTAGCAGTGTGAAGCAATGTTAAAGATAGCCCAACTTGAAACTGGTGACTGATTCCTGAATATCCTCCTTTAAGATTAGGATCTTTACTGATAGCCTTTGAAAAAAATGTCACAGAAGGAATGTCAGAAAAAAACATGTGAAATAGTCAGCAAGATTTGATGCTCCAACATCAAGCAAGAGTTCTCTCAAAGTCCATGCTGTAGAGGCTTTGAACAGTTGCTCTGTATTCTGTTTTAGGATTATCCCTCAAATTCCCAAATTCAGGCGTGTTAGGCTGACAGATCTCACTTTGTCCTGGTATATCAGTTTCTTTTCTTCACTATAAATGTCCCGTCGCTCTGTTAATATTTATTCCTGGATTTTCACGTAACAGTTATCACAGGAGGACTAGTTTACCTTTGTTAATATTTAGACTTTGATGTAATTACATGAGTTCTCCCTTCCCTTCCCTTCCCTTCCCTTCCCTTCCCTTCCCTTCCCTTCCCTTCCCTTCCCTTCCCTTCCCTTCCC
>VWZZ01004368.1:12817-37067 GCA_013399095.1 Psophia crepitans
CTCCCCTCCCCTCCATAATTTCCTTATAATTTAGTTATAGTTATAGTTATATATCTATCTCTGGAGTCATTGTGGTAGATCTTCTAAGACGTATACTAGCATCTAGAGATATATATTCTTTTGCTTGTCTGAACATCAAGTCTGATATTTTTGTATCAGAATAATCACTTAGTCCTTCTAATTCAATCATGCCTCAAAAAACCCAGTCCAATTCATGTCAAGAAACAGAGGAAAAAGGAATTAGAGAGATACAAGTGATCTGAAACCTACAGAAAAAACTGTTTCTTCACCAGTAGAAATCAAAATTAAGACTGATAAAGATGAAACATACAGTGCTTGAGTTTATTTGCATTTTTTATTTATTTGGTTTATTTATTTCCAAGGAAAATTTGATAGAACCTAAGATGGAATTTTCCATTATTCATTGTCTGGGCTTAATACAAACTTTTAATAGAGCTCATGTATTAAATATGTATGAAAGGAACTTCATGTAGTAAAGTTGATTCAGAGATTACATTGTTTCATAGCTGCAAAAAGGGATCCATTAATAAGATGTCAGTATTAACCTATGTGTTATTTGCTATATGATCAGATTTAGATATCTTCTGAAATTGGTTGCAGTGATTTTAGACAGATGGTTTACCTTTATGGTATGCAGTATCATTATGCTGTGCAATGAATTCTGCAGCATGAATTTTTCTTCACCCAGTACTCTCTATAAAGGGCAGCGCTCCTGGCTCTGGGCGGTGTCCTTTCCTGCTTCCCTTTGCTCTGAGAGCAATAATTTGTGCCGTCTTTTCCGTGGTTACAGGTTGTCTCCTCTCTGTTTGTAGCAGGCAGGCTCTCTGCAGAGGAGCCACCACAGTTGATCTCTGCTCTCCTGTTTGTGGAGAGGAAGAAACCGTCTTGCAGGTCTTTGATCCTCTTGTCTGGCACTACCCCACAATGAAATAAGCAGGAACTTGAGGCAGGCTTATCCTCTGCCATCAGGTGTAAAATGGTTGGTGGCCACAACTAGTGAAGCCTGGACCTCTGTGCTGGACCCAGAGACGGGTCGTGGGGGGCTGATTTTGTGATCTAACCCCCACACCACGCTGCCACTGGGGGTGGGAACCATCCCATCTTTGCTGCCATCAACCTACACTGCAGCCACAAAGAGGACTTCTCCCTTCAGAAGGGGGCAGCTGTGAGTAGAACTCTTTCTCTTAGAGCTGCTGATTAAATGCTACTCAAAAAGATCCCAAGGGTATGGAGCAGCTTTTATCTTTGGGATACCAGCACCCTCTTAGCAACAGCAACAAAGCAGCTCTGAATTGCACAGCAGAGACATAATGAGGTTTGGAAAGCAAGTATGCATGAAAGCAGAAAATCTTTGAAGGAGTGGACTTTGAGGTTATCATGGTACTAGTCACATAGGTGTAACAAATCTCTGACCAAGTCTGGACAAAGCTAGCAGCGAAAAAGCAGAAGAGTGTCTGATCACCCAGTCCTATCCCTTCTACCTAGAAACCTTAACATGTGGCAAGGTCACCCTCTTAAGAGAGGTTATTTATATGACCCACTCACTTAGTTCCTTCCTTCCTGCAAGTCCTGTCAAATTAATTTCTGTCTTAGGTGCCAAAATCGGAATTTTGCATTTAAATGAACAATGGCTTGACAGCTGAAACATAGATATCAGCACTTGTTGCAGCCTGCCTATCTGTATCTGCAGAGGTTTGAGGTCTCTAGGCCATTACTGAACTTCTTGTATAAATCAGATCTCCAAAAGAATGGGGGGAGAGAGATTTTATTGTCCTCTCTGCCACATTGTTTAGAAATACTTCCAGTAAGGCTTAGGGAAAAAAACCCCAGCAAATAAAAGGGACTGAGTGCCCTGCGTTGTACAATTTACCATTCTGCTTCTCTATTTGTTTTTCTTTATTTTCCTTCAACCATATGACTAACCTCACCTCTTTGTGTTCAGCAGCTGAACAAAATGCACAGTGCTATATTCAGAAGCACCCACTCATTCCTTACAGCTTTTATGACAAAGCTGTCCCTCCACATGTCCGTGTTGGCCTCTGACCCTGCACGTTTACTTCAAGTAAACATGCCAGATGGCAGAGAAAAGTGGTAGGGCAAAGAACAACCCTCTGGGGGCCAGGAGTCCTGAAATCCTTCTCCACAAAGCAAACTTAAAAGCAACAATTTCAACAAATGCCTTAAAGCAAGTTCACAGCTAGAATGAAAGGGAGATGGAATAAAAAATAAGCAAAAAAAATCCCCAACCCAACTTGCTCGTTACATATTTTGTTTTCTGTACCACCAGCTACATAGTAGTAAAAACAAATAAAAATACAAATGATCATTAGGAAAGACAGACAGATGGACTGAGTTTTTAGGTAGAAAGGTGGAGGCAGGCTTGCATTTGGAAATGAGCATTCAAATCTGGAGCTTGAATATTGCAATGACCTCTGCAGTATTTCCCACGTCCCTCTCCCTCCATGGGGGCACTGTCCGAAGGCAAGGGGCAAAGTGGCTGCAATTGCTGCAGAGACTGTTGATCTCTCTTGTACAGAGGAAAAAGTTCAAATCAGGGGACACCTCGTACATGAGGCCATTGCCGGCTGTCAGTGATCGTGTAACCTTGATAGGCATTGTGGAAAAGAATAATGTAGAGAACAAGAGCAGCAAAGTTCAAGGAGTGAGAGGCAACTCTAATTAGCCCATCTGACACAGCAGGAGGAAACAGACACATTTTATCGTGTACATTGCAGCCCCAGCTAGCTGGCCTAGCACAAGATACTACTTCTATCAACACCCAGAACTTCTCTTACGCCCCTCGATCATCATCCCAGCAGCTTTGTTCTTGTGATTTGGCAGACAAGCTGGAAATGCTTTCAGTTCGTTAAGCTTTTCACTTCATCCTGAAGGTGATGCTGATTCATCTCCTTGGCCCACCTCTTGTTTGCAGCCTTAGGATAAAATCCTGTGCATTTATTCCCATTTGGTTTGTCATAGAACCGTAGAATCATTTTGATTGGAAAAGACCTTTAATGTCATCAAGTCCAACCATTAACCTAGCACTGCGAAGATGATCAACGATCAAGATTCAGGCTGGGACAGGCTGGTGTTTACTCCAGGTCCAGGTGATGATTTTGTTGCCTAGATATAGAATGAGGTGCCTTAAAATAAGTCCCTCTGCAGTCTCCTTCTTTTCTGAAACGTTATGGAAGGCCAGACCCATGCCCAAAAGGCAACACACCTCATGGTTTGAATGCAGCCTTTATAACTAGTTCCCTAAAAAGTTTTTCCTTGTCAGCCTCAGAGCACTTGACTGTAAGAGGTAAGTAGCCATTGATTTTTCTTTTGCTTTGCAGGCAGAGAGGCAGGAGCGTGCAGAGCAGAATTGCCTTCCCAAGGCCAAACCACAAACCTTGCAGCACCTCAGATGCTCTCTTCCCAAATGGCTTTTCTGCATCGTGAGATGCTACGGGGACGAACGGGAAACTGGGCAGGGAGGCAGACTTGTTCTGTAATTTTAAACAGCTCACTTCTGCCAGCAATCTTTGTTTCAAAGAGATAGCTGTGAGTACGACAAGACCAAAGGACCTTGTCCTGCAGCTCATCTACCCACAAGTAGATCAGCTGTTTTCCCTGACACGCTGCCATTAAGCCCTCCTGAGCACCTGGCCCACAAACATTGTTTTTAAAAATAACTTTGCCTGCAAGATCTATAAAGTAAGCAAAAGAATACTTTCAGTAATGTCTTTAAACTTTCCAATGTGCAGTAAACGTATTGCATACTTCAGAAGGAAATTAACTTTTTTAATATACTCCCCCCTCCATTATTCCCAGGATAGATTTAACTCCTGATATTTCTTAAAATTGAGAATCGCAAACTTTTAATTCTAACAGGAGCTAGGCATGGAGATACAATCACACTCCTTTAATTGAAAGGAGATTTCTCCCCTCCCTTATTTGTTATGTAAAAAATTTCAGTTTTTTAAACAAAATCTAGAGACAGCAGTTGTTAGTTCATAGGCTTAGGTTAGACTAAGAAATTGCCATGGATCATTTAATTTCATTAATGTGAATAACCACATAATTTTGGTTATGTACTGCACTTGGTTGTGCAAAGTATCTGTAATAATTTGTTGTGATAATGCGTGCTATATTTAAACACAAGTATCAAATAAAGCAGGATAGCTGTTTAGCAGAATAAACTCTAAAGGACCCCTTGAGCATGCTGAAGCCCAGGCAAAGAGGGCACGCACAAGTGTTAACTTTATTGTGCCTTTTTCCACTGAAACATCTTCCAATATGGTTGTCATGAAGAATGAAAAAAAGAGAATGAGGCCAAACCGGTGACAAGAGAACTTGTAGTCTTTAAGTCATTGCGAATTTCTTTTAGATGACATGACAATGACGTTGGTAAGGAGTCTCCAAGACCGGGCACATGTTGTTGTTTCCCTAGTTTAGCTCTGTTAAAAAAACCATGGAGGTGCATTTGAAACGGTGGCTTTCTCTCTTCCCCATTTTCTGTACATCCCTATCTCTCATAAGCCCCCGAACTGCAGTGAGACTCTTTTCTTAATTGACTGCGTAATGCAGCTTTCCTACTTGTGAGTTATTAGGATGCACTTGAGATATGTGTTCAAATTTTCCTCATAGGCAGGTTAAAAACTTGCCTTTTTGAAAATGAAAGCAGAGATTCTCATATAATTGCTCAAAGACATGGCTGGATATTAAAGAAAGCATCAGCTATCATGGGACTTGAAATAGAAATGCGACCCCAAACCTTGCCTGAAAACTAGGGCAGCTAGCAGCATGCCCTGCTGGTATTAGTGGACACTGCAAGAGGAGGATTAGGGCCATGACACAGCCCTGACTCCACGGTGAGGGTCAGGATTCGTTAGCTTCAGGGTAAGTCAGCAATGTGCCTTCTGGAGCCAGAAACTCACGTAAGTTACCACAGTCATGCAACAGTGACCAACCCTCACTGTGGTATCTGACAAGAGAAACTGGAGGGAATGTGGGGAAATGGACATTTGAGAGCAACCTGGAATAATCATGTTAAGGCAAACACTTTCAGGCCAAGTATTTTACTGTGAGGAATGTGAGTTTATGGCTGGTTGAAAATTTGCATCTACCCCCTCTCAGATCTTTTTAGTACTAGATTTTTTGTCTTCTTACTGTATGCAAGTGAAAAAGGTGCGTCACTATGCAACTTACTGTTTTATTGGATATGAAGCTTCTCATTTAGCCTTGTCTGAACAGTGTTTCTGGTTGCTTGGCCAGCAGCCAAATGCTAAAATTAGGGATTTACTGCTCCCTTAGGTACCACAGGGCTAGGAATCTGTGTACAGAGCCCTCCTGTGCTGTATTTCTTCTTGAAATCTATGTTCTTTGCTGCTGAGTCTCCTTTTCCCCTTAGCTTTTGCAGAGTAATAGAGGAGCTGAATTGGATAGGGTCTGGGAAATGGTTCTGGGCAGTTTTGGAGGGGATCTTGAGTGGTGGAGGTTAGGCTGAGGTGAGGGAATTACTCAAGCTGTCTGCATGGGAGGTGTCTCCAGAGGGCTGGTCTGCTGCAGGAAGAGCTGTACTTCTTACACATTTGCTAGCACATCTGTGCTATCAGAGATAGAAGAGTTCTGTGCTGGCCTGTGCACAGTGAGGTGCCTAACAGAGATGATGAGAAATCAATTCCCCAGGCAAGAACTCTAGAACCATTGAGATGAACTTGTTTGGCTGAGCAGGAGCTCTGAACGTTGCTCGGCTATGAGAGGCTGTGAGGTGTGGGAGGGGGGAGAGCTGAACAGCGCTGAGAGCAGAGAGTGAATGTGGGTGGCTGGGTTTGAGTAGAAGACAGAGGATGTTGTGTTTGATTGGTTGGATTAATAACATGATTTTCCTCAAACACTGCAATAAAAATTAAAATCGCTGTCCCTGCATGGATACTGTTATCCCTAGGCTAGAAACTATCATCCTTGTAGAAAGAGTGAAACTTGTAAGATTGTATGAAAGCAAATACAGTTAGAAGTAAAAATCCTGATAAAAATGCTACCATCACATGCATTTTACAATATTGCAGAAAACATTAATCAAGCTAAAATAAGGTGCTTGGAAATGTGAATGTTTTCCTTGTGGGAAAGGTACCCAAACTACTCAGCCTTCCAATCCTTATAACTAAAATTACTCATGAAATTCTCATAATAAAATTAATAATTGATACACCGTAATAGTTTTGTATCCTAAAACATTTGGCGGAGATTGACGCAAATGGCTGTGACTAGGGAATGCTCAATGCTGCTAGTGCCCAGCAGTTGTTAGCTAAATAGAAACATCACTCCTGGGTGGCCCAGCACTTCTAAACATCCAAATATCACAAATAAATCAGTTAGCTACTGTACACTGAACTATATTTGGAATAAGTTTATTTGCAGAAATTGTAGCTTCAGCTAGCTGTGTGTTTAGGAAAAATGAATAGAATCTTTACTAGTCAATAGACATTTTAATGGCGAAAAGTTGCTTAGAAACATAGCTGATCAAATGATATCCACAAATAACCTGTCTGCAGTTTTTTCTCCTAGCGGTGTTTGAATAAATTCTGGTTCTGAAAACTTGCAAATTAGTATTTTAAATAATGGTACCCCATGGTTGTTCCAATAATTGAAAAGCTATAGTGGAGATCTTGCAGTACTGGAAGCTGCTGTTTGATCTGCTCATATTGTTAGCAGGGGTTTCTGAGTAATGTTCATTTATCAAAAAGTCAATGTCTTGGGCCTTTGACCTTCAAAGGCTCTAGATTGTCTTTTGATATATGATGGCTCAACACTTGCAAGGTTATGGCACCTCCCTGAAAGTATTGGGTCAACACTTGTTACATGTTTAGAAATTGCTGTTTTAATCCTTGTGCTTTATATATAGCCATACCACAGAAGTGACAACCACAGCTAAAGCCATTTTACGTCCTTGTTCCTTTTAACCTCTCTGAAACGCAGGGAGGGAAGAGATGGGATCACGGGTCTGTCCTTTTGTGCACTGCCTATCAATAAGGGTTGCTGTCAGCAAGTATGAATTGCATAGTGCATCTACCTTTAGTACAATGGTGCTGTCTGAATGGAATTGGTAATTTTCTTGGTAAATATCTGGCATAGCATCTTCAGAGGCAAATACTGGGTCAGTATGGCTCTGCACGGAGCATTGCCTTGGTCTTTGGAGGAAGAGAAGAGAGAAGTGAGCAATAAGCTTCAGTTTTGTTCCCCACCAGAGACGAGACCAGAAGACTATAAATTGCCAGGAAAGAACTAGAAGATGAATTCACGTCTTGGTGCTATCCCAGGCTTGACTATGTTCTATTGTGGTTTGTTTGGTTTTGTTTGTTTTGTTTTGTTTTTCTCCAAATGATCCTAAGTTTCGCTTTACATTTCCCATCTGACATGTTGTTGACCCTAAGACCGGCAGAAATCATAACATTTGAAGTAAAAGAAAAGGTTGAAATCTTTTTTTACTGCTTCCTGAGCCCTGGGGTCCTGCTGAAAGAGCAACTTCTTGTTTTCAAGTTTTCTTTCACAAACATGAAAGTCAGAAACTTAACTTAGTGAAATGAGTTTTTCCCATACTACAAGATTGCAGGGGCTGCATTTTGAAATAAATTAACAAGCTGTAAGCAAGTAGTGAGGGATGCCAACCTGTTGAATCAGCAGACCATCTCTGAATGACATTTTTAATCCTTTGCTTCACAGAGTGCACAGGTTTGGGGGTTTTTTTTTGTTTGTTTGTTTCTTCAGTTGGGTTTTTGAAGTCCAGTTGTATTTGTAATGTACTTGTTCACCTTTCGGTGGAAAGTAGTAAAAAATGTACAGACTGTAATGAAATCAGGGATTTTTTTCTATGTATTTCTCAGCACATGTATGTGTACAGCACCAAGTACATCGGGTTCTGATGTAGATACTGGTACTTTTAGGGTACTATGTCAGTTAAGTAGTGATATTTAAATTGCTTAAATTGCCTAAATTGCTGTTATACCATAATAAGTTGTTAAGTCTTGTTAAGGATCTTCTGTCCAGGCTAATAACAGACAATGGAGAAGATAGGAGGCAATGGAAACCCCACTGTGTTGCAGACAAATGGACGTTTCCAAGAGCAGAGGACTTTTTTTCTGTTTTTTTATCACTGCGTGTCTTTTTCCTTTTTCTTTTTCTTTTTTTCTTTTTGCATTAACAATAGTACTGACCTTACAAACTCAGAAATGGACAGGATGGTGTCCTGTAAATCCTCACCTAAATGGTACAGTCCTGAGGGTGAAAAAGCAATTGGACAAAAGGCTGTGGAGAGACAAGAATAAAATTGCTGAAAGGCAGTTATGTTAACTCCTAGCAGGGTTTTCAGACAAACCAGTAGTACTTCACAAGAAATAGCATTTAAGCGAGCTGGCAAATCCAACAGTATGAGAATAGACATTTTATCATTGTCTATTACCAGTGCGGGATTATTTACTATTCCCTTCAGGAACCTGTCCAGACTAATACAGATGAAGGTAATCTCAGCCAGTAAAATACGTCTGGGCTTTTTTTTGTGTCATAACTTTTTCAGTATGGATGGTTTGAGGGATTTGACCATCTCTGTGAGAATGGTTATCAGCTCAGGTTTTTGCCACTCTCTTTGTGATGGCAGAGGGCATGGCTCCAGAGTATTTTCCTTGGTTCACAGCCTAAAATCACCCGCAAATCATTGTTTGCTCTACTTGCACAAAAGCACACAAACCCTTTTCCGTGGGACAACTCCAGTGACATATCTGTTTAGAATTGCTTGTGTTGCCTATTACTTGAGATATATCTGCTGCTGAAGCTTTCATGTGTATTTGTCATAGAATCAGAAAAACAGTTTTGGAAAAGACCTTGAGAGGTGCTTTAGTTAATCTTTTCCTACAGGGCAGATCCAAGGCAGGATACTGCAACCCCACTGGTATGGGTTACAGATCCCCCAGACCACCTAGCCGTGTGCTATAATATCTGGTATCACTAAAAGCTTTTCATGATGTCAAACTTTAATCTTCCACTGCAATCCAAGCCCATTACTTCTTGCGTCCATGGCAGGAGAGAGCAGTTTGTTCCCTTTCTTTCGTACAGCTACTTTTAGTATATTTTCATTAAGAAATGTATACCTCTCTGTCCTTTTTTGCTTCTATAAACCAAACATTTCTACTTTCTTTAGTATTTTCTCATACCCCATGTTTTCTAGAACTGCCATTAGTTTTCTCTGGATCATCTCCATTTCATAAATGCCTTCTGTGAACTCTGTGCTCTATCTGAGACCTTGACATTTCTGAGTAGAGTGGAAAGTGTTTTGGGTTTGCGTGGCAATGTTTTGGTAGCAGGGAGCTATGGGGATGGCTTCTGTGAGAAGCTGCTAGAAGTTTCTCCTTTGTCCGGTAAAGCCAATGCCAGCCGGCTCCAAGACGGAACCACCGCTGGCCAAAGCTGAGCCCTCAGTGACTGTGGTGGTGTCTCTGGGGTAACATATTTAAGAAGGGGGAAAAAAACCATCAAGAGTAATTTCAGCCAGAGAGAGGAGTGGGAAGATGTGAGAAGCTCTGCAGAAACCAAGGTCAGTGAAGAAGGAGGGGGAGTAGGTGCTGCAGGCACCAAAGCAGAGATTCCGCTGCAGCCCCTGGAGAAGATCGCTCTTGTGAGGCCCCACTTCGAGTACTGTGTCCAGCTCTGGGGTCCCCAGTAGAGGAAAGACATGGAGCTGCTGGAGCAAGTCCAGAGGAAGGCCACAAAATTGATCAGAGGGATGGAGCACCTCTGTCATGAGGACAGGCTGAGGGAGCTGGGGTTGTTCAGCCTGAAGAAGAGAAGACTTTGGGGAGACCTAATTGTGGCCTTCCAGTACCTAATGGGGCCTATAGAAAAGACAGAGAGGGACTGTTTACTAGGGAGTGCAGTGATAGGAGAAGGGTGAATGGGTTTAAACTAAAAGAGAGGATATTTAAGTTGGACGTTAGGAAGAAACTCTTTCCTGTGAGGGTGGTGAGGCCCTGGCACAGGCTGCCCAGAGAAACCGTGGATGTCCTATCCCTAGCAGTATTCAAAGCCAGGTTGGATGGGGCTTTGCGCAATCTGGTCTAGTGGAGGGTGTCCCTGCTCATGGCAGGAGGGGTTGGAACTAGGTGATCTTTGAAGTTCCTTCCAACCCAAATCATTCTATGATTCTAAGACCATGGTAAGGCAGGCTGTTCCCCTGCAGCCCATGGAGGAGGGGTGATGAGGTGTTGAGATTCCACCTGCAACCCATGGAGGACCCCAAGCCAGAGAAGGCTGCTGCCCCCAGAGGAGGCCGTGACCACATGGGTAGCCCGCACTGGAGCAGGCTCCTGGCAGGACTTGTGGCCCTGTAGAGAGAGGAACCCACACCAGAGCAGGTTTGCTGGCAGGACTTGTGATCCCGTGGGGGACCCACACTGGAGCCATCTGGTCCTAAAAGTCTGCACGCCGTGGGAGGGACCCACGTTGGAGCAGTTGGTGAAAAACTGCAGCCCGTGGGAACAACTCATGTTGGAGAAGTTGGTGGAGGACTCTTCTGCAAGAGGAGCAGGGGCAGAGTGTGAGGAGCCCTCCCCCTGAGGAGGAAGGAGCAGCAGAGACATTGTGTGATGAACTGACCACAACTCCCATTCCTGGTCCCCCTGTGCTGCTGGGGGGGAGGAGGGAGGAAGAGAAATGGGGAGTGGAATTGAGCCTGGGAAGAAGGAAGGGGTGGGGGGAGGTGTTTTACGATTTGGTTTTATTTCTCACTTCTCTGCTCTGTGTTTGCTTGGTAATAAATTAGATAAATTTTTTTCTAAGTAGTCTCTTTTGCCTATGATGGTAATTGGTGAGTGATCTCTCCCTGCCCTTGTCTTCACCCACAAGCCTTTCATTATATTTTCTCTCGCCTGTCCATTTGAGAAGGGGGAGTGACAGAGAGTCTTCAGTGGACTCCTGGCCTCCAACCGGGGTGAACGCACCATAAAAGATCACTTTACACATCTTATTATCAGCTCTCTTCTTCTTTTTATATATCTTCCTTTGATAATTGCCTTTTTTGAAATAGCACATCATTGTTGACTTCTTGTTCAATTTGCATTTACTGTCATGTCTCCTTCAGCGGATCTGCTTAATCAGTTCTTCCCCATGTGGCTGCTGCAGGATTGATTTTTCTTGTACAGGTATAAACTTCACATTAGTCTTATTTCATCAGATCTGTTCTTCACTTTTTCAAGACCATTTTGATTTCTAATTCTGTTTTGTTCAATGTGCTTGTAGTCCTTCTGAGCCCTGTGAATTTAATAAGCATGTTGGAACTAAAAAATTTAATAATATCAAACATACACCTGCAGAACATTCAATTCTTCCTTCACATTTCATAGTGCACCATCAATAACTACCTTCTTTGACTACTATCTACAGTCTGTATAAAAGTTTTACTTGATTTTACAGTAGTTTCATATTAACCATGACTTATTTGCTTGTTCCTAGAAAGGTCTCATGTCAAAAGCTTTAGTGAAGTTAACAACTATCACTTATATTTTCTCTTTTATCTATAAGCCATAATCCTCTATCATAGAAGAAAATTAGTCTGAGTTGAGAAAATTTATTTTTTGGCAAATGCATGCTGAATGTTATTTATAGCTTTGTTTCATTCTAGTTGCTTTGCTTGAAGTCAAGTTTATGTCTGATTTTTTCTTTCAGACATTTTCAAGGAATGCAAGTAAAACTGAAATTTCCTGAGTTACTTTTCCCTCTCACTCCCATTAATAATGATAGGCACTTTATCTGCCCTTTTCCAACCCTTTGAAATCTTACTGGGCCTCCATGGTTTCTCAAAAAATCACTAAATAACCTGAAAATATTTTCTTCATTGCAACAAGTAAATTTGTAAACTTCATTTATTTAAACTTTGTCCAACCTATTTTTGCTCTATTCTGGGTTTTTTATTATAGTGGGTTGACCTTGGCTGGATGCCAGGTACCCACCAAGTCACTCTATCACTCCCCTCCTCAGCAGGACAAGTTGGGAAGAAAAATAAAATGGAAAAACTCCCCAATAATCTTCATGGATCAAGATAAAGAAAATTTAATAAAACAAAAACAAAAGGCCGCATGCAAAGGTAAAGGAAAAAAAACCAGTCTACCATCTACCATCTCTACTGCCCATCAGCAGGTGATGTTCAGCTCCTTCCTGGGAAGCAGGGCTTCAGTAGGCGTAGCAATTGCTCTGGAAGACAAATGTAAATAAGAAATCTCCCCGTTTCTCCTCCTTTCTGTTAGCTTTCATTGCTAAGCAGACATCATATGGAATATCCCTGTGGTCAGTTGGGACCAGCTGTCCTGACTGTGTCCCCTCCCAAGCTCTTGCTCACCTCCAGCCTACTGGTGAGAGGGGAAGCCAAAACCCTGGTGTGCTATCAACACCTTACTGGCCACCAAAGCACAGCACTGTGGGGGCTGCTATGGGGAAAATTATCTCCAGCTCAGCCAGATATTTATGCTTGTCACTGGTGTTGATGCTGATAGCAAACTTACCGTGGCTGAACTGTACAATGAAACTAAGCTCCAAAAGTCACTAATAATGACTTTAATGCAAGTAATAAGAAAAATCCATCAAGTATAAAAGCAGCTATGCTGATCTCAAAGTTTTCCAATTTATTTATTTCTTCACTAATACCTCTCTATGTATTTAGGTATTGGTTTACGGAGTAATGTGTGCTTTCATTATGAAACACATGAATTTTCTTTAAATTTTCTTGCAATGATTTTCCTTATGTCAGTGATCCTCTGACTGTGATTTGAAATCAGTTAAGATATCTATTTTCTTTGTCTATTGACTAAATCAAAATTCTGTAGCTCTCATGTTTAATACTAGGATAATTTTCCTGGGTAATTGAATCCAAGTGGTGGGTTTGCCATGGTTTCTGATATCCCCAATCTCTCTTTGGAGTTAAAAGAAACAGTGACGGAGTTAAGGGTGACCATTTTTAGAGGCAGAGTTTGTAACGGGAATCATGGAGTACACTCTAAATAACCAACACATTTCTAATCTTGAATGTAACAAAATGATTTACTGATAAATGGAACTCTGTGTTTGTAAAACAACATGCTTATAAATTTGTTTTGCTCTCTAAATTTCTATAGATAGGTGGATTTATTATTTTGCAGGGCCTGAAACAATGTTAACATCAGCAGTGAATAATTTTAAGCTGGAACAATCTCTCTGAAGAGTGTAACAACCACATGCAAAAGCCACAGCACTTTTTTTGTTTTTTGTTAAGAATTTGGCAAGTTTACATTTTCCTCTCATTTTTTATTTTCTGTCCCCTTTAATTTATTCACTGTAGGAACCAGAGCAAAATCTATGAATGGTAAAGAGAGAAAATGCAGAAAATTCAGCTGGTACTAGCATGAAATGATGGGACGTGGTTTAACTGCAAAAATGTGGAAACTGTTGAGCAGGGGAAGTTACCACTTCAGCAGCACCTGGGAAAAAATAAAATTCTTCCAAATTGCCTGGTCCAGTCTGTGAAGCAACAGCTTTGCCTACAGTTTATGAAACCAAGGGAAAAAATGCTCTTCCATATTGTTTGTCTCATTGGTGCCGGAGGTGGCCATGCTGACTAAAAAGGTGAGTTGGGTGTTTCTGCACAGCTGTGTCGTTTACACTCTGAGTTCTTGTCCCATGTACAGTTAAAGAAGGTTTAGAATTTCACTAGAATTTTATTTTCACTAAAACAATTTTAATTTTCATTCAAACTTTTGATAATACTTATTTTCAGCAGACAGACTTCAAGTACAAAGAGAAAGCAAGGCCACAGAGGGACCAAGGAAATGTATCTTCCCTGCCAAATTTCAGCCATACTTAGTTAAAAAGAATAGAATGACTGTAAGATTTATTTCTAGGTACCGTTATGGATGTTTAAATTTGTGCTACTTTTTTACAAGCCCACTAGAATCATGGACCTTGGTAGGCTATGGGGAGTGCAAATATAAAGTAGACGTCACTCCTCTCCCTCCAGAGTTAGCAGCCTGGAACACGAGATGTGTACTAACTAATACACAGAGAAGTGGTCAGTCAGAAAGGAACAGAGGGAACATCAACAGATGTGACATCACCAAAACTCACAACCTTAGCAGATGCCGTAGAACTTTTGAGTGTTGTATCTAAAGTATACGGAAAGAGGTGGATGTCTGAAAACCTCAGCTTCCCATTTTTTATTGTCTTAGGTTTCTAGACTTGTGGTCATAGAGAAAAGTTTGCAACGCAACAAGGAAATGAGAGAAAACCACCCACAACTCACTGAATTAAATTTAAAAGATACTGAGTTGCATTTGATAATCCTTATGGGTCCCTTCCAACTTGAGATCTTCTACTGCTCTGTGTTAAAAAATCCTAAAATATATTCGTTTATTAAAGAAGCTCTGACATTTTCCTAAGAAAATCTTAATTTTCTGGACAAAGAACTATATTCTTGTGTTGGAACAGACCAAATGTATATGACTCTTAGTTTCTTGCTACTTGGAAACTGCTTGCCTAATTCGCCCTGAAATTAAAATATAAAAAGACTTCCTTTGGCAAATTTTAAGCCTCTGTGTTAGCCCAAATTAAAAGAATATGAGCAACAGAAACACAGATTTTGAAAACATTCAATCAAATACAAGTGTTTCTCATAGCAGCACTGTATTTTAAATGTTTGATTCATATTAACTTTGATCCATCGTGATGTAACAAAATACATTTCTCTGCTATAGCATCCCAAAAATCGAGAAATTAATTCCTTTCCATCCTCTCTTATTCCCTCTAAGAAAGAAACAGGAAGCAAAAGATGCTTTGAGTCTGGGAATGAGGTAAAGAAAAGCAAATGTGTTAATAACAATGTAAAACTGGAATATTCAAATATGAGTGGGAAGAAGGAGGTGAAAAAGCTCACAGAATTCCTCTGGGAAAGGGCCAAAGGAAAATAGTTTATATATATTGCTTGCTGGAAAAGGGATTATCCTTTGCTATAACTTTTGCTAAAAGTTAGGTTTTGTCCATTCTGCTCCTGCAGTTTTCCTGAGAATTAGCAAAATTCTTAATAAACTTGTGTTTTTAACACAACTCAGTACAACCAAAGGACCAAAATATTCATTCTTCATTACATCAGTAATGCAAAATGCAATTGTCAGGTAGAGTTATAGATTTCCTATGAAACCTGTGGAATGCACAGGGCAAATTCTGATTAGTGGTTTTTCATTTTCATTTTCATGGGAGATTTGTCATTATACATTCTTTCATAATAATGCATTTTTAATTCTAAGGGTTTTTTTCACCCCACTCAATGGCATGTCCTTAAAGAGGTGGAAGATACTGAAATAGTGAAATATGTTTTCTAGGAACAAGCGATACGGTAATTTGTAATGTATTTTTCTTATATTTGACTGTTTTATACAACATCTCTGTGCTTTCACATTGTTAATTTTGCCCTGTTCATATAGCTGTTTGCTCTATTTCCATTGAATTCCACAAGTAATTTTTTTTTTTTAATGGTAACTACATGCAAATTCTCTGGAAAATAAAAATTACATACTGTGTTACATTGTAGTGACAAGGATTATTTTGTATCTCTTCACAAGATCTTTTTGAGATCACAATGTTATAAACTGATAACTTATTGATTTACGGATTTCTTAGTTCATTATTACCTCAGGAATATTCAATGGGCATGGATACAATCATGTGTATCATCTAAACAGTGACACCAGATAAGTTTTCTGTCACTATAAAGCTATTTACTTTTCCTTACCTCTGTTTTGAACATCTTTTTTCGGGTCAAGAGCTATTAGAATCCTCTTTTTTTTTTTTTTTTAATGAACAATGCTTGTAACCTGTTTCCTTCATTAAATTTGCTAAACGATATGTTCCTGGATAACAAAAATCAGGATCCTTTTTAATAATGAATTGACCCTTTGATAGCCAGTGGCGTGGCTGAGAAGCAAGTCATCTGGGTCTACCCTGTCACTTCTGGACGTGACCACTTTAAGTGGCCAGACGATGCACGCTAGTCTTACGATTTGTGCAAGGGATGCACCTCCCACCCTGGTCTTTGTTATGCGTATTGCAAGAACAGAGTGTCTAGTTTTAACTCACCTCGGTAATATTAAAGCTGGGTTAGTATATTTTGAATTACATCAGCAAAATATCTTAGTAATGATGTAAAATTCGTGTTTATATCAGTGTGAATTAAAGAGGTTCATTATTGGAAAACTGTTGGCTTGAGGGTTATTAAGTTATGTTTATGCTAACAAAATTTAATAAAAATAGTAATGATTTTCAAAATAGTCTGAGTCTCACAGTGTCTCCTCTGTTCTTGTGCAGCCCAGCATTGCATAATGCGATTGAATTATGCTATTAAGGTGTGAAAAAAGTTGCAAAAATACCCAACAACTGTGAAGCTTTGCAGTGTTGCTCTCACTTGATTAGGAAAGGTTTTCGTATTCTAAAGCAGCTGTTTGAAAAGGGGAATGGACTGAACACATGCAGTAAAGGAAGATTGTAATTTGTGATGCATTTCAAATAGAAGGAAAAATTACATAGACGAGGGAGACAAAATAAACATTTTTTCTGTATGTTAGTGTAGAAGTCTCCTTAAACCATTGCTCTGCATGGTCTGCAGGGGTTGTCAAAGCAAGCGCACAGCAAAAAAGTGAAGTAGCTGCTTCACTATGGCTTTATGCAATGACATTTTGCAGTACTGCAAAATCAGGCAATGTCCTTTCTACCTGTGTTACAAGTAGGGAAGTGAGGATTCAAAATTCAAATGGCAAACGTCCAGTCTCCCAAAGTCTGAATTTTAAGCTGAGTATTTACATAAGATGTTCTTGTAGCGGTCGCCCTTTTGAGTCTATAACTGTGTATCTGGGGAGAGAGGTCATCCCACATCTGCCTATTGCAGGGTTGTGACACCTCTTCCTGTAGCACACGGTGTTACGAGCTATCATCACAGACAGGGTATTGGGCCAGATGGACAGGTCTTGTACAAAACTGTAGTTTGTGGGGGGATGTGCACAAACTTAAGAGGTAATTTTTGGCATGACAAGTTTTACTGCGAATATTCCTCTGTAGAATCTTAGGTAAGGTGTAATAACAGTGTTTTCTCCTAATGACTTTGAGTGCACACACATTTTCTTTCTCCACACAGTGACAAGCAACAATTTCCTTCTACCTTTTGTCCTGGTGTCAGTTTTTACTGTGCTGCTCTTTTGCTAGTGTTGAATGCCCAGAATATTGATTCCATTGAATTTTATATACATTTTAAAAAATCTGCAGGCCTGTTTTTTGATAAATTGGTAGAAAATACATAGCTGTCCTTATAATTAGAACTTGTTATTAAAAATCAGAAAGGTTCTTATGTTTAAAATGGGCAAAATACTTTGAAAACCCTCTGTAATGTGTTTTTTGATTACCAGAGATTAGTTGGCACTAGTACTTTCTTCTTGTAGACAGCTATAAAATGTCAGGATTTATTGATTAACTACTTTTGCTGACTTGACAGGAGAACAATACACAGGGGTCTTAAGAATGTGTCAATTCCAGGAACTATATATTCACGTGCATAAAATATTGTGTATATACATATATGGGCAGATATTTATGTTTTTCAGTTTGTATGCATATCTGCTTACATATGTACAGATACATATGAAATCTATACAGTTTTCATGTTGTTGATGACTGCTGGTACCTTAAAGTGTCTTGATTTTCTAGAAAGATTTTCAAAGCACTGAGTAGCCTCTGAAGAGTTGATCCCACAGAACATTTCAAATTAGGTTACAAATCCACACTTTAAGCGTGGGAATTTTGGAAATATCACTTCAGAAAACCACAACACCAATTTAGTTTCTTCTACTGTATGTACCTAAAGGTATCCCATTTCTGAAGAGAGTGTGCTTCTATTTAATGTTTCTTCAAGCTGTCTCATATAATTAGTATAGCTTCAGGGACACCAGTTCAAGGCAGTCTCTGTATGGTATTGCATCAGACCTTGCTTTCAAAAAATGGCTACTTACTGCAGCTTCTGAATGAAAACCAAAAATGCCAGTGTTAAATGCAGGATACCAGTGCTGCAGACTTCCATATAGCTCTATTAAGAATTCAGCTCCACTATGACCCTATAGAATAGAAGGAATCAGACTGTACTGTAAACTCAAGTTTAGCACGTGGGTCTGCTTTTGCACCGTTCCACAGTATTTATGTTGCAGCTGCTCTGATTCCCATTGTATATTCCTCCTCCTTTTTTTTAATAAGCTATGTTACTACAAGAAGAGCTGTCAGTCAGCAGTATGTCTAGAGGGAAGGCAACAAGGAGAGAACATGCATTAAACTCCTCAGTATTTTTCTTTCTCTTTAAAACTTCAAGCACAGTCAAATCTGTCAATAAAATCTAGCTGAAATACTGCAAATGGTTGTAGGGTTTTTTGTGGGTTTTTTTTTTTTTTTTCCTGCAGCAATCAAAACTGTGTCAATACTGAGGTGAGCTGGCATCAAAATATATTTGAAAGTCTTGTGAATACCAATCTTTTCAGACAGGAGGTCTCTTTAAAATGGAGTTTCTATCAGAGATTCAATTTGAACTCTTCCTTTTGCTTTGAATTATACAGAAGACATTTTTGAAGAACACGACATGCTTTACATCATTCAAACATACAATACAAGAGAAAATTTTACATTTCAACTGACCCTATGGGAGCTGTTGTATATCCCCAGTGCATATGCCCTGGTACTGATACAGCAGATGACACATAAATGGAGTGACATCATTCACAGCTGATGATTAAATACTTCCTAGGGACTCACAAAATAGTTCTGCAGAAAATGAAAATGGAAACTAGGTGATAATTGGAGATTTCAGACTCCGTTGCTCTTCTGACTTCACTTTTTTTCCTGAACATGTTATTCCTGCATCTTGCCTTTTTACAGTAGATTAAATATTAACTGTGTTTTTTATTGGTACTTTGTATGATCTACATGATTGATTTTTGCCTAAACAAGTGAAATCATGCTGCTGTTCAGAAGAATATTTATTACATCTTGCTCTTTTAGTGACCTTTCATTCAAGGACACTTTATAGCAATACTTTGAAGATATTAACCTAATATATCCATGTACCCTATTTTTATGATCATTTTTCAGATAGGTAAGATGGGAGCAGAGGAAAGCAAAGGCAGTGACAGGTGTGGATATCAGAAGTCCTGAGTCTTGGACGCCATCTCTAGCCATGAGATTCAGCCACCCTTACGGTTTTCTGCGGACAGCAAACTTCTTGTCAGACCCATGAGCTGAAAACAGCATTAATTGCAGAGTCCCTGTGACATAATGGTACAATTTTTAACTAATCAAACATTAGATAACCTAAGAAAAAGAAACAATCTATCATAACTTTGGTGTGGATAACAATTCTGCATTTTGAACTTTACAAAAAGACCGACGTTGTTATTTGTTTTTTTATTAACTGCATGTAGTTGTGATATGCAAATGGAAGTGTGCAGTAACAAAGAAAGAGGCAGGTGGTTATTTTGCAATTAATTAAGGTCTTTCTATATTTAAATTTGCTTATTTGAAGTATGATAGACAGTTACCTGAACATGTGAGAGAAGTTAATCCCTCCACCCTGACCTTTGATATACAAAACTTGTGCTTCCAGTGGAAAGTGCAATAAATGCCAGGTCCTTTGGGTAGCAGCTGTTTGCATTAATGTTTTCCACGCTGGATCTTAAGTCATAGATTTCCTGTCAGCAGTTCTTTATACTCGTGGTGTGTAATAAGTTGAGCTGTAAGTAGAATAAAGTGGCTGCTGTTTTCTATGCTGATATGCTGAATATTTTTGGACTACGCATGTATGTAAAAAATACGTTTTTGTCTCCAATTACAATTCAATACTGAAATTTTGAAGGAATTACTCACTGCATTTCTTAAGGAGTTAGTCACAATAATATCAAGAGAAAAATAAACTCCCATCAATATGGCTAGAGAGACTCCAAGAAAGAAAGGGTGGAGGTGGGTATATGACATTTATTGACCCATTCACCATAAAGAAATATGATAACATAAACTTTCTGTCACTCAGCTCAGGTCTCAGATCCCTTTTTGGAGGAGGAGGGAGAGTCAGAGCATAAAGCAGAAAGCTCTTTGTACTTCTATGAAAATGACTAACTGCAGAGTGGTTGTTTCCATGACCACTGCCCACCTTTCTACAATCATTCTGCCAAAAGTCTTGTGTGAAAAGAATAAATTCCCTAGGGTTTTGGGCTTCATTTTGTGCCTTTATGAAGACTAATTCATTATGCTGTTTTCTTAACAGTTTCTGAATTTTTGGCTCCTTTAGTGGGCAAATACCATTGCCTTTCTCGTTTAATCAACAGAAGGTACAAGATGCCTTTTATCTTCATCTGGTAGATCTACCTTCATAAACAACAATTAGAGATCAAAGTATCTTTTCTATGTATATATCACTTTAAATATGCATGAAATTAATAAATCCTTAAAGTCTTAAAGCTATTATAAATAATTAGATGTGGGTTTTGAATGTATTTGGAAATTCCTGAGATTCGAACTCAGTTTTGTATATATGTTTTTTCTAGGCCATTGACATTAGATTGTGTTATTACAGTTAATTTTAATTTATTTTACTAACTTTTATTTTACTTACACGTTCAAATGTATTTAATTTCCCTTGTCAGAAAACAAAACTTTGCCTTTAGCATAACAATGAAACTCAGACATTTGGGGAGTGTCTATACAAGAATCAATTTTTTTTTTAAAAAAACTATACTGTCAGTAGAGTCCATAGAGTCTGCCAATCAAGCAAGCTTCTCAGTTGCACAAGGGGAGCTTTATAATACCAAATTTGTCCCTCAGCACCACTATCCTACAGAGCGTCTAACACAGAAGCAGAACTTTAGGCTTCTACCTACGAAGTACTTAAGTATGTACATAACTTAAAGCTTATGAATACTTCCATTGAGTTCAATGAAGCCATTCACATGCTTAATGTTGTGTGTCTCATTAACTGCATTGGGAAACCAAATTCAAGCCTGGACCAGGGTACATACCCTGATGTTCCTCTAACTCAAACAGAGATTTAATCAGAAATGGACATACTGTGTTTTGCTTTGTTTCTTTCCATAGCTAGAAAAATGCTGACTTAATTCTCCTCGAAAAATAGTAATTTAATTTTTGAGACAGTAAAATTACAGGAGCTCAAAACTCTGCTTGCTACTCCCTTGCTTGTTTTGACTATGTGTATAAAATGAGCTATTTTGGTTAATTAGTAAATGCATTTTTTACACTTATCTGTTCTTCCCCCTCCTTCCTACTGAGTGACAGGGCTCCTTTTGTTTCTCTAAGACCGTGCCTCCCTTTCATGTATCAGGCACCAGGTAGTAAATTGGAAGCATTCTGTACTTCTGAGATAGAATGGTTTTAATTGAGAAATCTTCCAGAGGGATGCTAAAGCTGGCGTTACCTTTCAAGCCAGCAGAATACAAACAGGCTGCTTGGTGCCTTTTCCAAAATTCTCCTTGTGCAATCTGTGCTGTTAAGTCAAAGTTCCATGCTGATCTTTACTGATTCAAATCAGGATCACTGTAATGCACAGAGAGCATTAACTCTAAATAAATAATTCCTCAGATCATGAGAAACTTCTACACAAGTTTTCATGGCTATATATTATAATTTGCTACACCTAAAAAGAGGCAAGAACTGCAATGCTAAGAGAAGCAAAACACTTTGCTATACTGGAGGTGTTTTCTTTTCTCTACTTTGTAGCCATTCACACTGTATGTGTAATGCTTTGTTCTGTTTGGTTGACTTTTTCACAATTGAAGCATAAGAAAACATGTGGACATAAAATCATACAAGATCTCTGAAACTAACTGATAAATGCCTAGGTAGTGCCAACTGTGATGAGAGAGCACTTTATAAGGATAACACTAGCTTTGCTCTTTCATTGCACTATTGCAAAACTTCAGAGGGTATTTTACATTTGTTTTCAGGTAGTGTCAAGAAGTAGTTTATACAAAGGAAAAACCTGAAACTGCATATAAAACCAAACATTAAAAGTGAATATATGGGGATAATATACGTGATTCTGAATCTCATGCAGCAGGAAAATTCAGTCAGCTGTTAAGTATAAATATTTCCACACAGAACTGGTTATTTTATATGAAAACCACTAATAGTGTATACATTAAAAATATTGACTGTTAGTAGACTTTATACCTTCTTGATAAGAGTCCTTAGTCAGTAATAAAGTTACCCCTAGAATGAATTTGTTCTGAACTATTTCTTCTGGTGTACTATGCATAATAATTTATCTTTCTTGGCAGACACTCTTCTTTCCACTTAAAAAGTTTCTTCTAAATTTCTTTCCTTTGGGGAAGTAACAGGAGAGATGATTTATTTCCTAGTGAATGTCAGCATCCATGATAGGAAAAACTCTCAGTTCACTGTCCTTGTTTTACATTGCAATAATATAGCTCAGACTTTTCTTGACTTTTTGCTAACCAGATATTTACACAGCTCTTCATCCTTATTACTTCCATTAAACTTTTGAAAGTGCCTGACTAAAAAGGAAACACATTCCATTTTAAAAAAATTAAATACCTTAATGTCTTTCTTTGAATATCAGATTTTAAATAATTTATGTTTACAGATGAAAAATTGTCTAGTTCATTCAATACAACTTTTTTTTCTTAAGCAGATGGTATGATGGTCTATATTCCTGAAAGAATCACAGCAGACACAAAAATTTCAAGAACTGTCCACAGGAAACTTTATTCTAATTTGCAATTGCTCTGTAGTCCTCTCCTCTGCTCAGGAATGATAGAGCCTTCTTAGATGAGAGTGCAATGTTTCATTTCCAAAACCCCCTGTACTACTGAAGGGAAATGCATGAAGTCAGAAGCATTTGTGCTAATAGAACATGATCCACACTGTTAGGTCTTTCTAAATGGACTCTGTCTAAAGTGAACTAATTGGCCTAAGGGACTTGTGCCCAAGATGTATGTATCATTCCCTCCATTTAGGGACTAGGCAAAAGACCAGAAACAAACCAATTTCCCTGTAGACTTAACTCTATGGCATTACTGACACTAAATATTATTGCTGTAGTGGTATTAGAAAACATATTTATGTATATAGCATTTGTAATCTCCACTTAGGATCAGTGATATCAGGCTACATTAATCTGATATTTCCATGGTGACATGTATTATAGGACAAGCTATCAGGTGAAAAAGAAGGAGGATCATTGTTCTTTATAAAAAAACCCTAGTTTTGTAACATGAAGTGAGGTGATTGATTGACTTGGTCTTTTCATAGAGCAAGGATGGTGAAGGAAACCCTTTCTACTCCATATCTTACAACATGTCCAGCACAGATAATACATTGTGAGTTCATACTATGCTAGGAAGACTTTGAAGTGTTTTAATTATTGTGAGACTACATCAGCTATTGGCCCTTGTGAGGAAGCGAACTGTGGTCTCATAGATGGATCATAGCTATGATCAACATTGACATTTCTGTCTGCTGAATAGAAAGAATGTGTTTCAAAAAATATATGCCACAATGTTCTTACAGTAGGAATGATAGCAAAAGTATGCTGAAAGCTATTTTTAAAAATGGCAGTGTGAGATAAATAGGATGGTGAGTCAACACTTAATCATTTAGTGTAATTTTCCCACTTATTTCACTAAGTACTCTATTTACTTTGAGCCAGTTTAGCCTTGCCAAAATGTTGGTTTTCTTAATTTGTCTCTCATTAGTTTAAGTTACTACAAATTGTCTTTAAAATCTCTTTAAACAGAATCAACTATGTTTTAAAGCATAAACATGGAATTGCTTATTGTTTTCTATGTACACATATTCAATGCAAAAAAAACAAGAATCAAACTGAAATGATCCATTTTTTAAATCAGGAAATATATTATCTGGGCTTTGGCTTGTAAATGAGGTTTTTTTCCCAATTGATTTAGGATTAATTTTGAGCATTATGCATGCATAAATAATGCCATGTATTGACAGAATGAGGTGCTATCAGAGATTAAGGAAGAAAAAGTATTCTCTTTCTCATAGTGCTGCTTCTTCCTTCAAATGCTTGTCTCCCTTAGTAAATGGCTCCTGTGGTATGCAATGAAGCTAAAGCATGTAATGAATAGAATAGAATAGAATAGAATAGAATAGAATAGAATAG
>VWZZ01004368.1:37245-78756 GCA_013399095.1 Psophia crepitans
TGTAGAGGGCAATAAGGTCTGCCCTGAGCCTCCTCTTCTCCAGACTAAACAATCCCAGTTCCCTCAGCCGCTCCTCATAATACCTGTGCTCCAGCTGCTTCACCAGTTTCATTGCCCTTCTCTGGACACGCTCCAGGGCCTCAATGTCTTTCTTGTGGTGAGGGGCCCAAAACTGGACACAGTACTTGAGGTGCGGCCTCACCAGGGCTGAGTACAGGGGGACAATCACCTCCCTGCTTCTGCTGGATGACTTGACATCATGGATGAATCCAGGGAAGCAGCCAACTTAATAAACTCTAGCTATGGAGAGTTTTTAGATAAGATCATCACAATTATCTTCTTATGAAACTTAAAGAACATCACATATGAAAATAAATAACAGGATATAGTTTTGAGGACCTTCACCTGGTTGCCACTGCAAGTGTTGAATAGTTGTTTCCTGTGATTTGAAAACTGATTCAATATGCTAGCACTATGTGATTAGGAAAAAAGTAGCACACTAGTAGATGATCAGAGCTGCATGCTAAAGACTTCTACAAAATAAGTTTTGAAAGTGTGCTTGTCACCTCAAATCTGTTGCTCGCAGATTTATTTCACCCCTGTCAATTAAGAAATCTTGCAGAGAAACAAGTGGTACTCCATGTTTTCATAAAAAAGTGGCTAAAAAGTCTTTGCTTCCTCTTCACATGATTCTATGATTTATATCAAAACCTAGGCAAAACACGAGATGAACTGATACTTTTCTAATGTTTTTTGATCAAATTTATTTGTTCATCATTAATTTTTAAGTTGTAAGACGTGATAGCATTGATTCATATTTCTCTGAGAAACTCCTGACATAATGCAGACTTCACTGATGCATAGCCCTGCTTATACACTGGGAATTAAGCCAAATACCTTATTCTAAGTCCCTATTCTTTAATTAGAGGGAGTGGTTTCAAGATCCTTATTCTTAGAATCATAGAATCATAGAACCATAGAATAGTTTGGATTGGAAGGGACCTCAAAGATCATCTAGTTCCAATCCCCCTGCCCTGGGCAGGGACAACCTCCACTAGACCAGGTTGCCCAAAGCCCCATCCAACCTGGCTTTGAACACTTCCAGGGATCCAGGGGCAGCCACAGCTTCTCTGGGCAACCTGTTCCAGTGCCTCACCACCCTCACAGTAAGGAATTTCTTCCTAACATCTAGTCTAAATCTCCTGTCTTTTAGTTTATACCCATTACCCCTTGTCCTGTCACTGCACTCCCTGATAAACAGCCCCTCTCTGTCTTTCCTCTAGGCCCCATTAGATACTGGAAGACTGTCCCTGGGTCTCCCTGGAGCCTCCTCATCTCCAGGCTGAACAAGCCCAACTCCCTCAGCCTGTCCTCATAGGAGAGGTGCTCCATCCCTCTGATCAACTTTGTGGCCCTCTTCTGGACTTGCTCCAGCAGCTCCGTGTCTTTCCTGTACTGAAGACCCCAGAGCTGGACACAGTACTCCAGTTCTTTGGCTTGTTAGGAAGTTGGACAAAATCACTGCTAAAATTATGTTGGCACTAAAATTACCTACTTTTTTGGTTGCTTGATTATTTTCCACCTATCCCACAAAAGAAGGACAGACTTAAAATGGAAAGAAACCCAAACAAAACAAAAACAATTTAGGAGTGGGATTTAAGAGATTTAACATCAATGGTTCTTACTACAGACTTTTCAGTATGATCTTTAGGAAAACCTTCAAGAGCTCTTCTTAACTTCTCTATCACTGACTGATAAATTTACATGCAGAAGAAAGTGGTTCAGGCAGGCTAAATTTACAAGATTTTTATACATCACGTAAAAAGTTCTTTGACATCATGAGCTGGGAGGTTCTATGCCTGTATTTGGTCTAACTGAGCTGGAGATAGTTTTGCCCACAGCAGCATCCACAGTGCTGTGCTCTGTATCTGTGCCTAGCAATGTTTTGATAACACACCAGTGTTTTGGCTACTACTGAGCAGTGCTGGGATAGCATCAAGGCTGGCTCTCCACCATTCTCCTCTCACCAGTGGGCTGGGAGTGAGCAAGATCTTGGGAGGAGACACAGCCAGAACAGCTGATCCCAACTGATCAAGGAGATATTCTGTACCATATGTCATCTGCTTAGCAATAAAAGCTGAGAGAAAGCAAGAGGAAGTGAGGTTATTCATTATTTACAATGTTAGTCTTCCAGAGCAACCGCTATGTGTACTGAAGCCCTGCTTCCTGGGAAGTGGCTGGGCAATGCCTGCTGATGGGAAATCAAGGATAAATCTTTTGCTTTTCCTTTGCTTTAATGCATGAACTTAGCTTTCGCTTTATTAAACTGCCTTTATCTTGACCCACTAGTTTGGTTTTTTTTTTAATCATATTTTCTCCACCCCTTGTCCTGCTGAGGAGGGGAATGATAGAGTGACTTGGTGGCCACTTGGCCTCCAGCCAAGATCAATCCACCACAATACCAGAGATTTATCAAAAGGATATTTATTGAATGTTCGTCAGCTGAACTGTGACCTCTGCAAATAAGCCAATCAAACTTTTGGAAAACTCTTTGATTTAAAAACAATGAATAATTTGCTGTTGCATTACTTCAGTTTTCAGTGAACTGTGACTTTCCAAATGCCAAGTCTGTGTTAAAGAGAGAATTATTCATGGCCAACTACCTGTAAGTAACTGGCATGTATACAACAAAGTTAAAGCAAGTTCAAATAGTAAAAACAACAACAGTTGACGGAAAACTTCTAACCTTTTTCTTCCTAAACTTTCACCTGTGGGTTTTAACTTTAATTCACCATTTCCTGAATATAGAAAAGTTAGCCCACAAGGCAAGTGATATCATAAAATCACTTTTAATGCAAAATCTCAGTGTGTTGTGCTGCTTTCCTACTTTTAATTCCTCCTGCAATGAAACAACAGCTGAACTAAATGTCAGAGGTCTTGTATTCTGGTCATTCCCCTGCCACAAGTGAAGCGTTTTGCTACTGTTCATTAGGTGTTTCAGCCAGCTATTACGCCTACGCTGACTATGACAATGTAGAAATCAATGCCCTCAGGAATTGTGTGATAGAATTTATCCTACTGGACTGACAGCTATCCATATCTAATTGTCCATAAACTGTCATGTGGGAAAGGCAATGCTGGAAATAAACAGAGGCACTGGGACAGTTGCAACCCCAACTAGGTTTTGTGAGTAGCCACTAGCGCCAGGCCAATCACCTTCTCAGAAAGATCCTATGGTCTTTGTTGATGGATCAGTCATGCAGAAGAAGGAAATCTGGCCTTGGAAGACCTTAGCTATACCTTTTATTTTCCCTGTGGCATATGCAAATCATGAGATACCAATTGTGGAAGAATCCGTACGGCAGGTGTGTTATTAGGAAAGTTGCTCTCCAGAGCTAAAGAAAATCTCAACATTCCTCTGTCCTGGGGTTTTTACAGAGCACTGCAAAGACTGGAGAAGAATAGTTTTTAATTTGAGGTAATCACAGTGTAATCTGGGGTGACATATTCACCTGAGAATGTTCCAGGTGAGATATTATCTTTTAAAACCTAGCTGGTCATTTGCAGCATTTGTCAGCTGGTCACAGAGATCCCAGGAGTACTTGTATTCCAGCAGCATTTCTTCTGGGTGCAGGCTAATTTCACTATCAACTGTTCATCTCTGAAATGTGGTGATTCTGGGACAATGTGCGTGGGCCTGTAGCGTGGATATGTGTATAACATATTAGGGATGTCGTTTGTTGATGGTTTCAGGTGTCCACTTCTGAAATTTGTAGCCATAACTCCTTTGTACTAGTCACAGTGTATAGACCCTGTGCATATTACATATATTAGAAAATCTGTGTTTTAACAAATCATTTTAGAAGTTTTTAAAATTGGAAAATCAGTTTTATATATATATGGACATACACACATATGTTTTTCTTTCCAAATGTAGAATTAGATGCCTTCGTTAATGTCCTGGCTGTGGCCAGGCCGGGGTTAATGCTCAGGCCCGGGCCAGGTGAGCCGGGCCGGGCCAGCCGCTATTCCACACCACGTGACGTCACGCCCCTATAAAGGGATGTTACCGCGATTGTTTACAAGGATTTTCCCCAAAATAAAATTATTTTAAGAATGCCACCCAAGGATTTTCCCCAAGGCTGGATGGTCAGGGATGGCAGGGCATATGGGAGGGTATGGGCAAGCTTCTACAGTCCCATTAAAAGGAATGTCGTGGTTCGGCCCCAGCCCCAACCGAGCCCCACGCAGCCGCTCGCTCACCGCCCCGGCAGCAAAACACGGAGCAGAATGAGGCAACAAAAGGGCAAATGGCTTGGAGTTGAGATAACGGCCGTTTAATGGGCCGACAAAGGGAGAGGGGAAATGACAATAGGGCTGCAATAATTATCCCGGGATGTAAACAACCGCGATAACAAACGCAGTACTTTACCGCCCGACGACCCGACAGACCAGACGGACCAGAGGCGCAGCCCGCAGCGAGACCGTCCCGGAGCAGCCCCAGGCCCCTCCCGGCCAGTCCCTTTATAGGGGCGTGACATCACGTGGTGTGGAATAGCGGCCGGCCCGGCCCGGCTCACCTGGCCCGGGCCTGAGCATTAACACCGGCCTGGCCAGTGCCAGGACAGTTATCAAATACAGAACAGGAATAATGAAACTTAAAAGCTTCTGAATGTGGTCTATAATAGCTTTTCTTCATGTAAAAAAGGAGAAATTAGGGAATATATCAGAATTTTACAGGGTTAAAAGCTACTGTGTGGTTGCTATTAAAAAGCTGAAGATGTGCCCCATTTCCAGTGAAAAGACCACATGTTTTTATCTCTGGAAATGAGATTTCACTGTAAAATGAAGACTTTTTTGTCTAAGAAAATTTGTCATAGCCACAGAAGTTAACATCATTCTCAGTGAATCTTGGTTGATTTGTTTTATTTTTCTAGATATAAGAAGTATAAAGACTTTTTTTTTACTGTTTAGCTGATTTAAAATTAAGATGGCATATATCTGAAGCTGTTCAAGGCTTTGGATGCTAAAGAAAGTCCCAGGAGATAGATTAGTGGGTAGAGGGTAAGTAAGGCAGTCAAAGGTACATGGCAAATTCATTTGTCATATGGCTCTGTAATTTATCACCTGATCATGCAATTTATCACATGGCTCTCACCCCTACAAAGGGCCTGTAAGTTTTTGTATGTATAAGGCAGTGGGAATAGTCTGTCCACATGAGGGGAATTCTTCATTGTATATCCACTCAGACATTTTCTTCCATTTCCGGAAGATTTCACTTCAATGTAGAGTTTTAATTGTGTTGGCTGTAAGTGAATGTAAACTAAGTTAGTATTGAACTAGCAGATGGAAAAACCCTTATCGCTGAACAATGAAACAAGATGATTTTTTTTTTCCCTGGTGCCATCTGGTATCTATACTCACATTTGAAAAATTAACCATTCACAGAATAGTTGCTTGACAATTTCAATAGCTAAACTTTCTATGAAGATCAGTGCTTTATCTTTTTTGAAGATAAACGAACAAACTACAAACGAAGGCTTGAAACTAAAACTAACATCTCCATAAATGCTGCAAAAAAGCAGAAACTAAAATGTTCTGCACAGAAATGTATTTCACCGTTTCTTCCATATGCCAATCATGCAAAGGTTAATGTAAGGTATGAGCATGAGGCGTGTTGCTTTGTAAGCAAATCCTCCATTGTTCTAGTTGAGGGCAAGATGAGAAAGTCACTTGTTACATAAAAAGCGAACAAGCCAAGCACTGCCTGTGAATGAGTCTATATACTACGATTTCAGCAACTCATTGCCAGTGATGAAATGGCATTTGAAGTGGCCAAAGAGACTGATGGGAAAAAAAACTTTTTCCAAGGATATTTTAAATTAAATAAAAATGATTGAGAACCAAGAATAAATGTTGTAAAATTCTTGGAACTGAAATGGTGTAATAAGTTTATGGTCTCAAGCAGACAGTGATGCATAGGAACTTAGGAATTCCTACCCTGAGATGGAATGTTATTCTAGGCCCTTCTGTATTTCTATTGGCTACTTTTTCTAGATACTTGTGAAAATGACAAATGTTCTCCTAATGGATTTTACCAGTTATGCAATAGAAAATCTGAATTATCAGGCACTGAAAAATGTGGCTTTGATAACCTTCAATAGATTCTATATGAGGAATATCACTGCTAACATTAAACTTATTTATATAAAAATATGTAATTTCAGTATTTATTAAAAGAAAAATGGCTAAGCTATTGACCTCATTAATTTCTGAAGATGCTATAATGGCACAACTATCATATCTGTTTTTGAAATTTGCTTCAGAAATTAGAATCATAGAATCATAGAATCATTAAGGTTGGAAGAGACCTCAAGGATCATCCAGTCCAACCGTCCCCTCCCCCACCTATTACCCACTAAACCATGTCCGTAAGTACCACATCCAACCTTTCCTTAAACACATCTAGGGACGGTGACTCCACCACCTCCCTGGGCAACTCGTTCCAATGCCCAACCACCCTTTCCGAGAAGAAATTTCTCCTAATCTCCAACCTGAACCTCCCCTGGTGCAACTTGCAGCTGTTCCCCCTAATCCTGTCACTAGTTATCTGTGAGAAGAGGCCAATCCTCAGCTCACCACAACCTCCTTTCAGGGAACTGTAGAGGACAATAAGGTCTCCCCTGAGCCTCCTCTTCTCCAGACTAAACAGTCCCAGTTCCCTCAGCCGCTCCTCATNCTTGGCCACCTGAGCACACTGCTGGCTCATGGCCAGGCGAGCATCAATCAACCCCCCAGGTCCTTTTCCTCCACACAGCTTTCTAACCACCCCACCCCCAGCCTGTAGCGCTGCCTGGGGTTGTTGTGGCCAAAGTGCAGGACCCGGCACTTTGCCACATTGAACCTCATCCTGTTGGCCTTTGCCCAGTGATCCAACCTGTCCAGGTCCCTCTGCAGAGCCATCCTACCCTCCGGCAGATCCACACTTCCCCCCAGCTTGGTGTCTTCTGCAAACCTAGTGAGGGTGCACTCAATTCCCTCATCCAAATCATCAACAAAGTTGTTGAAGAGGATATAATAAGCCTTTTATAAGAGATATGCGTGTTCTAAAAATAATATGACAAAATAAAATAGCAAATTAGACATGCGTACACTAAATACCTAGATCAGGAAGTAGTTAATGGTGAAAAAAATAACTACTGAGGAATTAGTCAGGCTGAAAAAAAAACTTTTACTAAATGATGCCAAGAATGCAGAAAATTAATGAAAGAGTTTAGCTAAATGGTTTGAAATTACTGAAGAGAATGAATGCCTCACTTAAGACTACAAAATTTTAGGAGATGTTATTTTTTAAACATGAGCATTTTCTTTTTCTAGTTGTATGTGTCTTAGAAAGGATGAGTCTGTAGCTCACTCACTGCTCCTGAGGTCTTAACTAGATTTTCCTTCTATACAAAAGCACATTTTAGTCCCTGCATGACTTTTAGTCTGAGTTTAATCGGAAGTAGCATCTCCTGCTATTGACAGGAAATGACCAGTGAAGTAGCACCAAGTTGCTACTGAGATCTCTACAGATATTGTTAGAACACGAGCTCTAAACTGACCCCTGAATGTAGAAGTTCAGCTGCTAAGACTCTGTGTGTGCGATAGCTCTTCAGCTCATGCAGACAGCTTTTGTTTTGTCTAACCTACAAAAGAAAAGATACTGAATAAGAAAAGATATTGCATTATCCTGTGCTGTTACTGCAAATCAACAGGGCATTCTCCACAACTCTGCAGTTCAAGGTGCTTTTAACTTTAAAAAAGATACCATATCACACTTGGTTCTTCATAAAAAAAAAAGGGAGCAGGCACAGGTCTGCTACAATCTCAAGGCTCAGTCTTGTAGAAAAGAAACTTGTGCAATTAAGACACCCGTTACTGATTCTCTTCCTTTCCCCAACGACTTAAGTGGGTCATTCACTGTGCCAGTGTTTCTTTCCTAACCTCATGAAAGAGGAACACCTTGGTTTAAATCTAATGCAGCTAAATAGAACCAGCAACAAATGACTATCTAATGTGCACCTGAGAACTGCTCCACATGTAAGGACTTTTCCTCTAAGTATGTTGGATAGGGCATGTGAAAAAAACTTCTAGCTTCATTAATTTGCTCTGTATGTGGCAATTTATAGTTTATGTGGAGGTGATTTTTCCTCATGAAACGGCTGATTACATTACAGCTCATTAACAAGAATACCTTTGTTACTGAAAGTTTGTCTTAAGCATAGCTAAGACTCCTTGTGACCTACTTCCAATGTTTTTAGAGCTCTCAGATTTCTCATTTTTATTTAAGTACCTACCTTACATATGATTGGCTGCAGGATAAGATAGGCTCACAGTCTAATTTTAGATTGGAAGATGTAGGTTTTCTTCTGTGTGAAACAAATTCAAAAATAACTTTTTAGATCATAAGATGCTGGCAAGTTTATGGAAATAGTTCACATTTCCATTCTAGTGGTTAAGAAAGGGGAGCAGCAGTCCTGAACATTTATAACTCTGTTCTGATTCTTTGTATTCAGATGAATACATATTTTCTCTATCTCTGGCCCCAAAGGATTTCCTTCTCAGGAACTTTTCCATTGCTTGTACTGCCAAAAGCAGTATTTCTTTCTGGAAGATTCTGTAGAATTGAATAGGAATTAAAAAGAAAGGTTGTAGAGAAATTTAATGGGGTTTAAAGCAATTTAAGTGGAGTGCGAAGTAATCTAACACAGAAAATAGTTCTTCTTTGATTTTTTGCTAACCTATAAAATCCTATGGTATGAATATAATTTTCTGTTGCTGAAAAATTCTGAAGAAGAAACAGCAGTATATATTCATTTCTATTGGTTTTTGCATTATTTTGTACTATTTAGAAATTCCTAAAGTATTGCATCGCCATGAAACTTTGGATTTCCGGGGATTTCTAGTTAAATTTGACCGTTTGCTGACATTAGCAGAAATAGATTCTATTTAGTGACTAGATGATGGTATTGCTCTGTCTACAGACCCTGGATGGTCTACTAGTGGAATGAAAGACATAACCCAAATAGCAGACATCATTCTGACATCTTTCTTTGGTCCTCTTAGAGGTTTTTTACATGCAGGCATAAGATAGCGCTTTGTGCATGATCTGCATATCCTCAGCTTCCACCACAGCAGCGAGGCATGCTCAGACAACAGTTCAGGGGTTGTCCTGGTTTTGACTGTAATAGGGTTAATTTTCGTCATAGTAGCGAGTATGGGGTTGTGTCTTGGATTTGTGCTGAAAACAGTGTGATAATGTAGAGATTTTTTTGTTACATAGAGCTGTTTTTGCTGTTGCTGAGCGATGCTCACACAGAGCCAAGGCCTTTGCTGCTTCTCGCACCGCCCCGCCGGCGGGATGGCTGGGGGTGTGCGGGGAGCTGGGAGGGGACAGACAGGGCAGCTGACCCCAACTGACCAAAGGGATAGTCCACACCATGTGATGTCATGCTCAGGCTATAAGGAACTGGGGAAAGAGGAAGGAAGAGACACACACGTTCGGAGTGATGGCGTTTGTCTTCCGAAGTCACGGTTATATGTGACGGAGCCCTGCTGTCCTGGGGATGGCTGAACCCCTGCCTGCCGTGGGCAGTGGGGAATGAATTCCTTGTCTTGCTGTGCTTGCGTGCATGGCTTTTGCATTACCTATTAAACTGTCTGTGTCTCAACCCACAAGTTTTCTCACTTTCACTCTGCTGGTTCTCTCTCCCATCATGCTGGGGGCGAGGGGGAGTAAGCGAGTGGCTGCAGGGTGCTCATTTGCTGGCAGGGGCAAAACCACGACAGGGATATATATTCAAATTAATTTTCTCACTTCAAGGCATGTTATTCCTTCAGATTTCAGTATTTGGGTTTTCAGATTTGTGCTTGTATGTAACTTTCTGAATACTGAATGCATGAATTGCACATGAACCTGGAGATGTTCTCCAGAGTCATGGAAGCAGTAGTTCAGGTGAACACACTCACAATCCTCAATAAAACGATGCATGAGTAAACTCAGGCTCCACACAGAGTAATCTACATTCAGAGGGCTGCATGATAATTTGCCTCTGATCACGGCCATAAATCCTTAGATGGATTTCATCCTCAGAGCTGCACAAATCTCAGGTTTAGATAAGACTAAATGTCTAGATGTTCGTGCCTCACATCTTTGCTTTTATTGGTTCTGCTTTAATGCATAGTTAATCTGGGCCTTTTTCTACTATATTGCACCTTTTTTTTCCCTTCCTTTGGGTTTTTTATGCATTCTCTAAGGGTTGCACTTAACAGACAACATTTCATGTTGTTAAAAAATGGGAATCAAGAGCAAGAAAGCTGTTTGGATAGAAATAATCTGTTTTATATAATGAGATTAATATCAGTGACTTTAAAGGGTTATCAGAATCCCCCATATTTACAGTAGACAGTGACTAGGGAGACAAGTTTCACTAAGACAGTTGGATCCCATGAACCCAGAGACAGGACAAGGGGCAACAGGCACAAACTGGAAGACAGGAAGTTCCATAAAAATACGCGGAAAAACCTCTTGACTCTGAAGGCGACTGACCACTAGAACAGGTTCTAGGTGATCCTGCTTTAGCAGGGTGGGTGAACTAGATGATCTCCAGAGGTTTGTTCCAACCCCTACCATTCTGTGATTCTGTGATGCTGTCATTTGCCCTTCAACATATTTACAAGGTAAAGATGCCTTTGTAGTCTTCTTAGGATAATGCACCATACTGCATTCAGCTAATTTGCAATTATAATTAGATAGTGAGAAGTCTTTATACATAGATATGTGAAACTTCACCAAGATCCATGTAATATTGTGCAAGGCCTTGAACCTGGACCCTACATGGATTTAAGGGACTATATTCTATGCATGATAGTATAACTCCTTTTGACTGTATTTTGTTTCTGTCAGAGAACTCCAGCATGTAAGGACCACACGACCAAAAAGATGCAAAAGTGCAACAGCACTTTGCCTCAGGTTTGAACTACAGATGGTAATAAGTTCTTCACTCATGGTCCATTTAATCACAAACCATGACATAGTACTCATTTCTCATACAGAAATACAAAACAGCACTGAGGACACTCTGAAGGCTGGGTGCTGCTGGGGATAAGGAGGGTCAGGTCCTTTCCACGGGGCTGGCAGGAACAGGGATGGAACTGAAGTCCTGGGCTGGGCTGAATCAGAGCATATCATGTGTCCAGTGTTTCAAGAAGTAAAAGTTTCTATAAACCCTAGTTAATGGTAATAGTGGGATATTACTCCCTTGTACACTGGAGGTGTGAATGCTTAGTCTTTTGTAAACCATCTGCTTTCCCCAACGCCACTGCCAAGGGAATGGCTCTGTCCAAAGCTGTGGGAAAATTCTGTCTGCTTTCTGATTTTAGAAAAAAACCTTAAGTCCTATAACCCATTATACACAACCAGCTTTCACGGTATTGCCATCATAAGGACTGAAGGATTTGTAAGGACTATTATTTTCACAATCTTTTATCGAATGAAAAAAACCTCAAACCAACAAAATTGTAAGTGTCATTATTTTCTGAATTTTTGTTATGAAGCTGAGATTGAATCTATAACTGTACTCCTGAATTGGGGAAACATTACAAAAGAAAGCTTCTATTTGCTAGGTAATATTCCTAAACGACACTTGAAGAGTCAAATCCCATTAAAGACAGTGAGATTGTGCTCAAAATCCAGTATCTGCAAGTGACTTGCTGAATTGGTGCCTTGGCTGTCAAATGAAATACACCTAACTTTTGGTCATTTCAGAGATTCAGAAAACAGGTTTTTTGTTTGTTTGTTTGGTTGGTTTTTTGTGGTAACAGAAGCATCCTTAGGACTACATGTCCTAACATTCTGTTGAATGTTAAGAAATAAAGCAAAATTACTTGCTTAATGAACAGATCTTAGTCCCAATGAATTCAAACACATCTGTTCAGTGGCAAAAAAGAGGTTTTATCTGAGGTTCATGAAAAATTTTTAGTGAACATTTCTGCTGAAAAAATAGTGTGAAATCTAAGTGAAATATTTAGAAAAATGTTTGCTTTTGCAAAGAAAATTTGATTTCTCAAAGTCACACTTTCAGTATCTTAAATAATGGCACTGAAAACTAAAATAATTCCATTTGACTTGTTTTCTTGTACACTTTACTAAGAAGAGTTGTTTGTTTATTTCCCTTCTACAAGCTGGATTTCTCAGCTGCATTACATCTTCCAAACACCACCATTGTGTTGTGGAAAATATCTTCTTGCAATTGTCTCTTTAACCACAAGGAAGATTATGCTTCATCATAGCACGATGGGCAGTAACAGAGACATCGGGAAGTCCAGTTTGTAGAGCAGCACAGGAGGGAATAAAACAAACTGCAATTCTTTTATGTCTCTAAATCTCATTACCGTTTCCATTAGCTTTCAATTTTTAGCTGGCAGCATGTCCACGGTCACTTTAGTAAAAAATGACTTTTTAGAAATTTATTATCATCAAATTGTCCACAGAGAATAAGTCTGCCTTCAGATGTTGATGGTTTTTCTTTATGCTTCACTTACAAGTTAGCTGTGATTTGTTAGGCTCATGAATCAAGAAACCCATTTAGGAAGTAATATAGACTTGGATAATTAAGCCTAACATGGAGTTGCACTGGTGACGGTGACAGCTACCCATATGGTGTGCCTACCTGTGTAACCTAAAAGTTAAAGGACAGAGTTGCAAGGCAGAAAAGAAAGTGATACTCATGATTTCTGCTTGTAGGAGTGAGAAAGGTGAGATTCACAGATTCGCAGATTCACAGATGCATAGGGGTTGGAAGGCACCTCTGGAGATCATCAAGTCCAACCCCCCTGCTAGAGCACATTGCACTGGATCGCATCCAGACACGTCCTGAGTATTTCCAGAGAAGGAGGCTCCACACCCTCTCTGGGCAACCTGTTCTAGTGCTCTGTCACTCTCACTTTAAAGAAGTTTTTCCTCATGTTCAGATGGAACTTCCTGCCTTCCAGTTTGTGTCCATTGCCCCCAGTCCTGTCACTGGGCACCACTGAGAAGAGTCTGGCCCCTTCCTCTAGACAACCACCCTTCTGGTATTTATAAGCGTTGATGAGATGCCCTCTCAGTCTTCTCTTCTCCAGGCTAAACAGACCCAGCTCTCTCAGACTTTGCTCATATGGAAGATGTTCCAAGTCCTCTAATCATCCTGGTAGCCCTCAGCTGTACTCTCTCCGGTAGTTCCCTGTCTTTCTTCAACTGGGGAGCCCAGAACTGAACACAATACTCCAGCTGTGGCCTCACCAGGGCAGAGGAGAGGGGAGGATAACCTCTCTCAAGCTGCTGGCCATGCTGATGTGCCCCCAGATACCATTGGCCTTCTTGGCTACAAGGACACACTGCTGGCTCATGGGGAGCTTGTCATCCACCAGGACTCCCAGGTCCTTCTCCACAGCACTGCTTCCCAGCAGGTCAAACCCTAACCTGTATAGGTGCCTGGGGTTCTTCTTCCCTAGCTGTAGAACCCTACACTTGCCCTTGCTAATTTTCATAAGGTTTCCCTTTACCTAATTCTCCAGTCCAGGACTCGCTGAATGACAGTGCGCCTTCCGGTGCGTCAGCCACCCCTCCCAGCTTAGTATCATCAGCAAACTTGCTGAGGATACACTCTGTCCCCTTGTCCAGGCCATTGATGAATATGTTAAATAAGACCAGACCGAGCACTGACCCCTGTGGGACACCACTGGATACAGACCTCCAGGTAGACTTTGTACCACTTATCACAACCCTCTGGGCTCTGCCATTCAGCCAGTTCTCAATCCACTTCGCTGCCCACTCATCCAACCCACACTTCCTAAGCTTACTAACAAGGATGCTACAAGAGACAGTGTCAAAAGCCTTGCTGAAGTCAAGGTAAACGACGTTCACTGCTCTCCCTTCATCTACCCAGCTGGTCATGCCAACATAGAAGGCTATCAGGTTGGTCAGGCATGATTTCCCTTTAGTGAATCCATGTTGACCACTCCCCATAACCTTCTTCTCCTCTAGATGTTTATTAATAACCCCTAGAATCAGCTGGCTGACTGGTCTGTAGTTTCCTGGGTCCTCATTCTTGCCCTTTATAAAGATTGGAGTGACATTGACTTTCCTCCAGTCCTCAGGCACCTCTTCTGTTCTTCATGACTTTCCAAAGATGATTGAGAGTCACCTAGCTATAACATCTGCCACCTCCGTGAGCACTTATGGGTGCATCCCGTCAGGGCCCATAGATTTGTGGGTGTCAAGATTCTCTAGATATTCTCTAAACCGATCTTCCTCAACTAGGGGGAGGCCTTTTTTCCACAAGGCATTTTTTCCTACCTCCAGGGTCTGGGTTTCCTGAGGGCCAGCCTTAGCAGTGAAGACTGAAGTAAAAAAAGCATTCAGTAACTCTACCTTCTCTGTATCCTCCATCACGAAGGCACCCATCTCATTCAGCAGCAGGCCCACATTTTCCCTAGTCTTCCTCTTGCTGCCAATGTACTTGAAGAAGCCCTTCTTGTTATCCCTGACATCCCCTGCCAGCTGGGCTTTAGCCTTCCTTGTGGCATCCCTACAAACTCTGGCAACGTTCCTATATTCCCCATGTGGCCATTCCCTTTTTCCACCTGCTGTAAACTTCCTGCTTCCCTTTCAGTCTTTCTAGGAGCTCCTTGCTCATCCACACAAGTCTCCTTCCTCCTTTGCCTGATTTCCAGTTCTCTGGAGTACACTGGTCTTGAGCATGGAGGAAGTGGTATTTGAATAACGACCAGCTTTCTTGGATTTCCTTGCCTTCTAGAGCCTTAACCCATGGGATTCTCCCAAGCAGGTCTTTGAAATGGCTGAAGTTAGCCTTCCTGAAGTCCAGGATCGTAGTCCTACTTACCGCCATACTCCTTCCATGTGAGATTCTGAACTCTACCGTCTCATGGTCACAGCACCCAAGATTGCCCCCAATCTTCACATCTGCAACTGGCCCTTTGTTTGTTAGCACAAGGTCCAGAAGCACCCCTCTCCTCGTGGGTCCTTCTAACACCTGCATCACAAAGTTATCACCTATACTCTGCAGAAATCTCCTGGACGATGCGTGCTTGGCTGTGTTGCTATTCCAGCAAAAATAAGAGTGGTTGAAGTCCCCTATGACAACCAGGGCCTGTGACTGTGAAGCTACTTCTAGCTGTCTGTAGGTGGCCTCATCCTGGTCAGGTGTCCTGTAGTAAATGCCCACAACAGTGTCACCTGTATTAGCCTGCCCCTTGATTCTTACCTGTAGGCTCTCCACTCCTTCATCATCTGCCTCTAGGCACAGCCCAACACATTCCAGCTGTTCCCTCAGGTAAAGAGATGTTTATACCTAGTTATGCAGGTGGTCAAAAGGCAAGTTTGCAGCAGTCTGTGTCCTCAGGTTCCCAAGTGGGGATATTCTTTGACATACCCTTGACCTTCTTTGAACTCACGAGGTATAGCTCCTTCCTGGCAGAGGAAAATAAGCAGTTGAACTCACTTGTGACTTAGAAAAATCTAAGTAAGAATCAGAGGAGGTGGTGTATGATGGAATAGAAAACTGTTTGAAGTAGAAGACTAAGACTTCAGATTGTTTTGAGATGTTAACACTAGAGCAACATACACAGTGATATACAGTTTTTCAGTGTCTGGTACTTATATTCAGGATAATCCTCAACACAGTAAAATGACCAGAAGGGTATTTCAAAAGTTATGGTAATACCTAATGGAGAGAAATTCCTAGTGACACATAGGAATTTTTATCTTTTGGGCAGTCACTGGAAAATGAGCTGACACCCTGCTGAAATGAAAAGGGCAATGGCATCTGCCAGCTTTTTCAGAAATCTCTCTGTTATGATACAGACACATCCAATACCTTAGGGCTTTGTGAGGGGAGTCAAGCTCTCACTTTATACGAGTGAAACAACTGTACACGAATGTAACTCTGTATACATAGGATCACGTGCATTGGCTTAAAAGGATTTGATGCATTCTTTTATCTTGCTGCAGTTTCTAAAGGCAGAGTAGCATTCATCTGAAATAGTTGAGAACATAGTTTGGCCCACAATGGCTATCAATGTTGAGATCATGGAAAGAGGACAGCCCCTTTGTCCCAGAAACAAGCAAAAAAATCCAAACAAAAAAGCTTAACAAAATTTTCTGATTAATTTTTGAGTTTTATGAGCTGGTAGCAGGAGAACAACAAAAAAAAATCCTTCACAAGGGAATTCACAAATCCAAGCTAAATCTGGAAATCAGTAAACATGCAAATGCTATGATGCTTTTTTTTTGCAGTCTCTTTGTAGAGTAGAAATGCACTTTAAAGTAACTCAGCCATTACAACCTATATTTAATTACTCCTTTGATATTGGATTTCTTCCTGGTACATTAAGTGACTACATTGTACAGTGCAAAACCACTGTTGGCTTAACCTCATTGGTATAAAAAGATGGTGTCAGTAAGTGAGTTTTTTTCCACTCCTGTCATTTAACTCTGTTAACAATAAAGTTTCCTGACAGGATTATATGGTGTGTTTATATAGCTGATAAAACTATTATTGTAGCTTGACTCACTGCATTTTAAGTGGTCAGATTCGTGCAAAATAACAGTAAGGATTTTATATATTTTGCATAAGATGAATAAAAACATACTCTGTACAAGTGTGCTGGCTGAGTGTGCCATTTCTTAGTGTATGGCATATTGATACAAGCCCTGATACTGATATTGTATTATAACTACACATGCATGTAAAAAGGTATTCTGTAAGGATATATGTTGTGGCCATTTCAAAATGACATAAGCTATGTTGACAGAAACACATTTTACATCAGTTTACTGTGTTGTTGCATAACTTTTACTTTTTTAACTATGTTAGAAAGATGAAAATAGAAAACATCCTACACTCTGAGATTTTACATTAGCAGTATTTGTTAAAAGAAGCAGTGACCATCTATACTCTCCCATATTTTTAGTAAGGTTATATTATCACATTCTTAGTTTCCTGCAGAAAAGGGACCTAATTAAAGACACCCTTATTAGGAGTGAAGTCCATATAATGACTCCATAGTTTTCAGCTGAAAAATCTGCTTAGTGTCTTCTTTATTGCTGAGTTTTTGACTATCCAGACACAGACAAACAAAATTGCAGCTCCAAATCTGATTAATGAAATTAAGATTAATGACCAAGGAGGATAAGATTTCCTCATGCAGATGATCTAATGTTGTTTATAGCTTGCTCTAAGACCAGCTTACATGTACCATTGGGGTTTTTTATCTTTGTAACGAGGGAGTCAATGTTTCAAAAAAAAGGAAGGCTGTAAAATTAACTCTTTCACAGAACACATTTTGATTGCTCTTTTAAGAATGTAACTTCTTCTGAAGTTGTCAGGTTCTGAAGGCCAGATGGGATGGAGCTTTGGGCAACCTGGTCTAGCGGAGGGTGTCCCTGCCCATGGCAACAGGGTTGGAACTAGATGATCTCTAGTGTCCCTTCCAACCCACCCTGTCCTATGATTCTGTGATTCTATGATTCTATGACAGTGGAAATCTCAGAACTCACTGAAAAACAACTGTTTTTCTCACTGAAAAACAATTATTTTCTAGATGATAGTCTTCCTTTCTGAAGTCCAAGTGGTGTATAAAAACCTTTTTTCATCTTCATTCAAAATCTGGAAAGTTATGTAATGAGAGGACTGACTTACTTCTTTGATTACATTCCTGTGTTGTAGATGCTCTGTTAATAGTATGATGAACTTTAAATATTATAAATGTGGACTAGCTTAATTTTAGAAAAATATATAGAGCAGTCACAAAACATCGGTATAAAATTGAATGAGATTCCCAGTTCTGATTGGAAATAGCAAGATTATCACATAAAACATTTTTCTCTTTATATAGTTCTTGTTTTGAGAACATGTTCAGCTGATTGTTTTACAAATCTTGTAGTTACTTTAGAATTTTTAATTATTTCTCTAGAATTGAAATCTGAAAATATACAAATAAATAATATTTTTACAGTACAAAGAATTTCTATTTTCCTAAAATGTGCCTGGACTTAGTTCAAAATTTCTAGTGAAAATTCAAATAGACAAGGTCAGTGTGATTTCAGTTTTTATAAAAATTATAACTGGAGGTAACATTTCTCCATTTTATGAACTAAACCATGTATTTAACAATGAACTGTTTTAACCTATTTTCTTTTGTTGGTCATTTGCAGGGAAGCAAATGTTAAACTGCAAAATACAGAAAAGATGAGGGAATTACCCACAGTCGCATGATATGTCAATGACGTAGAAAGAAATAAAAAATTAAGTCTATATGACTCTCCCAAGTTTTTTGCTTCTCTTACAGGGCATGTTGTTCACCTTGAAAAATGCTCAAGTTTGAAATATGTTCTTGAATTTTTATTGCATTAACAATGGTAAAAATAGTACTTTTCATACGACTCACAGAAAGATTTTGAGGGGTTCTGTGTGTTCCAGTATTAAACTGTTTAGTGCAAGTTAAATAATAAATACATATATTTTCTCCCATTCATCAACAAAATAAGTAAGGGTGGAAGAATAAAGGAAATCTATTCCCTCGCAGCATTTAAAATGAGACTGTGAATGGGGGAAAAAAACATGTTTGGTAAAGGTTTATAAAAGAACACCACTCTCACAATTACTAGTGTAAAAAAAATGGACTGAAGGGGGAAAAATAAGAGGAATGGGTCAAGGGCATATACTAGAATGGGCTAGGACTCTTTCAAAAATTAAGAGTTCAGCAAAATTATCTGACGGCAATGCTTTTGTTGCTAAAACCAATTTTGATGATGGTTCCAATTAACTGTTCTTGCAATTCTTGGAGGTTCAGACTGGATATAAGGTGAATGTTTGCCATGTAAATGAATTATTCATAGACAAAGAGAGTATCTAACTGTAAACTCTTGGTTCCAAGTCAACCACACTGCATAGGTGGCTGGAATGAGTCATTGCATTTCTTCTTAGAAGAACTTACACACTGATTGTCTTATGAACAAGGGAAAAAAATAGTAAATGATGGGGAAAACAGTGTCTTTCTTACAGGGCTTATATTGCAAACAGGCCACCCCTGATGAGTCTAATAATAGGGTAGATGGGTTAGCTGGGAGAAGGAAAAGTAGGCCCACTTAAGCTATTAATCAAAATATTGAGAGAAAGCAACCATTTACATGTTAGACTGTCTTTAGAGAACTAGTACACTTCATGAAAGGTTTTTTTCAACAGTGATTGACAAATCGCCCTTTTCAGGAGAGTGAGAGAAAGTGGCATTTAAGACCAAGAGGGAAACAGTAAATAACTGCTTACGGGCAGGAGATGAAGATTAAATGTTATAGAAGAAACAGGTAACTATTGTTAGTACTCTTTCCTTTTCCAAATGGGTTTACCACTTGAAAATAGTTATCATGCTACTTATTTGTAAAAATCAAAAATACTGATGAATTTTTCAGTTAATCTGCAAAAGATGGTCAGCTAGCCAAAGTAATCTCTTTTATCCTCCTACGGTGAATAAAGGACTGAAATATGTGAATATGTGTGGGTTTTTTTGTTTTGTTTTGTTGGGTTCCCTCACTGAGTATTTTACTGCTTGCATTTTAGCTTTAGGAAAATGGAACATGTCAAATCTAATTGCCACTGATTTAGTTAGAGGATCATTTGGCATTCTCTGGGATGTCTAATGTGAGGACTGGGGGAACAGACCTGCAAAGATTCCTGTATTTGTAGTTATAATGAAACCTTGTGTTTAAAGATGTCAAAAATAGCCACCTTTGAGTTAAATGTCACACTCTTTGAGAAAGCTGTGATTGAAATGCTTCATTCATCTCAGAATAAAAACTCTCCCACCCTTTCTTAGAAATTACTGTGTTTTCTCTGTTAATCTTTTACTGACCTTCAAGATCACTTCTACACAAAACCATTCCTATTCCACGTTAGTTCTCAAATTGCAAAGACAAGTGAGATGTTCAGCTCATTTGGAGCACTTGGAAAAGTGGCAATGAACACCAGGCCGAATTCTAGTGAGGACAGGCACTTTGTAATTTCCATCTCTACTGGTCTAACGCCTGCAGGTGTAGACAAGGGCACTGCACCAGAAACTTGTGCCTCAAACTCATGTCGGTTTTGCTCATTATCTAACCTGTCAATTTTTTTTGCAATGAAAACAAAGTGTGAAAATAAATTGATATCTTATCTGCCCTTTAAGATTTTAACAGTTCCCCCTTCAGCATTTAGGATTAAAAACAATTCCTATATTTTTTAGCAGAGAGCCTTCAGGCTGATTTCTATTTGGCATAGCTAGTTTTAAAAAATTACTCTTTTATTCCTGTCTGTCTTTATGGAAAATCCCGCATCCAAAAGCTCATCAGATAAATTTTTTGAGTTGGATAACATCAAGAAACAGATGTTGTGAAATAACAAATGTCCATTTCCTTTCTTAAGTTTTGGTATTATGGTGCTTGTTTCTTGCACTTTTAAACAGCTCATACATCAGGGAGAATAGCTAAAATTAATATTTGAAAAGGGATATAGCCAGGTGTTGCGACTAACTGATTGGGATAGGTCCACAGAATGGACAAATAGTCAGAATAGTGACTTCTGTTAAAAATGAGTGATACAGCTGGCAAAGCACATGGGAACTATTTTCTGCCTGGTGCATAGAAGTTATATACAGTACAGGGCTCGCTTCACAACAAATAGAGGCACTTGTCTGTCTAAAACCCTGCACATACTTCTGAAAATCTACCGTCTAATGTCAATAGAAGATTTTATGATATTTGAAACAAAAATAAGACTTAATGTGTTTCTGCAGTTGTGACCAGCTGGATTTTCCTCCTGTTCATATTGCAGCAATCAGGTAGTAGTCATAGTTACCATTAAATGACCAATTTTCAATAAAAATGTACGTTGTTTGCTGGTTTTTTTTTAAATTTTTCTTCACATTATATAAAAATGAAGACCTACTTTTTGCAGAGGTTTATATGGATTTATATTTTGAATGTTGAATCCTTGCTCACTTCATCTTCTGTGTTATTTCCAAATTAAATCTGATCTTGTCTCAAAACAAGGTTTCTTAGTAGGTACAATCAGAAGGTTGTAAGTCAGGAAGTACCAATGGGTTGTAAATGGAGAGCTCAGAGAAAACAGTTATACGAGCATGACTTTAAGACAGTGAAAAAGGGGAAAGAAGAAACAGCTCCTTAAATACCTTGCCAGCCTCTGGTGTGTTCTTAATTACTTTTGGTGAAACTCTATGCATCTGTAGAGCTGCCAAAACAGCATTTCAGGTCTCTGCCTTCATCCTTCATCTTTGTGTCATTATGATCCTCCTTCAGCAGTCAGCAGTGTCTTCCCAGGCAGGATTTTCCCACCATACTGCCTCACAGATGGACATATAGCATTGCCAGCCAGTTGGCAGCTCTCTTCTTCGTCCTCTCCGGTAGTCCCTGGTGAAAGCCCCAGCAACTGCAAGAATACAAATGTGATGCCAAAGCTCTATGTTATTTCTCACTCAGCCCATTTCTAATGGGTCTGTTTACATGGCATTACAGAAAGTTCTGTGCTAAAGCAAAAATTTAATTTCATTCCAACATAGGAGTGGAAGAAGACTATTAACTACTGGTTTTGAGCAATTTCCAAACCATCAGGAGTAAATGGGACTCCAGAGAATTCTCTGGAACAGGATATATTTGAAGTGAATGCCATCCCCCTTGAGCTGTTTGCAGAGATGTCGTCTCTGAAATTCCATACCCAATATCTCTCTAATTTCTCTTCATCCGTGTCTAAAGCTTCCTATCTGCCTGTTGAAGGCCATTTGACAGGGGAAACAGAGAAGCAGCATTTGTAGTATCTGCCTAATGTAACCAGAGGAGAATCTTATGGTTTGTAAATGCATTACGAGTTTTAGAAAGAAAATGTGAAGCTAGATTGCAGATTAAGCAGGCAAATAATGTAACTAATCAAGCTGTGATTCTTATGAGTCTTACTGGAGGGTCATGTCAATTGTAAATCAGAAACCCCAATCAATAAATACCACAGAATAGACAGGATCTGCCTACGTGTAATTAGGTTAAATTACAGGGTAGTGCTCTGGTTGTAATGTTGTTGTGAGACCTTATCAACTGGACAGCTTTGACTATATGTAATCTGTTAGAGGAGTACTGTGAATTGGCCTGAATTGTAGCACACTGATGTTTACAGTTTTAAATGTGACCTGTTAAGCAGTTGTGGTTTGCTTTCATGATTGACCCATTATTCTTGTTCCTTACCTTTTATTCCACTGTCTTTGCTGCTATCTTTTAGATTTTCTTACTATTGATACCAAATTGGTGTGATGGACTTCAACTTGTTTGAGTGTATGGCACCTCTCTTCAGCTGATTTGAGTGCAAATCGTGTTATTACGCTTAGGAACTTGCTGGTAGCCAGCTGAACAATTATGAGCACTATTGTCACTGACTGAAATTGCATGCTGAAGCAAAATATTGTGATAATTGTAAAATGTTGAGGATAGGGCTGTGTGGTTTTGATCCAGATTCTGAGCTGCTGACATCTACCACTGGCCTATGTGAAAGTTGGATCAGATGGAAAGTGATGAAGGACTTCTAGATTTGCCTCAGTGGATTATTAGCAATTATAAATGAGGAGGTGCATGGCCCCAGTAAGGACCCAGGTGTCCATGGCTGGTTTGCTCTGCCAGTTGTGTCATGGGTAGGTGCAAGTGGTCTCTGATGCAATCTGTGGGATAAAACCTGACTCCTGGCAAGCCAAGTGGTTGTGCTCTGCCAGAAAAGAAGCTAGGTGTCTTTCTCCTTGAAAGCAACCTGGCTGTAACACTGAAATCTCCCAGATCAGGATTTTTTCTCTGAGCACGAGGGTATTTATGTAGCAATGTCTGCCAAGACAGGCAGACTTTCTCCATAAAGCAGTCATGATATGATGTCATTATGTTGGAAGAATAAAGGTATATACCATTTTAAATACATTCTCTCTTTAATGTAAGTTGACTACCCTGAATATTTATTGATTTATTTGTCTCCATGAATGATATGCATGTGGACTTTGCATTCCATTACAGTTTGAGAGCAGGGAGTTTTTGGCAACCATGGGGAAAGCGACAAGTTTGTGGGCTTAGTCTTGGATAAGTTTGACCCTGTCTCAGTGGGGAACGTGGTTTGAGCGAGCTCTAAATTATGGCTTACTTACACTGTAAATGGAATGTTTTCTTAGTTGTTTATTTTAGCATTCATAAAATCTTACGCTGTGTCAGATTGATATTGTGGGAACTCTATTCTCATGTGTACAAAATCAAGCTCATCTGAGGCAATGATAATGTAAGGAAGTTCTGCCCAAAGTACTTCTGGCAGGATCACTTTGAAAATAACGAATAATGATTTAGCATCCAGAATGTCCATTCAATCCTTGGTTCATGCAGAAAAGACTGTCTATTACTTCGTTCAGTGGTACAGCATAACGGGGATTTGCAAGTGTTGTTCTGCTACCCATAACCATCCTGAAAAGTGCCTGAACTCACAACACTGTGTCATGTTGCCCTTCCCATTACAACTGAATAAGGTCTAGGCTGGCAAGACAGAGCAGCATGTCTAGCACGTAAATGATATCCAAATTCAAGACTGCCTCATGTGAGTCAAATGATGTAGGCAAAAGCCTTAAGCTGTGAGTGGAACCAGATGCTTTTTAAGTACTGATGTAGAGTTTACCTGCTGTCTGCACAACGCGTGCATGAGGATCAAGGTGTTCAGTGACTCAAAGAGTTGCCCAGCCTTGAATTCAGGAGTGGTTTCTGATCTTCACTTGCATTTACATGACAGAATTATTTTAGCAGCAAGGTCAGCTGTTTGGCCATCTGTGCTTGTGTAGGAGGTTGTGACCTTTTCTTTCCCAAAATTAAATTACTCTAATATGTTCTGTTTGAGCCTGTGCCCTGAGTTCATGCAGAAGCGGAAGCTGGTGCTAAACACATTACTCGATTTCTTTAATGCACTGTCAGGACGGCAACCAGTTTGCTCTGTTGTCTCATCTATTGGCAGATATCTGGGCAGAGTTTGAGATGCTTGGCTGGAGTGATAAAACATTTAAATAGTGTCGAATCTGAGGTCTCATCTTCCATACTATCATTCACATAGTACCATTTTTCTCTCCCGTCATAATAAAAGTCACTATTGGCTGGGCATTACATATGGTGGTGTCTTTGTTCTGATATTTGGTTCAACCTTTTTAAAAAATTATTCTAAAGCTGTTAAAGGTTAGGGCTGATGGTGACACTGTATATCTGCCAAGGCTTCATGGTGTTGTATAGTATAAATGGGATAGTGTATAACTTGTGATTTGAATTCCTGACTTTCTATGTTTAACCAAATTTTGGTGGCTTTTGTTTGTTTGTTTGTTTTTGTTAAAAATGTTGCCTTTGAGTTGTCATTCTAAATAACTACATCTGTTCCAAACTGTTAATGTGATGCTGATTGATTACATGGAAATAAATCGTATTTTGACCTCTGTTCAATGTGATAGTATTTCTTTTGTGATTGGACTTGGATTTCTGGTGTGCTATCTGGTGTCCAGCACCCTGTTAAAAAATACTGAGCTAAATTTCATTAGTCCATATCTATATTGGTACTTTAAGAGCAAAAACAACTACAGAAATTATACTGAATTCTACTGCCTGTAAACTACAGTGAACGTAATGAAGTACACATCTATATGTAAGATTTTTTTACATGACTTGAAGTCTGACTGATGTGGGTATTATTCAGACAGTTGTGACCATTACAGAAGTCAGCAGTTATATTAATAATTACACAATATCTTAGGTGGAAAAACCCAATATATTTGAAGCATACTAAAAATGTGTATTTAGCACTTCTGTTTTATTTTGCAAATATTATGAAATACATAAAGATGTACAATTAGTGTACCCACAGATTTCAAATTCTGAAATAGAATAATTAAAGCATACTATCTTGTCATTAAAGAAACTAGTCTGTCAATACACTGACTTTATAAAAATTGTATAGATCTCAATTTCATAATCAGTGAGCATTCCTTATACCTCGTATTAAGTCAAATTGTAACTGTGTACAATTTAGAAAAAATTAAGGACTACTATCTTTATCAGTATTTGTACACACACACTAGCAATGTATTTATGCAATGGAAGACCTTACAGTTCATTGATTAGATCATAAATGGTATAGAAACAAAACTACGTTGCTCAGTACTGTATGAATACTGAGATATTTAAATTTTATATCAGGTTCTTGTGTCTCTAACTAATCAAACCAACCCGCTCATACAAATTCTAGTTTCTGGTAAATATTAGAGTAATTATATATGTATGTTGTCTGCTTCAGCTTCTCTCTTCTTCCTCTTATACAATGGCTGGGTAATGAAAACAAAATTGATGGTATCTTATACATTTATTTAAGAGGAGGCAGAATGAAAAGTAGCATCTTCATTATTATGGCCAACTAATCTTCCCATTATGCTTATTATAGAGTTTTATGCTTTGCTTTATTGATTAAACATGGTTATGGAAAGGTTTTATTCTTTTTAACCTGTGAGTCACAAGAGATGTTTTTACTGAACTGCTATACAATTTGCAGTATATTTCTTGTGTGATGTTTCACTAAAGTATGTTGCTTACTTGTTAGCTTATTTAAGTGGAAAGGATTGTGTTCCCTTCTAGCCATTTTGTGCTCCAATAGTTAAACTTCACCTTATTTCTAAAGCACCTGGTTAGCCATATAGCTGTTCTGTGATTACATTTCTGTATCCCCCTTGAAGAAAAAGCAATAAAATAACAAAATTGCCTGTAAAGTGGAGCTAAACTCTTGTGTTCATTCATAAATGTGCATTTGAAAAATCTGAGAAAGATGTCAGTTCCAGTTTGGATATCATATGTGGGGAGGGTAAGATCGGTGTTCTCCATGCAGGAAATTGTCTTTGGTAATTGGTTTTGGCAGCAGTGAGGTACTAAACTACTGTAGCTTTGCTAAATGTGGGGCTCAAAAGAGCAGAGTGTGCAGTAATTAGCCAGTCACTTGGACATCTCTGACATGACTTAGCATTTATTACTGTTGTGCTCACTGTACTAACCTAATTCAATGACCTTTAATCTGAGATGCATTTTGTTTTCAGGAAGGGAAAAGATCTTTTGAAAACTGGGATACACATTTCTGTCTGGGGATGAGAGAGTATTTGCATTGCTTTGACTGAGGAATATCTGCAGAGCTCCACTCCCCTCTGATGTTACCAGGATGTGGAAATGCCCTTGCACCAGTGAATTTGGCCCGTTGTGGCACGATTGCCAACAGTTAACTAGGAGAACTGGAAAGCTACTTTTACCTTCAGTCTCCCTGGGGTTTTTATAAGTGTCTTAAAGGACTCAGCGACTGTGAAGACGGATGGATGAAGGCTGTTGTACATTGGATCCCATTTTTTCATACCAAGAAGTCTAATGAATGACTGAGAAAAAAACAGCAAGTGAAAACTTCTTAGCTATAAAGGAAGTACAATGTATATATGCACCTCTTCTATGTAAGGTGCAGTGGCTTTGATAAACTAGTGGCAGAGCTCTTTAAAGATTCATTTAACAAAGAAAATGCCTACTTGAAATGACTCCAAACGCAAACTCTTTACTAATTTATTTCATATAGCCCTCTCTTTTAGAGTACATGTACTCTTTCACAGTCTTTATGTTATTTTTATATATTGTCTTTATTTGTAATTAGAAAAAAAAGGAAAACATGTAAAAGTCCTATATCTTTTATATATAAAAGCAGTTTTATAAGTATGTTTCCTCTCCTCCCTTTTCCATGTCACTGTATATAGTTTAACTTACATTGCAGTCTTCTGGAACAAGACATGTATTTATGTTTTTTTTGTTTGTTTGGGGTTTTTTTGTTTGTTTGTTTTGTTTTTTTCTTCTTCTGGCTCATCATTGCTAAAAAATAATAGCTATATGTTAAGTAATATCCTGATTATTATTTTTTTTTTCTACAGACATTGTAATATAGCATCTTTAGCCAAATTTTCTTTCACAAAATGCATTAAATAATCGTTATTTTTCCATCTGAGATTATCCTCCTCTAAAGATTCACCTCTTCTCTATAAATAAGCTTATTATATGGGTTCTATGATATTCAACTTCTTGGATATGAAGCAGTAATCACTATATGTGGACAATTTTAAAAGCAAAATTACATGTTTGCTCTGTAAGCTATTTATGATATTCTAGATCTATTTCTTTCAAATACCTATGATTTTTATAGCTGATTGACTCTCTAGAGAGTTCTCCTTAAATAGGTAATTTGGATTTCACCTGGCCCTGCATTGTTTGTTTGAAAGGAAAGGAAAACAGGTAGGCAGTATTTGCACCGAATCTCTGTTGTTATATTTTCTGCATTCCCTATTAAAAACTGGGGAATTTATTTTTCTTCCAATGTTTTCCATCTCTCTGCACTTCATTTATTTATTTATTTTTAAAGCTCAGAAAGGAAAAGCGACTCTGAAGTATAATTAAAGGGAAAATGACTCAGATGGCACAACTGATTGTGAGAGATCTAGTTATATCTAATTTTGTCTCAGAACAGAAGTATGCTTTTCTTGGATCACTTCAAGCTCAGTATTTCTATGTTTTCTGTGAAAATTTTGAGTAACTCAAATTGGCACGTATCTAATTATGCAATATTATATATAAGCTACCAGAACAAAACAGTAAAGTTTTTTATGTTGGAAAAATGAAGATTGAGTTTTCTTGTAGAAACATTTCCTCCCATGGTTCTTTCTAGTGCACTGTGCTTCAGTTTTAATTACGTTGGCATGTATTTTTTCATTAGAAACTAGATTCATTCAGCAGCAAAATGGGAACACCACAGTGTATGTGACTGGCTTTTAATTTACTGATAAAACAAGCAGAAACTGAGTCATCATATCAGGTTAAAGAGTTACTTTTCAAGTGTTACTATCATGCAGGTTATAGAAAATGTAAGACAGAAGTCATAGCACACACTGTAGATACCTACCTGTCCTTGGCCTGGAAACAAGAGAAATTTCAGGGTCAGCACAAGTGGACAACAGCTTGAAGGAGCCTAAAGAGGAACTGAGATGAGGTCTTATGTTCTTGGCATCTTGAATTACATCTGGATTTTGGCAGCTATTCCCATGAAAAATTAAAAATAAATGGGTAAATCCCACATCATTACATTAAATTCAGAATAACTTAAAGACAAAACTGCTAGCACCAACTTTTCTCAGTGCACCCTCTGATTCTGTCTCTACTAAGAGCTTGTTTAGGAAAATCCTGAAAGGACTGGAGATTAATGTCTCTAATTGCTTATACTTCACTGAGTACATCAATCATTTTTATTTCTCTCAAGTATAACCACCACCCTCTAGATTAATTCCTGGATTAGAGCCTCTTGCTCTTTGAAGCTGATTCTTTGAGTTACTCACAGAATCACAGAATCACAGAATATTAGAGGTTGGAAGGGACCTCAAAAGATCATCTAGTCCAACCCCCCTGCCAAGGCAGGACCACCTAGAGCACATCACACAGGAACCTCTCCAGTCGGGTTTTGAATGTCTCCAGAGAAGGAGACTCCACAACCTCTCTGGGCAGCCTGTTCCAGTGCTCTGTCACCCTCACAGTGAAAAAGTTTTTCCTTATATTAACATGGAACCTCCTGTGCTCTGGTTTGCACCCATTGCCCGTTGTCCTGTCACTTAATGACATAGAGAAGAGCCTGGCTCCATCTTCCCGACACTCACCCTTAACATATTCATAAACATTGATGAGGTCACCCCTCAGTCTCCTCTTCTCCAAGCTAAAGAGGCCCAGCTCCCTCAGCCTTTCCTCATAAGGGAGACATTCCACTCCCTTGATCATCTTTGTGGCTCTGCGCTGGACTCTCTCTAGCAGTTCCCTGTACTTGAACTGAAGGGCCCAGAACTGGATGCAATACTCCAGATGCGGCCTCACCAATGCAGAATAGAGGGGGAGGAGCACCTCCCTCGACCTACTGACCACAGTCCTTCTAATGCACCCCAGGATGCCATTTGCCTTCCTGGCCACCAGGGCACATTGCCGGCTCGTGGTCATCCCTCCGTCCACCAAGACCTCCAGGTCCCTTTCCCCTACGCTGCTCTTCAGTGAGTGAGTCCCCAACCTGTACTGGCACATGGGATTCTTCTTTCCCAGATGCAAGACTCTACACTTGCCTTTGTTGAATTTCATTAAGTTCTTCCTCGTCCAGCTCTTCAGTCTGTCTAAGGCTGCACACCAAAGTGTGCAACAAGAAATGTCTCATGGCAGGACCACAGTTAAGACCATATTCACCTTCAATTATAGCATTTCCTAGCATTTTAATTATTCTTTAAACCAGCTGCTAGCTCAAATAATTTGTAAGCATGAAGACTGCCCAAGTCTTGGAAGAGGAGCAGGGAAAGAAAGTGAAAGCTGTTTTCACGGAAAACACAATGCCAGAAAACTATGGTGAAAGCCAGCATTTTGGGAGGAGGTGAAATTTATAGTAAAGTGAAAAATCAGCGTGTTCTTGCATTACAAATTTCCTCAAACTTTTTATTCTCTTAATTGTGAAGAACTCTGGGAGAGGAAGCATGAATCTGAGCATGTGAGCCTTGGAGGCTATTTGTCACACTGCTGAATATTCCCTGCAAAGGAAATATTTTCCCTGCCATATCTTGTCCTCCAAACACCTGTGTTTTGAATTTGCCAACCCAAAGGAAAGCATGTGTGTATGTATGTAAAAGTTGTATGGAGTGGACACTGATAGAAATTCATGTACACTGACCTTTCCTGATCACAAGGCATTAAAAACAACCAAAACCCTGCTAGGGGTGTTGTAGCCTTCAAAAACAGGCTAAATTGACAGACCACCTTATCCACAGTGGTACTACTGGATGCTGTAACTTTTCTTTGCCACTGCAAACAACTATTTGAGTTGAATTTATGTGTATCCTTTAAAAACCTGGTCTGTCTTAGGTTAAGATTTAGTCAAAAAGATGAATATGCCGTGTGATGCAAGCATGTAATTTTAATTATATTAATAGGGTCATCTGATAAGGAAAGGATTTGTTTTAAGAGAATAAACCTCTTGAATCCTAAATTGAAGTACACTTAACGCAGTATAGTCTTATGAAAAAAAATCTTTCCTGTTGTAGCACAGTTCTTCTGTACTGACATCTTTCATTAAAATGTGTTTCTTCCCCAACACGAGTACTTATCTGAGTCAGTCCCTCTTGGAGTCCATAATTTAGAAACAATGCGTTGAGCTAGTACTTCAAAAGATTTACCTGCTATTTATTCCCAATTATACTGAATAAGTCATACAACTTAGTTTTTGTAAAAATTGCTGGATTACCGTGCAATCAAATGCACCTTGTGGTAGGTCACATTTGCTTCTGGAAGAAATTAGTTGTTGCTCTCTGATGGAACAGATCTATCACTTCATACTGTTGGGAATAGAAGGATGTACATACTGATTATGTAATTGTTTTTAGCTTTTAAAAATCATCTTCTGTAAAATAATGGGTACATACAGAGAGCTGTTACACTTCCCAGTCAAATTCATTGGAATCAAGATTGTGTGAGACTCTTGAATACCAAAGATAATTTTCCTCTCTTTTCCTTTGTCGCTTCTCTTCAACTTCTCCCACTTCCTTCAAAGCTGAATAGAATTTATAACCCAAGAAGAGTACATTGGAAAAGAAATGTTAAGCAAATGTACAAATACTGAGAAAAGATCCTTCAAATTTGCTTTGAACTTTCTGAAAATGCCAACCATCTGAGAACCCTAACCTACTGAAAGCTGTGCGGTTGAAATGTAATGCTGTAAAAAGAGTAGGACTTGTAACCTGTGCAGATTCCTGGTAGTTCATGAAATGAACACTAGTCATACATCTTTTACCCCCAGATACACTTATCTTCAGAAAAAATTGTCTTCAGATATGTTAGGTGGGACTACAACTGGTGACAGTTAGTGTCGGAAGGTAGTTTACAGGTTTGTGAAAGTATTCGTCATATGTTGATTATCCTTGAAGTCCAAATGTGAACATGTGTTACTATAAAACCTGTATCTGTCTATATGGTCATGCTAAAAAGCCATGACATCCTTGTAACAAAAATACTTCCTATGATTACCTTCCTGTTAGTGGAAGGAATAACACAGCCTCTCAAGAAAACTCAGTGTATTCCTGCAAGAATTGCAGAATTGATGCCTCTTCCATCATGATAAGTGATACAGTAAGAAGTGCAAAATTGATTTCTTCTGCACACCTATATTTGTCTGTTACTTGGGAGAATATACTGACTAACAACCAATTTGGTCGCCTGGCTTCACACTGGTTGAATTTTTGATGCCAAAGTGCAAAACAGTCATTTCTATTGGTGTTTGCACTGGTTCCCCCCCCCCCTTTTTTTTTTTATTTTTAACTACAATACAAGGTGTACATGAAAGTAAAATCATCACTGTGGTGTCTTCGAGATTATTTCACACCCTCCTTCCCAAAAGTAAGATGTAGTTTTAATCCACGTTAAAATCTATGGAACATACAATTGAGTGTATTCCTGCTGAAGTTTCTAGTGTTAGTATGAGCCATGCTCCTGAAAAGACTTTTCAGTAAGGCTCTTATGCGGGCCAGACATGAGGACTCAAAAAAGAAGATGTCTCAGTAATAATGTGACTTCAATTAGTGGTATCAAAACAGTTAATTAAGGTGTCTGGTGTGAGGGAACCATATGATCATGTGTAAATATCTGAGGGAGGAAATCTACCATCTAAATGGTATGAAAAAATTGTAAGACTTCTTAAGCTCATGACATGGCTCAGCAGTCTGAAATAATGCCTGGCTGATGCCTCTCATCTCCTCTGATCAAAGTGGAAATCCTCATCAAACAGAAGACTTTGTGTGAGGTTAGAAACAATGGAGAAAATTTTGTCATGCTTTATATTTTTATTTATTAATTTATTAATTACAAAGTTGAGACATTAAATTTCAGTAATGCAACAAGTTGGAGTAAGCAGATTTGAACAACAATTCTTCTCAGGAAGGAATTCAGACTCTAGATAAACCAAAATAGCTTTGCAGAAGATAATAGTTACTCCAACTTCAAACAACCAAATTCAGGTCTGTTCTAATTCCTTGTTTTATGTCCATTTGATCCGTCTCTAATAATATCTTCCAATTTTATTACATGAAAATCCCAGTATTTTGATTGGATGTATTTCTTTAAATCACTGCTGATGCAGCCATAACTATGGAGCAGGGCATTACTCTACCATTTGTGACAGTAAATAAGCACAAGGGCAGTAATTCCTATTTTGGGTACTTTTTTCTTGGGGTGTTTCTCTTACCTGGCCTTTGCTTTGCAGTTTTGGAATGCCACGTCTCCTAGTTACTGAGATAACAGTTTGTATTTTCAGCTACAGCAAATGTTTCCTTTCTTGCTTACACCTTCTTTCTGGTACACCCTTTAATTCCATTTCTAGTTGTCACTTCCTTTCACCTTGAAAATCTTTCTTTCACTCTAACATTTATTTTCCCAGCAATATTTACATTTTCTAGAAGCTTTGTTCCTTCACGTTACCTCATAGAATCCAACCTCCCTTGCCGACTTCTTACTCTTCATGTTTTTGTCAAATCATTTATTATTTATCATTTTACCTTGTGCTTTATTTTTCATTCATTTTTATCAGAGCATTCTTGATCCTTTTCATTTATTCCTTTGCTCGAAGTTTTTATGCAACCTCTTTGAAGCACTGATTCTTCTTGTTGCTCTTTCATTTACTTTTTCTCTCTGTTTATACAGATATCCATGGCGATCACTTATTTATTGATGTTTGTGAGGTTACTTCTAACCTATGCTTGTTATGACATACAAAATTCCATCTGTTTTTAGAAGCTGCATATGCATTTGTAATTTACATGTCTTGCCTTTATTTCTCACAAAAACCCCGTGTAAAACTAATCATACCCTCTTTGTCGCCAAAATACATTAAGAAAACTACAAACTAAAACTAATTTGCAAGTTCATGCAGTGCGCTTCAGGGTGTTTGAAGCTATTACACAAAGAATAGTATCTTATTAGACCTGTCTAATATATCTGTGTCACCTAAATATACCAGTATTGTCTTTAATTTGTGCAGCCTAGTTGAAGGAATGTCATGGATTCCTGGTAAGAGTGGATATAAGTGAAAATGAGTATGTTTTATTTTATTTCTCAAATAATTGACCAGTATTTTAAAGGATGTTTTTGACTGATAATTTAAAGAACCATGTCTTGTACCTTCTCAAGGACCTGTCACAGTCTTTGGTATTCTTAAGTGATTTTTGCTTGTCTTTGATTAGATGTAGCAAAATTTCAGTGTTTATCTCAGCTTCCTAAATTAATTCTGATTTAAAATACTTTTAAGGTTTCCTTCTGCTAATCCAGTCTTTTCTGTTATGTTGGATTTTTTTTTTTTAAATTTGCTTCTTTCTCCATAATTTATACATATTTTTGTCAAATCGAAATCTTGTTGCTCTCCCTTTTGGCGCCACATCAAATTTATGGGAATCCTCTATATTTGACTTCTGCTTCCTCCTCAAAATGAATGCACCACCTGGCGTGGTTAAGGCTTTTGGCTCCCTTAATGTCCCAGGCAAAAGAGCAGGCGGTTAGGTTGATCACAGTATTTTGGCAGAGCTGCCCAGGAAACTTACACATCACTAACATTACATTGCATTTGGCTCTGGATGCTGGTTTTACAGTCTCAGGCCAAGCTCAGTAACTTCTGTCAATTTAAATAAAACTTGTAGGGAATTTATGCAAGAGCTAGGCTGAACGAGAAGATAACTAGATGGGTAACATTTTGCATCACATGTGAGGTACTAAGTTCATGTTTCTTTAAGTAAAAGGCAACTGTAAGGACACCAAGCAAACATGTGTGAATTTAACAGGAATGGGAAAAAAGGCTTTTCTCAGCCTTTGTGACTGATTTGAGTAGTTCTTAAGGAAGTAATTATTTCAACATATGATACAGTATTTCTGTATTTCATATATGCTTGAAGTAGCAAAATAATTACTCACTGGAGACAGAAAATAATGCTTCATAACAGTCAAGTTACATCAGGAAATACTTTAGGGAATGTATGCAATATCACTGGAAGAGAAGGTGTAAAAAGAAGGAGTACTTGCTGCTGGGTAACTCTCATGGAGGATGAATAACTCGTCCCTGTGGTAATGCTGAATTACCTGCACTGTATATATACGTTTTTATACAGGAAGAGGAAAAGGTTCAGAAACTTCATACACAACATTACTTAATAGATATTTAACACTCTTTTTTTTTCTTACCTGTTGAATTTTAACTCAATAGCATAATACTGCATGAATCTAAAACCACAGTTGTGCACATACATAAATTCTTCTTTTTGGTCCATGTATTGCTGAAAATGTGTTTCAATTCTAAAGAGCTCTGGAAAGCATGTTTGGTCTTTTAAATACCACATCTAATTTCAATATGTAGTTACCCAGATCTTTTCTGTTCATGGAAGTTACATAATCAAACTTTCATGTACACAATTAGCTGTGGACAAATGTGTGAATATTATCAGTTTTGAAAGAGATGGTAACAAACCTCCAAAAAAGTGCCAAGATGGAACACTGGTGTTGGTTTTATCACAAAAAAAAGGCTAGATTTTTTCTTTGTTATTCTTTTAATTTTTAAAATAGCTTTATGTTTTGATATGTGTAAGCTCTATCTTGTATACTAATGCACATGAGCATACTTTCTGTTCTCTTGGGTATAATGTCAGGTCTCCCCAAAGACGTGGAGTTATCAAGCTGCTACGGTTACAGTGGTTGGTGTGAGTCTAATATTTTTCTAGGGGTGGATCACTTTGGAACATCATACCCAAATTACTTTTGTCAATAGATGTGCTGCAGTGTCCCAAATGGTCCCAATGAATATAGCAGTTTGTGACAAAAATTTATCTGGCTACCAGGTCTTTACTACAAGAGGCTGCAGGCAGTTTCTGTTTATATAAAGGCTTTTAAAAATACATTTCAGCTTCATTTGTCCCTGCAATTTTCTGGTATCTTCTATAATTAGAACCTCCTCCACAGTCATGTCTGTAAAAAACAACTGCAGAAGAAACTAGAGAGATTATTCGGTTCACGATCATTTTGCAAGGCCTTATTTTGCCACTTTTCATGCAGGTGAAGTGATTTCAGAAGTCTGAGTGTAGGTTTCAGGATTGGGGCTACATTGTGAAAAAATATTTTAAATTTTTAGTTTTCTCCTGTAGGATAGAATGAAGCCTTTAGAATATAGGGAAAAGATGCTGAGTGTTACATTATTTGTCAAAATTGGTGACTTGCTGGAAAACAATGTACACAATGCAGTGGTAACTAATCCTTGGATTTAGGGTTTAAAACTTGCTAAATGATCAGGGTGGAACAGACTTGCTCCAGTACTGAATGCAACAGTGAAAAATTATTTGGCTTAAGAGAGAGTTAATTCTACTGAAGTAGATGAAACTGATGAGCTTTAAAGTAGCGTGCTGATGTGCCCATTTCCAGTTTCAATGAAGAACCTGAAAAATCAAAGACAGAGAAGCTTCCGATGGCTTGGTGAAGCTAGTTATGTACCTGCGGTGTGCTACAAGGACATTTGCAGGCAGCCAGAGCCCAGGGGTCACCTTTTGTTTTAGTTTAAAATGAAAATAACTGTTGTGGGGGTTTTTTTGCCCCCTTCACTTGCAGATCTTTGACTTTAGAAATGAAAGCCTGACTAAAATTCAAAACTTTACTAATAGAGCCTAAAATTACATTATCATGACCAGGCTTAAATTTTCTGCCTGCTTACCCAGTATGAAGACTACTATTAAACAGTCTTACCAAAAGAATATTCTGAATTGAGGGAGTTTTGTGAGATCCTACAGAGTAGTGAAAATCATCTGTGAGTTAAAGTATCCTGCTTTCAAAAGAAGCTTTCAATAACTGCCACTCTTCTTCTGTGAATGCTTTATTTATATATTCATTTTGCAAAACATTTGACAACTAAGTTTCATTTCATTTTTGTCAACAGAATGTAATTTTTCTCCGATCATTCTGTCAACAAAAAGGCAAAAGCATATAATCTTTTTGTCCACTGAACCAAATTACAGATTCATTTTGTGTATGTGTATCAAACAGTGAATGTTTACTAACTGAAAACATGACATCTTCTCCACTCTGAACAAACTGTTGTTAAATACTGAGGATTTAAAATACAGTTAAATTCTGTAAAGCACCTTTGACTTACCACTTTTGCCTAAATGGGGTCACTGGTGAGACATCCCTAATTCTGGCTCTCTGTAACTGGCTGTGGGATTTGGGAGATCTCTTCAAGACTATATTTGATCCTGATTTTTCAATAGATAATTACTATGTTTGGTTTGTGTTTTTTTTCATGCAAACAGTTCCTGTGAATGAGATGTAGATGGCCTGATAGCTTTTTTATATAAAGCTCATGTTTTACTGCTCTGTTTTTTCCTGCCTGGATATATGAGGGGTGAGGTACAAGTAACAAAAACCTGATCCCTCACTTGTGTTGCCTATTGTGGAGGACTTATCTGCCAACATAACCATTTTTTACAAATGTTTTTATAATTGATCACATTTTTGCAGTGTCTCTCTGTCACCAGTTTAATTCATTATTGCTCTGTGATAGCATTACATTGTTTGTGCAGGACAGCTGTACTGGGATGACATCAATAAGAAAATTAATGTAAAATTGTTACTACCTAGTTTTATGTCAGGTTATAATCCTGCTCTACTGAAGGGACGGCCACATTTGGTTACTTGGGAGACTGTTTTCATCTCTGACACTCTGATCCAATGGTGGGAGCAAAGCAAATTCACAACTGTTTGTGAAGCAGACTGAAACTGAAGATGCACTGTGACCTTGTACTTGGAGTTCAGGAGACCCAAGTTTTCATTTTCCATTTTTCAGTAACTGGCTTCATGACCCTAAGTAGGTCTGTCTAGTATGTCTTCAGTTCACCACGTTCTGTGAAGCACCTGTAGATCTATGGAGCAGTACTACGTAAAACTCAAGTGCTGCTTTGTCATATGAGCAGCAGAAAATTTTCTTGCAGCCTACAAAGAAAGATTTTAGCAAAATCACAGTGCATCATTAAAGGAACTGCAGAGATTCTGTCAGTGATGATGTGAGTGCCCAGAAATGATAGAGATAAAATGCTCTGTGAAATGAGAGATATATTCGGTGATAACTTCTTATATTTAAGTAGGTTTTTGTTTTTCTCACGTGTTGTCATGCAAAAGATCTAGGATTTTGTTCAGCATGGCGTTTGAGTCAACTTGCTACAATGAGTAGCAATCTAGAGAAGAACTGATAAAATTTTGGTTTTGTTTGGTTTTTGTTGTTGTTATTGTTGTTGGTTTTGGGGGTCTTTTTGGTACAACAATACCCTTCAATAGTTTTGAACTTTGGTGGGTTTTGTTTTGTTTTGTTTTTTAAACAAGCAGGAAAAAGAACAAGTGCTACAAAATATCATTTTGCCAAGATAATTGATAGTTTGTAGGAAAATGAATGACTGCAGTAGTAGTTAACTATTTGTATACAATTACTGATACTGCATCATTAAGAAAAAATGACATTACAAAAAAGTGTTTCTTTCTTTAAAGTGGATAAAAAAAATAGTTGATGTTGTTCTCCTTTTTGACAGTTGTCTTGTTAGGTGATCCTTCTATTTTTGACTCTACATCATTTTTAAAATTTTTTTCCACATTCTGTGTGTATGTTTGATATACAAAATTTCCTTTCCAGTTGCAGTCATCAAGGGTACATTCTACCAGTCAGTGACAATTCAGTTGCTTCCTCCAATAAAGGAGTGATCAAGAAAAGAGGAATGAAGTTGTGCTGTACCAAAAATTGCCCTTGACATTCTCACTGCTCCAAGCAAAATAGCAGCTCAAAAATTCTTTATCAAACAACTGTTGTTAACATATTGTCAAGATATTTGCACTGTCAATATTATTACCCCAGCATTCGGGCAGCTACAAAAATGATGTTCCTTTACAGTATAAGAGGCACAGCAAGAAGAATTTGGAACATTGCAAGGCATATTTTGCCTCCATGACTTCTTGACATTAACTGTGTGAAATAGAAATAGGAAAAAAACTAGGCTACAGAAAGTTACTTTATATTTTGTCTGGTTAACTTCCTGTTTTCTAACTTAGGGTTATTATATATATTTATATGCATATATATATATTCATATATGTATATGTATGCTGATTGCAGAGAAAAAAGATTCTGCTGAGTGCAACTGTGCTTGATCTCCGACTGACTCATGCTAATATCTTAAGATGTATAGCTCCCTGCATATGAAAAGAAAACCAGCCATATCTCTTTATTCTTCTGCTGTCTTTGTACTAGAGATGCTTCACAACTTTTAGGCACTAATTTCCTTCACGCTTGTTCTTTTTTTTTTTCCCTTCCTGTTATGCAGGGTATAATGAGGAGGCTGCTTCTTTTTCAGCACAAAGCTTTTACTTGAGTATCTGCAAAAGCAGTGGTTTTATTCCACAGTATGACTCTGTAGAGCTAGAAAATTTCATAAGTATATGTGGCTGTGTTCATGTATGCACATTCGGGGTGGAGGGGCTGCCCTCAACTGAAATTGCGTCCAACCCTAAAAGCATAAGCTATAGATCAGATATTCAGGGCATCTGTCCAAATCAGAGACTGCAGTTTTGATAAAGCTGTACAAACAGTAAATATTCCTTGTGACATAAAACTTATAAAAATATTATGACAGCCTTGAAAACATTTTGACAGGCAGGAAAGCTATTTAAAATAGAAGAGACAATCTCATTACAAGAAAAAAGTAGTATGGCCAGTTTGAGGAGCTATGAGAAAAGCTGTGGTATTCTTGCTTTGGTTTTGTTTACAGTAAAGGGGGTGAGTTGCAGAAATGTTCAGCCACATTTCCTTTGATGAAATATTAGTCCACTGCTGAAAAGATCGGAAATGAATATGGAATTAAAAGAGGTGAAAAGAGGAGAAGGATTTAGTCTTGAAGTGCTGCGTGGGAAGAGGATATGAACTATGTTGCTTGGCTCCTGTCACCTAAGCCAGCTTTCAGATTCACCTGTAAGGAAGATAGTTCAGGAAGATGACACTGATGTCCCATTTAATAGGCTTCTGTATATTTAATATCTATAACCTTTGCCAAGCATCTTAGAAGAAATTAGTTATAAATTTTAGGTATAATCTGAGAACATATTTTATTGCCTCTCATTTCTCTCTCGTAATCTTGTTCCTTGTTGTGTAATTACAAATTTAGTTCTTTTCTTTGCTTGAATAAGCTTGCAATGTTTTCATTTTTTAAGCTTGTCTGACATTAGGTGTGAATTCAGGTGAAAATGACAACACCAGAAGCATTCTGCCACGTATTTGTTACTTTCAAAGGAAAAAAGTTATGTGTGCAGGCAACACCTTGGTGGGGAACACCAGGAGGTCCCGAAATGAAAATGAATGCAGCATCTTGGAAGTTAAAGTATTTTCTATACGAGTTACTTTGACAGCTTGCTTTCCCCACGCCCCCACCCCCCTCCCAGGAAGAAGGGAGTGTGAGAAGTGCCTCTTGTGCTTATGTTGTATATGGCATTTCTGTGTACCTCCCAGATAATCTCACAAACAGGTGCGTAGAAAACTGGAAAAGAAAATGTGTCAGTTAATTTTTTGACTGCCAGAAAGGAGTGAATTTATACATTTCTCTGCTCCCTGTTCCCAGCCCAGATCTTTTACTGGTGATTCATGAGACTAGTGTCTAGAATCTGAATTCTGTTTTAGATACTTAGTTTAGAAGGTGTAAAATTTGCTTTAGGCAAACGTCATTGTAGTGTATCTGTAGATTATTTTCTGCTTTAGCCAACCCAAAAGTTCATGATTTTTTGTTTGATGAACATTCCGCTCTCTCGTAATAACACTGCCAGGTCTTCTCCCCAGCTCTCATGACATTATTCTGCCTACCTTGAAGAGCTTTTGAATTCCAGTGGCTTCCTCTGCTCCACAAGAATAGGGCATTTGTGGGTTTTTGTTTTTTTTTTATTTGACAGTTTGACTAGACTGTTGCTGCTTTGCAGTGTTTCCATTCTCATTATCACATGGTAGCTCTCACTGCCATTTATTCAGATATCTTCTCTCTTCTCTTTCATTGCAGCTTTCTCTGATCCTTTTCCTCTGCCTCCTGATTCTATCCGTAGATGTATCCTTTAATACACGTCATTCTGTGCTGTGTAACATCCAAAGCAAAAGTGACACTCTACAGAGATGCTTCAGAAATTTTACTTGAGTGAGAATATGAGCATGAACTGTAATTTAAGATATGTTTGTGCACACAAACATAATAAAAAATTTCAATCTGTGAGTATGCATGAACCTGCTAAAATGAAAACTCCAGTACAACCTTAAATGTAGTGTTACTGCCTTGCCCTAAGACTATAATATATATATATATACAGATATCCAATGATACAGTTGAAACTGATGCTGACAGCTACTATTATGCAAATTTTTTTTTGGCAGTTCTGTGAACTGCTTTATATATTTGACCCTGTCCTGACTGAGTCTGATGTATGTTCCTCCTAAAACTGAAAGCTGCATTTGGCAGAGTACCAGATATTTTTTCCCCTTCCACTTACAATTTTGCTTAAATAGTGTCTCATTTGCATTTCTAATTTAACATTGTATTTTAGCTCATTGTGTCGGTATCTGCACTTGACAGATTTGTCACAGTATTTGTCCTATTTCTATCAACTGTCAGATTTGTTTTCTCTTTCTTGTTCTCCATATTTCATTTGTCTCAGTACCTACTAGTCACCATATTTGTCTTACCAGGACATAATGACCTGAACTAAGATTTCTCTCATTCACTGACATTGGTCCGATTTAGAGCGCATTTGCTTTTCAGAGTAGTTTCAAGGCATAAGGTATAGAGACAGTAAGACAAGGATTAATATTCTGTTAACTATTTTACCTCTTAGTTTAGTTGGGATTTTGGCTTGTTTATGGCTATCTTTACAATGGAATTTAAAAATGCAAAAATAAAAACCCATAACAAAATAAACACCATATCCCAGTTGTTTGTTATGTAACTTCCAGCAAAGAGACTCACAGAACCATTTAGACATGTAAAGCACTGGATGACCAGAATTAAACTTATTGTATAGCAGTGAGTCTTTTCTCCCCCCCCGTAACTAGAAATGCTGTGTTGGCTATTTATTTATTATCTTCGTGTTTCGTTTCTGTCCTATTTTTGAACTCATTTTCAGGACATGTTTTATACCAATATATTTATTTCTCTTTAGAATAGAATAGAATAGAATAGAATAGAATAGAATAGAATAGAATAGAATAGAAT
>VWZZ01004368.1:78947-98743 GCA_013399095.1 Psophia crepitans
CCTTTCAGGTAGTTGTAGAGGGCAATAAGGTCTGCCCTGAGCCTCCTCTTCTCCAGACTAAACAAGCCCAGTTCCTTCAGCCGCTCCTCATAAGACCTGTGCTCCAGCCCCTTCACCAGTTTCGTTGCCCTTCTCTGGACACGCTCCAGGGCTTCGATGTCTTTCTTGTGGTGAGGGGCCCAAAACTGGACACAGTACTCGAGGTGCGAACTCACCAGGGCTGAGTACAGGGGGACAATCACCTCCCTGTTCCTGCTGGCTACACTATTCCTGATACAGGCCAGGATGCCGTTGGCCTTCGATCTTTTCCTCTCCCAGTGACCCATAAGCATAATTCACTTTTCCTTACTGACCTGAAAATGGCTAAATTGCATGTGCATCTCTAAGACAGGATGTTGTGCAAGGTCAGAGCAGCAGTGCAACATGAGTGAATGTAAATGTAAGAGTTCTTGCTCTGAATTTTTGTAAGTTCAGTGAGGGAACTCAGAAACAATGTCGCCTATTGCTTGGGGGAGGCCAGTGTGGTTTTTCATTAGTGCTCGGATTTAGAGGAAGCTTCCCTTCAGTTATAATAGCATATTATCTAGGTAGGCACTTGTGTTGCTTATTTTTAAAGAACATTTTAAAACACATTGCCTGCAAGTCATTTTACAAGGAAGAAATGCTACCTTCACACTTCTAATTAAAAGTTATATTATTTACAGGAGGTCTGACAAAAAAAGTCACTGAACATCAAATATGTATAGAGTACTGTCTAGAAAAATGAAGTGAATACCTGCTTTTAGTGTAATGGCACAAGACATCCACTAGATAAAAGAGTAAGACCAAAGCATGTCAATGGCAAATAGCTTATTTCAAATTATGTATGTCATGGATGGGTATTACTGGGCAGAAACTGCTCCAGCATGAATGTGATGTGCAGAAGAAAAGCATGAGGAGAACATAGACAATTGTGTCAGGGGCTACTGCTCTCTTCAGACTAATTTTTTTCAACACCCAGATATTCACACCTTGCACAAATATTCCCAAATACTTGGTAGGAGGCTGTTTCTTAGAGCTCTGCATTTCAAAATACCTTGTAGTCTTGAGCAGGTGTCCTGGTTTCAGCTGANACTCTGCATTTCAAAATATCTTGTAGTCTTGAGCAGGTTTTGTAAAATCAAGCGTTTTTTAAAACCTAGGTTTCATTGTTTTCACATTTTTTTCTTAGTATCTCTGTGCTATCAGGCAAAATTCTCAAAATAAAATGAGAAATATAATGGATCAGATCTAAAAATGACGTAATTTAATGCTACCAGAATAGACTAGTAGTTAGAATTCAACTAATTACCAATTGATGTTTGTTTCTGACTGCTCAACAAGCATTATTCTACCATAACAACAGTAGTGTAAAAATCACCGTGTATCCACGTATTTCTTTCTCTCTCAAGAGCCATGATCAAATTAGCAGGACTGACTTGGTCTAGAAAGGAGGCTTGAGTGAAAAGCTAATGGGATCCACTCTTCTATTTCTTAAAAATGTGCCTGTAGATTATGGTTCTACGTTTCTCACAGACTTTGTAGCTCTTGCCAGATGCTAGTGCGTGGGTGCGCCTGGGTGGTCCTCCAGTACCCTTCGACACATGAAACTACTATTGTCATCAAATGTAACTAATTTCTTTCTACTAATGTGTGCTATTACACCTGATTCTTATCCCTTGCCTGAGAGACAAAAGGTAGTGTTAAAATTCAGTTAGCCAAGAAGATATGAAGGAAACTTCAATACTCACTATTAAATAGGGACTACTTGCAATCACACTAACTCATGTGTGGCTCAGATTTACAAGATAACCAGCTAGTGTGGTTTTAAAGGTGTTATCCTCTTTAGGATCGGAAGCATCATCTCCGTGAATTCAGAGAGTTGTGCCTCAGAATGAGCCTTTGAACATCTGAACTTTGAAATTAAACAACCAGAAGACAAATAAAAATTTAAGCAGTGTTATTTCTAGTCTTCATGCTTGAGGAATATAAGGTTACACATTATACAGAGAAAAATTAAAATATGGATACTTCTGCAGTCAGAACCTGAAGAAAATATCAAATTTTATGATATTCAGGATCACATTAAGGGACCTGGCAGCACAGGTTAGGTGTTAAGAGACATATTGCATTATGTTGAACACGTTCTCTTCCTTAATTTCTAAAGACACTGGTTTTACTTGTCAGTTTCTAATTCTGGCAGATCCTTATGGAGATACAAAGCAAGCAAGTTCTTGACCTTACTCAGAACAGTTTCCTAAGCCACAGGGACTTCCCTGATAAAATGCATTTATTCAGAAGGTTGTTTGTGATTGGTTTGAATCAACACTTCAACTTTAAAAACCTGTTTGATCGAACATAATAGTTAAAAAGAGTATTTTTGTCTCTAACCTGTAAAATATATACGGTTATCTTGCTTTAGTATTATTCAGTCTCACATGACAAATTACCCACTAGAATGTTTGCTGAAAGTGAAAATAAAGGGAGTCTGAATACAGCTAGGTTTGTTTGCTTTTACTTGGGGGATTTTTTTTTTTCCAAGCATTAAAATTAAATCTTTTTACACATTTCTGATTATTAATAGGAAATTATTTGAAAAATGTATTTAACTATAGTATCACAGAATGCATCTATTATATTTCATCAGTTGTATTTGGTTTTAATTTCTGCTATTGCACACGAAAATGTAATAAAACAAAGCAAGGATTCTTTAATAAAACTATAAACAAATTACAGGTCATATTTTTAAAATACCTGCATGTATACATTCAAGAAACTTTATTAAAGCTGAATTTGAAGACAGTTCTAGCATGGAAAAGACTTTATATATTACAAGTACATAGCAGTAGTAACCAAAGGGATATATTCCTTGACAGCCCAGGTAGTTCAATTTGCCACAGTATCATAGTCCTGGTTGGCAGTGGATATATGTGGTTGTTTGGCTGGTGTCCTCTGGACAGCCACTGTCATCCTGTCAATAAGAACAGTGGAGATTAAAGCCAATGTCTGAAAACACCAGCAATATCTCTCTGACTTTTACCCATGAGTTTTCCAAAGATTTCCTGCTGTTTACTCAAATATGCAAACAGCTGGCTTCTGAGCATCACCTGTCACTTGCAGCATTTTGCGGGCTTTTTATCTAAATGAAATATCTTTTGGGACCTGAGCACGAATCAAAGAGGGAGAAAGATATGTGAGTAGGCATAGTGCCAGTGGAAGACAACAGCATGAGTGGAGGCTGCCAAAAGACCATTACATGGTCAACGAGCATCAAGCGTTATTTGTGAAGACAGAAGTCCCAACTGGGAATACCCAGTTTGATGCCCAATTTCAGGCTCTGGCACTACACAGACAGTCCAAAACGTGTACATGCATGTATCTAGATGTGTAAAATTATGTGGATGGTCACATCATTGACAGTATATTGATATATCTCTGCTCTCCGTACCATTGATATATCATTAACTTTGCTTAGGAATGAATATTATTATTATGATTGTTATTTATGAATTATTATTTTATTATTTATTATTAAATTTTGTTTTTCTTCTGGAAAATCAATATCAGGAATCAGAAAGAATGAAAACCATAGCTTTACCTATTTGCCATAACATGACAACCAATTTCTCTGTACATCACTGGCATATATGGAATAGAGTGTACAACCCTACGGTATTGTGGCCCATAGATATATGTGAGAAATATCAGTGAGTTACTCATTAAAAAAAAAAAAGTTTTTTTCCTCAAGGATACGCACTTGGCCCTTCAAAAAACTGATGCTTCCACTCTCCTTGCTCTTTTTTTTTTTTTTTCCCTGCAGGACATCTATCACTACTTCAGGAGATCTGTAGTATCAAGGGGAGTGGTAATTCTTTTCTTATGACCTTAAAATTAATCCATTTCCAGTCCATCAATTAGTGGTCATAGTTTCAGGTTGGTTGTTCTCATTGTAATGGACAGTGTCTTATTTAAATTGATTGATAAACAGGAAAACTTTGATAAAAGACGGTATACTTTTATTAATTTTTTGACTTAATAATGAGCTGTCTGATTTCTTCTCTCCATTCACCCACCCTCTCCTTCCCCTAACTTTCCTTGGCATATACTGTATTATAGTATGACTGCGATTAAGGGTTTTTGTTTAATTCTGTGTCTTATTTTAATTTAATTTTATTTTATTATTATTTTAAATTTTTCTGTGTTTGTACAGTTTTCCTCTGCATATTTTGTACTGACATTTTGTTATCTTTTGGCTTAGCTGTGAAAAAACCATACAAATTACTATAGAGAATCAGATCACTGATTAACCTGCCCTGGTATCATCTTCTTGGCAGTGCCAGAAACACCTCTTCCTCAGCATCCTTCAAAACATGAGGATTATTCTCATTGTAACAAAATATCCTTTCTGTGTTTTCAGTTTTTCCAGTACTCTGGTGTTTTCAGAATGTGTATAAATGTCTAATAATTTATTTCTAAATCTCTTAAACTTTACGTCTCAATAATATTTTAAGAGAATTAAAAAGTTACTGTATCACTGTGTTCAAAATGAGGACTTTGCTTTTAAGTTCATTTTTGCCTTTTATTTTTTATGTTAGAATTCAAATGATAGAAAATATGAACATCTGATTAACTTCTTTACATCATATGCTTGGGTTTTTGTAGTTTTGACCTAGAGTTTCTTAACTATCTCGTCTCTGAAAACTCGTTTTCACATTTTTGTGTTTCTAGAAGTTTTCCTACTTCCGTAACCTGAAGTTGCTATGTCCATGGATAGTCAGGGCACTTGATCTATTTAGGTTTATTAGAAGTAGGCTCCATCTACTACTTCTTTGCCCCTGTTTCTCCATAGATGACTAGTTGTCCTGCTTTAATCCAGCAGGCAGCTAAACCAACTATGCAGATGTTCAGCTGTCACTTGGGGTCAAGGACACAAGAAGTTTCATTTAATTGACATACCTCATTAAACTTGAGACTTAATAAAGACATGTGCCAAAAGGTGCAATATGGTGGTAAATGGTGTATCTTAAACTTGTAGGTGATTTGCATATCTTAGGTCTTTGAATTCAGTAGAAAAATACCATGTCTTGTTTTCTAGTAGCGCTAACAAAGCAGCTTGTATATCTGCACCATCTGACCATGGTTATACTCTGACAGTAAAGATTTGCAGACCTGGCTTTGCTTCTGTATACCATTATATAATTTTCCCCAGTGCATCTGAGATCAGAGCTCTGTTGTAAATTTCTATGACAAAGAAACAAAGCTTTCCACATGGTGTATTCCATCCTATTAATTAAAAATATGAACGAATATTTTATTGATTTCGGTATTTCACTGATATTTTGCTGATGAAATAATTTTTTATAACAAATTGCCAAGTACTGTGAGCTTTCAACTGCCAAATCCCACTCTCCTGAAATGAAATTACATAATTTGTTGTCCTGAAAAGGTCAATATGTGATGTTAACCAACAAACATGTAAATGTATAGATTTGCTGACTCTGGATGTTCGATTTTTCTTGTTGATGTTGGTATTTCTGGAGCTAATCTCAAATGCCAAATTAATCTAATTCCTTATATTTTGTTTCTGGTACATTTCAATTCCCCTGGTTAACCTCACCTTACAAAAAAAAAAGAGGTTGAGGAAACAGAGTTGTGATATATTCTTCTTCTTTCCAGACATATTTTACGACTCTCAAATCTGACTGTGTACGCCTGTGCTTTAGAGGACTAGTTTCCTTTCTTTGTTTCCAGTCTTTCTTTAGAGCTACCAGTAGAAAACATAAAAAAACTATGACTACCTCTATGCTGGGAAACTGTGCTAACAAAAACCATTATGAATTCACAAAATCATGTATTTTTATGGAACTCAAATGCATGTGTGTGTGTGCTCATGTGCGGTTGTTGCTTTAAAGCTAAGGTGCACTCTATGCTGACATAATGCACCGGAGTTGTAAAAAGTATGGTATATTTGTGCAGAGCAAGCAATTGCAGGTGCTTAGTATCAAAATCACACATCTCCCTTTTTTTTCTTTGACATATATTCATTTGTTTCCCTGTCTGTTTGAATCTTGAAGTTACAGGACATTTTTGCCAAGGTCTGTAGTTGCTTTTTTCTTCTGAATTTATCAACTGGAATGTTACACAGTCATGGATATTTTCACGTTCCTCTTACAGTCATGCTATATAGCTGTTTTATCTTCATTTAATCTCAGATATGTCTTTTACAGAAGTACTTGGTGACTCTTTAAAGATGAGAAGGGAACAAAGAGAATGGATAAAAACAACATCTTGTTGCAGGTGAATGCTGCCGATTAAATATCAATTCTGTAATGGAATACTTGAGCCCAGCAATGTTGTGATGCAGATATTTGCTGCTTGCTGTTATTTGTGAAAACTGCAAAAGGGAAGTTCTGTCTGTCAGATGGAAGTAGCAGAATATGATGGAGAAGGCAGGTTTGTTAATTTATTACAAAAAATTTGCTAAAAATTTAACATAAGAACCTATATAATCTGAATTTGAAAGTTCACTTGCCTTGCTTTTTCACCAATTTATTCCTAAAAATTTCAAGTGCAAATATTTTTAATTGCAGTCAATGTTACAGAGATGCCTTGTGTATCTGATTTAACAGTAGAATTTGGTATTCAAGTAACACGCTGCGCTACCAGGCAGAAAACTTGAAAGTACAAAAATGAAGCCAAGGTCTTAATCAAACCCTTAAAATTTAATAGATAGAACTCCAGAGTAATAAGTAAACCTTTCCTTTCTGCTCTACTACAAGTGCATCAATTGCTCTAATATCTCCAAGTGAAGCACACTTTAGACAATGCCGTTATCAGTTAAATGTTCCCCATAAGCCAACGGACCACCCGCCTTATTATTAAATTCTCTGATGATAGCTCTTCTTGAGTTCCTTTATTTTTACCTGTACTCAGGGTTATGCTCTGTATTCATGAAACATTGTAACTGTTTAGTAAGACTAGCTTCTAATTGCCATATGCTCGGTTTCTTGAGCACATCAATACAGACACTACTTACTTTCCTGTATCTCTGAACATTGTCAGGGGAAAAGTTGCTCATGTCATATAAGAGGTCTTCTGAGGATTCTCCATGCTGTGTTTGATTTTGCTCAAGGGATGATTCCTGAAGGACTTTAAAGGGGTCCTACTTGTTGACTGAATGCTTTTATTCTGGAACTGGTCTCAGAAGAGCTGAAGAGGGAGTCCCAAGACTTTATTTTTGTCTTCTTTCTCCTATTAAGAGTATTTTCTCATTTGCTCCATCAACTTCACTTTCAGGCAGTGGAGCAATAAAAGTTGCTCGTGAGCAGTCGACAGACAAAAAGTAGAAAAGGTGACTGTGTGATTTGGGACAGTCCTGACTCTATGGAACTACAGGGACTTAGAAAAGGGAAGATTGATAGTAATTTTTTCCTGGGAGACAAGAAAAAAGGGGGAAAGAAATTCTTTCCTCACACACTGTCGTTTCTCCCTGCAGAAGAACCCAAATGGGATAGAAATGAACTCTATCCTTCATCAACAGTTCACTTGTCAGTAAGTGTACATCAGTGAAAGAAAAATAAGAGATTGGAGGCTGTAGCTGCAGGACAGCAAGGAGAAGTGGGCATAGATAGATGTATGATGGTCATGTCTTAGTGTGAAGAAGTGTGGTAGGAGAGAAATACTAGTGCTCACAATGCTGAATTAGTATAAGTAAGAGAAAACAGTGGAGGAAGATGATTATTTTGAAGATAAATTAGCTCTTTTTGCCATATAATGTACAAAATGTGAATTGCATAAACTCAAGGATGATGATACACAATTAATAACCTTTCATAATTCAAAGTAGAATGACGTTTATCTGAAATATCACATTTAATTCTCAAAAGTAAACCACTGTCTTGGCTAGAATGAATGCTGCTTAGCTGTGTCCATAAATGAAAAGTTGTTAAGAATTTTCTTGTTTACGTACAGACTGCACATAAGAGATTCTCTACATCTTCAAGTTCTGCCTGGTAAATAGGCTTGAAGACTTCATCTGATAGTTTTACCTACCTCATTTTCAGATCTGACTCCCATTACCTCCAGTAAAGCTTGGGAGAATTTGATTTCTGATTGATTTTTTCAAGGCCTTTCTTCCAGTTTGCCTTGTCTCAATTTCATGAATTCTCCTCATTCAGCTAGTAGTGGAAACAGAGGGTCCTGTAGCTTTGAACTGCCTGTACAGATTTCTTTATCATTCATGTGCTCTAAACCCAAGCAAACATATTTCAGAAAGAGGCATTTGATTTGTTACTTTCAAGTCTCTATAAATACTAGTACAGATTTTTCTAATAGATAAACACATGGACCAATCAGGAATATAAAAATTTATATATTAATCTGTACTGAAAAACTAATGCAGCTATTGTTACATCGAACACTTAGAAGACTACCATAAATCAGCTAAAGCTTGTACAGATGCTTGTATGTAAGAGAATGATACCCATAATTGCTTTGCTATTCCTGTTCCTTCTATTTACTTCTTAGGTGATTGGTTTAAACTTTGCTTTCAATGAATCACATAATCACAAAGGTTGGAAGGCATTCCTGTAGATGACATTGTCCAATCTCCCCAATCAAGCAGAATCAGCTAGATCTCAGGTCTGTGTCCAGTTGGGTTTTGAATAGTTCCAAAGATGGAGACTCCACAACCTCTATGGGTAGCCTCCTCTAGCATCGACCACCCTCACAGTAAAAAGTATTTTTCCTGCGTTTAAAAGTAATTTCCTCTATTTCACTGTATGTTTATTGCCTCTTGTCCTGACATTGGGCACCACATTAGCTCCATCTTCTTTAGCTCCCCATTAATTATTTATACACATGGATAAGGTCCTCCTGAGCCTCTTCTTCTTCAGGAAGAAGAGTCCCAGCTCTTTCAGCCTGTCCTTGCATGAGAGTTGTTCCCGTCCCTTTATCATCTTTGCAACCTTTTGCTGGAGCAGTTCCAGTAAACGCACATATGTCTCCCTTGCACTTGGAAGCCTAGAACAAGACAGAGGACTCCAGATGTCTCACCACAGCTGAAGAAAGGGGAAGGACTGCCTCCCTTGAGAATGTTCTTCCTAGGAACCTCCTTCTGTGGAAAGGACCCATGCTGGACCAGTTTGTGAAGAAACACAGCCTGTGGGAAGGACTCACATTGGAGAAGTTTGTGGAGGACTGTCTCCCATGGGTGTGAGCCTACACTGGAGCAGGGAAAGACCATGAAAGTGGCAGAGACAACATGTAATGAACAGACTGCAACTCCCATTTCCCATTCTTCTGTGCCACTTGGGGGATGGGGAGGCAGAAAAGTTGGAGTAAAGTGGAGCCCAGGAAGAAGAGAGGGGTGGGGAAAGGGTTTTTAAGTTTTGTTCTTATTTCTCATTATGCTAATCTGACTTGATTTCTAATAGGTTAAATTATTTTCCCCAGTCTACTTTGCCTGTGACAGTAACTGGTGAGTGATCTCTCTGTCCTCATCTTGACTCATGAGGCTTTCACAGTATTTTCTCCCCTTGTCCTGTTGAGGAGCAGGAGTGATGGAATGGCTTGGTGGGCTCCTGGTGGTCAGGCAAGGTCAGCCCACAAGAGCGTTACAAACTTACAATTCTTACTGAACATCTGTAGCAAAAATGTAGACTATTGGTAGGATAAACCAGTAAATAGCAGAGGAAAAAGTGATATTATTTATGTGCAACCTCCTAGATGGGTGGCAATAGCCACACAAAGTTCAGAAGAGTTGCGTGGGTCACCTGAGATGATAAGTCGAATGAAGTGGCCTACATATGTTCATAACAACAGCATTTGGCAGAATCAATTTTAAAGCAAAATGAAAAACAGACAATAAAAATTATTACTGGTAGATGTATGCTTGATATTATTACAGAAGGTAGAGATATATAGATATTTTAGCTATTATTTATTAGTGCTACGACATCTTAGAACATGCACAGCACTTCTCAGAGGACTGTTAAGTGCAATGCTGGCAGCGGAAGGGGCAAGACACATACGTTTTTGGAGAACATAAAACAATGCCATTGTGCTGTCACCTGAAGATTGTTAACCATGCTGTACTTCGATCTTTGGATGCAGCAGTATAGCTTTTACACATATGGTTATAAGTTGTCATGAAAAAAATAATGTTTGGGAAAGAGGATAGGGGATGATATGGGCAGCATTAGAAGAGAAGATCCTGGAACTACAGATATCAGCTTTTGTGTAACGCGGGATGTTCAGGGCTAGTTGTTTTGCTAAACTATGGTTTTGGGAAAGGTGTGGGGTGTGCAGACATTGTCACTGAGGTACACAGGCAGCCAGGAGAATTTCCTATGAAAGTCTTTAGGCTTGGTCTAAATACACAGAACTTTATACGAGCCTTTTACAAGTAGGATTTGGCTTAGGTGTTGTGTAAGGGAGAATTCGAAAAAGGTATAAAAAGCAACACATGATTGGAAAAATCTTTAATTATGAAGGATGCTAGAGTTCTTGAAAAGAATGAGGCAGAGGAAGAGAATGGATATGTGTAGAAAATAATTAATCATGAATTATAAAATAAGATTATTTATCTTTCATAAAACAGGTCTTTTTACAATATCTTACTCATCTGCTGAATATTTGAAAGCTGATAGACTTATTTTCCTGCTGCTGCACAGCACATAGCTCGGTGGCTCTTGTGTTCACAGATCATAATTCCCCCTATCAATAACACCATAATTTGGATTATTTAAAAAAACCCCAAACTTACTTTCCTGTTAAGTTACCGGTAATGGATAGAATAGTAATTTCAGTTATTTAATCTTTCTGCTTACATGTTCACAGAATGTACTCACTCTTTTGAGTGCATCCCAGATTATATAGAGATATTTATTGTGAATAGGGCCATAAGTCAGTCAGGGATAAAAGAGTGAAGCATCTATCTATTTTCACTGGTTTCTAGGAAGCTGAAACTTTGCTGAGGAATACCTTAGGAACATGTAATGAGCCTGAGTTTTTTGAGATAAATCAGCATTGAAAATCAGATGTCTCCCTTTTAGGGTATTTCTTTTTCAATTTGCCATTTTAAAGGAATTGAATTATAATACAAAAACAGAAATATGATGTGGTTACCAAAAGAATGAAGTGTTGTTTATCCCTGCTCCCAGACAAATCCAAGCAACTCCATCCACACTGACAGTGCTGTGACAGTCCACATAGTTTATTTGCAGGGGTGGAAATTTTTGGTTTTTTCATACATTATCTATGGAAAGACAGCAGATGCTAATTTTATCTTTACTGCACCTTGCTGATGAAGCGTACTCATTTCTCAGACGCAGAGATGGGGTTGCTCACTCTTTATAATGGCAGTTGCCTTTTAAAGAAGCAGGGAACGAAGCATCTGAGGAATGCATGTGTCCTGCCAGGAACACAGCGGGAAAAAGATCTTCCATTTGGGATACAATATACTGACAGCACAGTAGGAACAGCTGAAATTAACTGTGCATTTGGAGTTTTCATACTGACTTGGATCACTGAAACCAACTTGCATGTGTCCTATAATTTCACAAAACCTTGCTTTTCTTGCAAAGTAGAAAAATGAAAGACGCATACCTATTAAATGTGCATTTATCAATATCGTTGCCACAAACAGCAATTGCAGTATTTAAAAAAAAAAAAAAAGCTAATAAATGTTTCCAAAGTATTTTATTGTGCATTTATTAAAGAGAAAAGAGGGTAAAAGTGATACAGGTAAGGGAGGGAAATGAATCACTGATTTGCAAACTTCATCTCTCTGCCTTTGTTGCAACCCAGCCTGGAACTGAACTAATAGGCTAGCAGTGGAGCTGCGGAGAGCAGGCAACAAGTCCTGAGGAGTGGGGAAACAGAAAAGGAGCACTAACAGGTGTTAATGGCCGTCAATATGTATTTAAAGACTAAAAATTCCATCAGAAAATTTTATGCTGATAAACGACAGAATGGATGCCATGGGTGCATCCATTTGTGCTTGTAAAAAATGAATTAAAGAACTCATACGTCTACAGAAACATTAGTCCTACATATCAAAATGCTTTTGTAGCAATTTCTGATTCCTACCTGTGTCTCTGATTTGTGCTCACTTTCTATGTGTCCTTAAACACATTAGAAGGTAGAAAAAACCCAAACCAGTTGTGATGATGCTTCTTGTCTGTTTAGATTTGATGTTTTTCAGTAATTTGCAATTTGTTTTTAAAAAACGTTCCAGTCACCATTCAAGCTCACTTGCTGGCTGAGTTCATACAACATTCGTCGTCTTTCTTTGGTGTGAAGCTACAAACACGTTCCAAACCTTGTCTTTTCTTGCAAGCTCTACAGTTTATAGATTGATACACCAGCAAGCTTTTGTAGTGGAAAACAAAATCCTTCTCACTTCTGATGTTAAAAGTAGAGGGTTCACTTGTCCAGCCTTTAGAAATAAAATTTGTCTATTAATTTATGAAATGTCTTAGCGATGAGATTTAATGATGTCTGCAGCTGTTGGAAGACAATAAAGACTCAAGTCCATGGTAGTTACCAGGTAGTACTTCTGATTAATTATTTTAGAGGAAGATAGAATGTTTAAAACAATTGCATTTCTGTATGATTTTATGAACAGAAATATGGTTAGATCTAGAAATTATGGTATTTAAAATAACACTAAGCACTAGTTTCAAGATTGTTTTAGTTGGCTCAGAGATAGAATGTGAAAGAGACTGTGTCTACGTCTAAAGCAGTACTTTAAGGTAGAAATCACTCCCAAGATAAGAGTAGTTTAACAACACTGAAATACAAGTAATTCTATGGCTGAAAAGGATAAGCCTGATGCTTAAATTTGGCAGCAAGTGGTGAAGAAAGATAGCAGCTACTGGCTCATGTGAATAAAGTAATCATTGCAGACAGGAGGGTAAGACAGTTTCACATGCACAAACATTTTTTTTAGTGGAATCCATAGCTGATTACACACAATCACTGTAGCAGTGAAAGGTAATTTTGAAGGAAAAATATAGAAAAGACAGATGAGAAATGGAAAATTCTCCACAGTAGTCAGATGAGAAAAACAGCAGTGGGTGTACCAAACAAAGTGTCCTCTAGGGAGAGGGCAGGTTTCACCAGTGCAGTAAGAGGTACTGATGCTGCTGCTGACAATTTTCGCCATGATTTTCCCCTAATACTGCACAGTTTTCCTTAGGACCTGCTCAAACTTCCTGTTTGTTCCTGTTTGTGACACTATTAGCACTGTTTGGAGCATGCTAATTAGACATCAGTGTTGCTGTCCTGGTTTCAGCAAGGATAGAGTCAATTTTATTTCTGACAGATGGTGTAGTGCTGTGTTTTGGATTTAGGATAAGAACAATATTGATAACACATTCATGGTTTTGTTGTTGCCAAGCAGTCAGGGACCTTTCAGCTTCTCATACTGCCCTGCTAATGAGAAATCTGGGGGCACTCAAGAAGCTGGGAGGGGACACAACTAGGACAGCTGACCCCAACTGGCCAAGGGGATATTCCATAACATATGACGTCATGTCCTTTTTCTAACCGGGGGATGGGCTGAGAGGCAAGGCAGCTGGGGCCTGGCGTGGCAGCTGGCGGTCTTGTGCAGTAGCCGGGGGTCTTGTGCAGTGGCATTCAGAGTGATGAGTTTGTCTTCCCAAGTACCTGCTACGTGTGATGGAACACTGCTTTTCTGGAGATGGCGGAACTTCTGCCTGCTGGTGGGAAGTGGGGAATGAATTCCTTGTCTTGTTTTGCTTGCGTGTGTGGGTTGGAAGGCTGGGCAGCTGGGGATCTTTGCATTGCACTGACTTTGGGTGATAAGAAATTGTTCTGTTCATCACTTCTTGTGTGATGGTGGTTTTTCTTTTTTCTTTTTTTCTTTTTTTCTTTTTTTCTTTTTTCTTTTTCTTTTTATCCTTTTTCTTTTTCTTTTTCTTTTTCTTTTTCTTTTTCTTTTTCTTTTTCTTTTTCTTTTTCTTTTTTTTTCTTTTTTTTCTTTTTTTCTTTTGTTTTTTTTTCCTGTTAAACTGTTTCTGTCTTGACCTACAAGCTGTCTCACTTTCAGTCTTCTGATTTTCTCCTTCAGGGTGGAGAGTGAGTGAGCGGCTGCAGGGTCCTAAGTTGCTAGCCAGGGCTAAACCATGACAGTCCTACACTCATTGATTGTTCAGTCTCTGTGCACATGAAATATTGGACAGTATCTTTCAAGTATTTCAATGACTTATCTGCTTGTTGTGATGTATATTTTGTTTAATATAAACTAAAACCTGCAAAGCAAGAAATGAGGGAAAAAGAGGCATTTCATAGAACCATAATATCATGATCAGAGGGCTGGAGCACCTCTCCTGTGAAGACAAGTTGAGAGAGTTGGGATTGTTCAGCCTGGCTCCAGGGAGACCTAACTGCAGCCTTCCTGTACCTAAATGGGGATCTACAGGAAAGGTGGAGAGGGGCTGTTTGCAAGGGCAGGGAGTGAGAGGACAGGAGGGAATGGGTTTAAACCAAAAGAGGAGAGATTTAGATTAGACATTAGGAAGAAATTCCTTACTGAGAAGATGGTGAGGCACTGGCACAGGTTGCCCAGAGAAGCTGTGGAGGCCCCATCCCTGGCAGTGTTCAAGGCCAGGTTGGATGGGGCTTTGGGCAACCTAGTGTAGTGGAGGGTGTCCCTGCCCATGGCAAGGGGCTTAGAACTAGATGATCTTTGAGGTCCCTTCCAACCCAAACCTATTTTTCATGTCAGCGACAGTTGTTTCCCATACACATTCTATGATTCTACGAACCTGTCATAAGAATAATGTCAGGTGCAAGTCCATGAGAGCATTTGCACTGGGAAAACAGTATGGGAATACATGGGAAAACTGACAGAGAAGCTCTAGAGTAACATTGCCACAGCAGCTTGGTGAGTGCCACAGCAGCTTGGTGAGTGAGTACAGAGCTGCAAACAGTTACCCTTTAGCACATCTGTAGCTAAGACACTAAGGAAGCTGTGGTGCTGTGCACCATAATTGTATAATTTGTGAGGAACAGAAGGTTACTATTTGGAAATGAGCTGTTAAGTTTTGGTCGTCTTGTTTATAGACATGTGTAAACTAAAGTACAACATCAATCTAGAAAGCTGATAAATGAAATGAAGATAAATGAAAGACAGAGGTGAAAACTTGCCAGCCTGAAAAAGTTATGAGTCCACAGAACAGAAATATTGAAGCAAAACTCCATAGCTACTGAAGAGCCAGATTGTTGTATGTGCCCATATATATTCCATTTTTACCTTTTTTGTCAGATGGACTAGAGAACGAAGAACCAGATCTTGGATAAAAAAGACTTTAAAACAGTCAAGTTTAATGAAGCAGAGAAACTCTATAACTGTAGAAGGAGGAAAGGAAGGAAGTGAAAGATAAGCTTGCAAATAAAAGCAATAAAATAGAAAAAAGTAAAATTGTATTCCAAGCAGAATAGTGAAATCTGCAGGTGAAATTAAGATTAAAAGAAGACATATATTTTGCACTTTAAACTATGCTTTCTAGAAACCTACTCATAATATCTTTGGAGACTGGCTTTTGCTTTGATTATGTCGATTTTTATGAGACTTTATGACATAGCTTGTCTTCCTTTTGTTTTAGAAATATATCCACATAATTTTATCAAATGTTTGCAGAGGAAAAAAAGGGAGACAAAATCACATAACTTGTCTACACATACAGTAGTTACTCCCAGCCTATGTGGAGTAGTTACCATATGCAAAGTGTTACTGCTAGCACAGACCTTATTTGTGCTGGTGGTTCTTTTGCTTATCGCAGGGAGTTTTTCTCTTCCATTGTGGTAAGTGAGTGACTTAATTTCGTGTTTATATAATCAGAAAACGATGTTTTAATGCTTTGCACAATGGTTATTTTATGGCAATTATGAAAAGAAAATTAACTTCTGCTGAAACAATGTACTCATATAAGCCTGCGATAACTGGGGATCGTTGCTTATTTGGCAGGTTGCTCCTTCCACTGGGCTGCATGCCAGTCAAGTGAAGTATTCAGTACTTCAATTTCTTAAAAATTTATTTAAATTTATTTTAAAATGTAGTCTCATTTATTTATCACCAATATGGGACTTTTGGCTCTTGTCTTATTCCATTTTTGGTTGGATTATAATATTTTTGGTGTTTACATAAACAGTAGTAATTATATTCTAATAAATAGACTTTGTGATTCTCGTGAAGTCTTCAGCAGATTGTAGACCTCAGATTTATTTCTTTAGCAGTTTTCTAGTGCTTAAAAAAAGAATGAAACTATGTACATGTTTATTTGTGGGCCAGAATACATCACAATGGCTAAACTGGAAATGCATAGGGAAATACTGTAAATACGTTCCACAGCATGAGTGCACCTTTCGTTGTTTCTTTTTGGCTTGTTTATTTTTGGCTTTGTCCCAGCCTTGTTTGCTGGGACAGAATATACACTTCTGCCAGGAAATCCATGAAAACTGGTTATTTTCCCTGTGTATGTGTATTTGTCCCCTCATTAAAATGCCTTAAGTTATCTTCACATGATATTTTCTTATTTCCTGTGGTGGTGTTCTAGTAGCGATTTCTTTGGTAGCTGTACCTCACAACTTATTTTGTGTGTTTTAAGGCATGCATTACACAACAAAATCTATGTTAGTTTTGCATTATTTAGTATGTGAAATCTCTGGAGGATGGAAGAGAGGGACATGGTTCTGACTCCATATTCTGCTGCTCTGGTTAAAAGATGGACTTTGTGGCTTACGTTTAGAACAACCGCGGGATTCAGAGTCTTTTCCCAAGGACTACAGAGAAACAAGAGGCACAAAGTGGCTAATAGCTTCTCTTCTTTCACTTCTTTGCTGCAAAGAGCAGTTGAGTGCATAGGCCTAATTATACAAAACAGTGGCAGTTACCTGCCCTCTGATCATATTTCATCATTGCAGGATAATGGAGTTTGTCTTTTAACCACCTTTTTATCTGCTGGATGTGGAATAAATGTTTGAAGCAGTGAGCAGGTCTGCTCAGCATAGTCCAAAAATCAGTATGTTTTCTGTTACTTCTTAAAGGCAGTTATGCAAGCTTATTAAAAATAAGCAAAACTGTGTTTGTTTTTCTTCCCCCGCCTCCCTCCTTTAATTTGGCCTACCATTCCTGTCCTTTTGAGAAAAATCACACTTTTTTCAATTTCCATTTCAGGTATGACATCAGTTTCCGTGATAGTATAAGGACGCCTCAAATGTTAGTTATTCTTATATAGTAGGCACTACATTTTATACACAGTCTGTGTTCATTTTCCTGTTGAAGATATGTCTACATCTAACAACAAAAGGAAAAGAAAAGAACAACTTTCTCAACTAGCTGTCCCTGTTTGTAAAGTATTAATAGCTCATGTAGGTGATTCCAGAATTTCTGTTAGCCAAACATGAAATGAGGAATTTAAGAAATCTGGAGAAAACAGATAACGTTCATAAATAAAATGCCTAAACATGATGGTTTGAGTTTGTGTAATAACTCTTTCCCCTTTGTGTCTTCTATCTTCCTCCCCTTCACTGTTGCTGCGCAGGTGAATCTGCAAGAAAACTGCTGACAGCATTTTGACGTTTGAAGTCAGTGATAAGGTAAGGCCAGAGCCAGTGGTATGGAGACGGCCCGGTATCTTGCTGGAATACTTACTGACAGCCTGTAAACATAAGAATTCTTCTTAATCCTGTGTAGAGTATGAGCCTCCCTTTTAATCTTTCAAAATACATTCCCCTTTGCTGAATCCACTGCTAGATAATGTACAGCTATGAAATTATTGTTTGCTCTTTCTTTGAGTCAACTCTCAACAGAGGTGTTAGATGCTCGGTAGTACAGGTTAGGTGAGGCTGCCAATAACACAAAGCTTAACAAGCCATTTCTAGTGCAGAGGGGCTGAAAGTGGGATATTTTTGATTGGGATTTACAGTTGTTTCCCCATTATTTTTAACTAGTCCCAAATCTGTCTCTACAATATAGCTGCAGTGATTTGCATTGGTCTGGAACCATGAAAGTGCAGAAGACTAGATACAGCGTCCTCTGCTTAAATACAAAGTTTTTTTGAATGGAAATATAAGTCAGAGCTGATATCTCTTTATTTCAGTCTGCTTCCTCTGCATTTTGATATGTTCTGGAAGGAAATCTACTAGGAAAAGAGTACCAACCAGAGTCAGCGGGGTACCAGTAGCTGTACAGACAGCTTGCTGGCATTTCTCCCTCACTGCTTTTTTTCCTTCTAACCTCATCAGCTTAACCCCATGCCTGTTTTTCCACTTGCTTCTAGTGCTGTCCATTTCTCATAATAGCCTCGCCCTCTGGGTTTCCTAGTTCTTTCCTTAATCCTTCTGGAGCAGGCTTCTTCATACATTTTTATTTTAATTAAACTATTCCCTTCCAGCCTGCCTAGATCTAATAGAAGCATTGAGAGTAAAACTGGTGGATTTTCTTATTCTAAGCCTATGTGTCTGATGCTACCACATGCACCAGAAAGGCAAGAAAATTCAGTCTTCTATCTTTGCATTATCAAATTTTCAGAGATGTCCATTTTGCTTTCTAATAAAGAACTCTTACAAAATAGAGCTGCAAATTTCTAATCCCACTCTTACTGAATCAATTGTCAGATTTTTTTTTAATGTTGATGAAACAACTTTTTCTCACACAGACTTTAAGATTGAACAGTATTAGCTGGGGAGGGAGACTGATGAGAAAAGGACACCTAGCTCAAACACGTAAGTCACAACAGTTTGGCATCATTAGCTTGTGAATGAAAAGAATACCTCATAACTTGAAAAAAAGGCATTATTGTGGTAGCTAAGGTAACATATGATAAATTCCAAAACCAGAATAAAATACGTTAATTCTCAAAATTATCAACATAGGAAAATTCAAAAACCAAGTAAAAAAAATAGAAACAATGCAATTACCAAGTAAAACAAGCAGGCGTTGAACAATAACAAAATTAAAAAAACCCAACCCCACTCCAAATTCAGCACACTGCTTGTGCATACCTGTCACACAGACTTCACGTGATCACTCTGCATCTGATCTAATAAAATGTTTCTCTTACTTAAATACATGATGTGGGATTTTTCATGCACAAGAAATATCATATAGTTCAGTTGTTAACTTTCCTCTGATTTTTAAGAGTCCATTAACAACTTCCTTAAAAAAAATTATAACACAATGTAAAGCTATTGGATAATTGATGTAGAATTAAGTCTCACGAGGCACAAAGTCTTCACATGTAAATCCTAAGAGTGATAGGAGATTCTACTGCTGTAGCGCTCAAGTTTCTAGAATAAAAGTTGGAAAGAAGAAAGAAATGGCCTTGTCTGCTTTTCTGTAATGGCCTAGTGCATTACAAAACAAGATGCAGAAGCTATTATCAAAAGTATATAATCTTGTTAAATGATAAGCACATCTGCTCCAGTAGTTAATGAATCTCAAGTAACCTCACCCCAGGTGTGCAATATCAGATATGATCTGGAGTTTTATTTGTTTAGACTACTGACAAGTCCTGCTGTGAAATGTCAGGAATGCAGGGTGAAACCCATTATGTATGAAAGTGATATGCTTACAAGTTTTACTGAACAGTATAAACAGGTCTAAGTTGGAAAAAGTTAGCTTAGATTGAGTAATTTTTATATCTTCTTACATGATAAGTAGTCTTTGGACCTTTTTCTCTTAGTTAAAACAGTTAGTGCAGTCATTACTGATAATCATTAAGGTTCAGATTCTGCACACACCCCCCCCC
>VWZZ01004369.1:7359-18733 GCA_013399095.1 Psophia crepitans
CGGCGCCGGGGCCCCGGCCTGGCCGCCCCGCTCCCAGCGCTGCCGCCGCAGCACCCGGCGGACCCGCGAGCGCAGTCCCGTACCTGGGCCCGGTAGCGAGGGAGAGCCAGGAGCACGTCGCTGTGGCAGCGGGGAGCCTCTGCGCGGTAAGCCTCTGGCGCCGGGGCAGGGTGCCCGTCTGTCCGGCGGGGAGCGGGGCTCTGCAGCAGGACCCGCGGGGTTCAGCCCGTGCTGTTCCCTGAGCTGCAGCGCAGGGCAGAGCTGGCGCTGTGTGTTGGGACACGGTTCCTGGGGCACTCGCGGGCTGGCCGTGCTGAGGGCACACGGGCAGGGCCGTGGGAGCATCTGTGGCAGGCGGGGAGCGTGTCCCGTGTTATTTCTCTTTGGAATTTGTGCTGGGACTGGTCGAGGAGCCTTGGCAGCCTAAGCTGTGCAAGATGTCACAAGTACTGTGCTTGCTTCCCATGCCGTGGCTCTGCACATGTTGCACTCCACAAATCAGTATGTTGTGAATTAAATGAATTGCAATCTCAAAATGTCTCTTTTCTAGAGCGTGGTCAGTATACTGTTTCTGACTGGGATCCACAAAGCTCAACCTTCTGCCCAGTGCTTGCCCAGTGCCAGCATTTTATCAACAACCACGTGAAAACTTTTCTGTAAGGTGTATTTTGTTAGTGTTGCCTTTTAGGTGATTCCAGGCGTACCTGAAGTAGCTGGTCCCAGCTGCTGCAGTTAGTAGCGTGGGATACAGTATGTTACGGTAGCTCCTATATTTCTGTTTGTATTCTATATATGGAAACAGTTTGTGCAGAGATCGAGGCTCTTTTCTTCCCTCTTCGTAGCTGTTCGTCATTTTGTTGATCTTGTCACATCTCTGGGATCTGCAAATGATGTTTGGATGTAGTTACAGGTTAAGGCTTGCAGGGTACGCTGGCCCATCCTGCTGGCACTTCAGAGCCTACAGGATTTCCAGTTATACTGGCATGCTGAGAACTATGACGGAACAAAACACATGGCAGCAAGTTGCGGAGTGGCCACGGAGCTCACTGCATCCAGCCATTGCAGGAAGTCCTTTCTAGTCCTACATTTCTACATCCATGACAATCTTCTGTGCAAAATCTGTGAGAAGACACTGGGACGTGAACTGGACATCTTGGGCTTAACACGAGAACACAGACCCGAACAGTTGGAGGTGTGGGGGGGGCGGTGGGCAGGGGGCTGGGGGGTTAGTTTCCTGTACGTAGTACAAGGCACCACATCTGTGCTCCAGGAAGTGAGTCTCTGTATCAGATGTCCTTAGTAAAGGATGAGAAGGTGGTGTGCAGCCATTCTTGGGTCTGTGTGTCCAGTCCCTAGCTGTCACAGATACAAAATCCTGTAATCATTCATAATGTTATCAGGTTCTACTTTAGCAGCGGATGGAATTTTTGCTTCTATGTCTTTCTTAGTCTGGAAGGATGTTATGGAGCTCGATAGCTGTGATAGCTGGAAATCTCATCCAAATTTTTTTGTCACATGTATTAGTGGCCAGTCGGTATCCATTTATTCTTGGTTCAGTCTTAACCTGCAATTGTTTCTTTGCCTGTCTGGCACTGACTCCAACTGTACAAGCAGAGAGATTTATCACCTCTGGGTCTGTGTTTTGCCAGACTAAAGCTAGCTAAGCAAATTCTGCTAGTGGGAAGTAGAAAGCTTTTAAATACGGTTCTGAGAGGGGGTGGATGCTGTGTGCAGAGGGTATGCTGTCATAGACTTGGCACTTCCCTCTGGTTTGGACATCTTCACAGGCTGACATGGGGGGAGCGGATGCCTCTTCTCTGGTGTGCATGGGCAACCTTCCCCTGCCTGGTCTCTCCTCCCACTCCACTGAGGACTCCCCTGGGGCTCTGCATGACATTCAGAGCCTGTGAGGAATGCACAACTCACCCCAAATAACAGAAAACACATAGCAGAGCAGCACAGGCATCTAGAGGCCCCATGCTGCTCCCACCCCCAACTGGGCGGGCACTCTGAGGAGAGGGGAGCACATAATGAAAAGCATTTGCTGCAGCAGCTATGTATAGTCTTTTGTGTTTGGGACCAGGCAAGGGAGAGGCGTGGCCCTGCCTGCCTGACCTCAGAGTTGACGTCAGAGAACCCCAAATGAATAACAGGGAGTGCACCAGAAAGAGAAGGACAGCCAGGCTACCCAGCGTAGAAGGTGAGACACTAGCACGGCTGAACAAGGGAAAAGATAAAATGGGAGGTATCTCCCACAGAACAGCACTCTGGATCCACAATATCAAGACTGTAGCTTCAATTCAAGCTGGGCCAAAGAAGTTTGGATCTTCCCATGGGCTGACTCAGCAACACAAAATTTGTGCTTCTCGTCTCCTACAAGCATTTTCCCTTACCTGTTCTGCTTGCTTAACCACTTGGATGCATGCTGAAGATTATCAGTTACAGCACGGTCTTTGTATTACCTTGCACCTGGGAAACAGTCCTAGGGATGATAAGGTTACAGATCTTTAAAATATTGCTACCCAAAATATTTGGTTCTAATGTTACTGATAATTGTCCTGTTGCTTCCAGTCACTGCAAGAGTGGAAGGCTGGGTTCATCTGTCAGTCTAAGACAATGTGATAAGAGTTGGATCCAGGAGAATGGACAGATCTTGATCATTTTATTGTAATGTAATACCACAGAGAGGCCTCAGTGACAGGGCAAAGCCTTGTCAGGCTAAGGCCAGTGCAGCAAAATTTAGACATAAACAGCATAACTTGTAAGTCTTACATGCACACAGAAGTCTTGAGTCTACAACCTAAATACTTCACAAAATACATCTGTCACATCAAAGAGGCTATGATTAACAAAACAAGATACAATCACAGAATCATAGAATAGTTTGGGTTGGAAGAGACCTTTAAAGATGATCTTTTCCACACCCCTCACCATGGGCGGGGACCGAGAGTCATAGAATGGTTAGGGTTGGAAGGGACCACAAGGACCATCTAGTCCCTCTTTCAGTTTAAACCCATCACCCCTTGTCCTGTCACTACACTCCCTGATAAACAGCCCCTCACCAGCTTTCCCATAGGTCCCTCTTAGGTATTGGAAGGCCGCGATTAGGTCTCCCTGGAACCTTCTATTCTTTAGGCTGAACACGACCAACTCCCTCAGCCTGTCCTCCTGACCCCATCGTAAAAGGCCACCAAATTTGTCAGGTGTGATTTGCCCTTTGTGAAGTTGTGTTGGCTGTCGTCAATTACCTCCTTACTTTCCATGTGCCTGAGCATTGTTTGCAGGAGGATCTGCTCCATGACCTTGCCCGGCACGGAGGTGAGGCTGACCAGCCTGTAGTTCCCTGGGTCTTCCTTCTTTCCCTTCTTGAAAATGGGGGTTATGTTTCCCCTTGTCCAGTCGGTGGGAACTTCACCGGACTGCCACGACTTCTCAAATACAATGGACAATGGTTTGGCCACTTCATCTGCCAGTTCCCTCAGGACCCACAGATGTACCTCATCAGGTCCCATGGACTTGTGCACCCTCAGGTTCCTCCAGCATTCTCAAACCTGATCTTCTCCTACAGTGGGCAGTTCTTCATTCTCCCAGTCCCTGCATTCACCTTCTGCAACTTGTGCAGTGTGGCTGGAGCGCTTCCCAGTGAAGACTGAGGCAAAGTAGGCATTGAGTACTTTAGCCTTCTCCGTATCCTGGGTGACCAGGTCACCTGTTTAATTTTGAAGGGGACTCACATTTTCCCTAGTCTTTCTCCTATCACTAATATATTTATAGAAACTTTTCTTGTTGTCTTTAACATCCCTGGCCAGGTTTAATTCTATCAGGGCCTTGGCCTTTCTAACCTGGTCCCTAGCTTCCTGTACAGTTTCCCTGTATTGCTCCCAGGCTACCTGCCCTCGCTTCCACCCTCTGTAAGCTTCCCTTTTTAGTCTGAGTTTGCCCAAGAGCTCCTTACTTATCCACGCAGGCCTCTTGGTGTTTTTTCCTGACTTCCTCTTTGTCAGGATGCATCGCCTCTGAGCTTGGAGGAGGTGACCCTTGAGTACTGCCCAGCTGTCTTGGGGGGCCCCTCTTCCCTCCAGGGCTTTGTCCCAGGGTATTCTAGCAAGCAGCTCCCTGAAGAGGCCAAAGTCTGCTCTCCCGAAGTTCAGGGTAGCGAGCTTGCTGTGCACCCTCCTAGCAGCCCTGAGGATCTTGAACTCCACCATTTCATGGTCAGTGCAGCCAAGGNCCCTCGTCTGCTCGGTCCCTCTGGTCAGGTGGCCTGTAGCAGACCCCTACAACGATGTCCCCTGCACTCCCTTTCATCCTGACCCATAGGCTTTCAGTTGCCTCCTCTTCTGTCCCCAGGTGGAGCTCCATGCACTCAAGCTGGTCATTAACATAAAGGGCAACACCCCCTCCTCACCTGCCCTGCCTGTCCTTCCTAAAAAGCCTGTGTATCTTCAACTAGATCAAGTTGTGTAAAGCCCCATCCAACCTGACCTTGAACGCTTTGAACACAACCACAATAATACCTTGTATGAAATTTAAAAGTTCACTATGTGGCTAAGAAAGTCACAGGTAGTTTTAATAGATAAGGATGTCACAGATAGCTTTGCATAGATGAGAAGGTCACTGGTAGTTTTAGTAGATAATGATGTCACAGGTAGTAGATAAGAATGTCCCAGGTAGTTTTGCTATAGTGTGGTCCTGCCCCTGTGTTAGTTGTTGTTTATACAAACAACCTATCAATTAGGGAGTGATTGTCCTGAGGTATGTGTTCCAGTTTGCGTGCTAGGCGAAGAAACCCAAACCAATAATTTTAAGTGGGGATGTATGACTTTGTAATATTTTGTGTATAAATATGACAAGGTAACCGGCACTAGGTGTGCTTGATTTGATGGGAATCTACTGAGCACCCAGGCCTGAATAAAAAAAACCCAGTATCTCTCCTGTATGTGTAAGAATTGGCTTATTGCACATTGGGCAACAAATCCACTTTTTGGACAACAAGAAGAACCAACTTCCTAGTCATTGTTAACAATGTAAACATCTCCAAAAAAAAAATCCATCACTATCAAGGAAGATACTGTGATTTTCTCATTCTTCGGTGTTCAGTGGGAATCTTTTCTCCTTCAAAAAGAGTGATGGAAATTAAGTTTAGAATAGAATAGAATAGAATAGAATAGAATAGAATAGAATAGAATAGAATCATTAAGGTTGGAAGTGACGTCAAGGATCATCTAGTCCAACCATCCCCCCACCACCTATTACCCACTAAACCACGTCCCTAAGTACCATATCTAACCTTTCCTTAAACACCCCCAGGGATGGTGACTCCACCACCTCCCTGGGCAAGATATCCTTAGATACAAATGTCAGTGATGTTGGAAGTGGAGAGAAGAAACAGTTATCCTGTGTCTTGTCACAGAAGTTAGGAAGTGCAGGAAACAGTTGTGAGGACTTGTAAAAGATAAAAGAAGTGGTTTGGTTTATTGCCTTGTAAAGACTGTGGAGTAGAGAAGGTGGGACTGAGGTAAGGATACAGCTAAAATACTAACCTGCAGGGGAAACATTTGCGCTGGTATTATAATGGAGTTAGATTTGTGAATCAACAAGGAAGGTGAAAGGAACCAGATCAGGAGATGTAAGGACAAAGAATGTTGAGGTGGGGTTTTGTTTTTCTTTTATTTTTGTTTTGCAGAGATCTTGGACCAAAGGATCTTGGGGAATTACCAGTGCACTGATATTTATAGAATGAAAATGACATGTCTTGTGAAATTGTTGGACAATTTATAACAGTATCAGCCCTGGGCAAATAGTGGAAGGGTGGACCGCACATTGTAAGAGGGAGTGATGGTTGTCACTAACTAGACAACAAATATACATTTTGGAGGAAGATAATTATATGACTATTTGGAATACCACCAGTGGAGGAGATATGTTGATATCCCGGCAGGTTTGCTTTCCTGTTTTATTCCCACATAATACTGTGGCCTTTTAAAATCTCCTTGTTAAAACTTCAGAACTTCATTAAATTATGTTGTCCATGCCATGTTGAAAGACAAGAGCTTGACCTTAGAATAGAATAGAATAGAATAGAATCATTAAGGTTGGAAGTGACCTCAAGGATCATCTAGTCCAACCATCCCCCCACCACCTATTACCCACTAACCATGTCCCTAAGTACCATATCTAACCTTTCCTTAAACGCCCCCAGGGACGGTGACTCCCCCCCCTCCCTGGGCAACCCGTTCCAATGCCCGACCACCCTTTCCGAGAAGAATTTTCTCCTTATCTCCAACCTGAACCTTCCCTGGCGCAACTTGCAGCCATTTCCCCTTGTCCTGTCACTAGTTATCTGCGAGAAGAGGCCAACCCCCAGCTCACCACAACTCCCTTTCAGGTAGTTGTAGAGGGCAATAAGGTCTGCCCTGAGCCTCCTCTTCTAGGCACTGCTTTGATCAACTCTTTCTGAAAAACTACCAGAGCTTTCTGAAAAATGTCTTGAAGTCTTCTCCTTGCAGGAGGATGCTCATGCACTTCACATCAAGTGATACCGACCCCCACTCTGCCTCTCATCTACTTGGTGGGAGGCAATCTTCATCTCCTTATCCACCACAGAGTTCCTGTACTACCTGCTGCTTTCTCCATTTTAAGTAGCACAAATTACCAAAATGTATCAGTTACATTTACATTCAGTGATTCTCTACATTTTGTGAATAAATGTGGATTGGGGTGAAGCTCCCATGATACTTCTGATAAACTGATACGGCACTTCATGCTGTGTTACACTTATGTTCATGCTATTCAAAGAGCTTATCACACCGTCTCAACTTGCTCTTTCTCTCTGAACAGGCTGAACTCCAGTTTGAGCTATTGTCCAGTGTGGAATTTTTTCAGAGGTATGAACAAGATAGGAGCCTTTAACTTCCATCAAGGGAAGTTTCAAAAGTAACCTTTCTGCCTGCATTTAGGTGCCTGATGTGTGGGGGTGCTGCTCCTCCAGCGGCTTTAATCAGCAGACTCAAGCCTCTCAGAGCTGCCTTTGTGTTTTAGAGATAAAGACCCTGCCCTATTCTTCTTTCCAATTGCAAAAATTATACACTGGCTGTTTCTTAGTTTCTTTGGTGACTTGAAAGCCTTCAAAAATCTGGCTCTTACATTGTTTCTTCCTCAAATCGCTGTCTCAAGTCCCTGTCTGTAAAATCAGGGTAAGACCACATTTCATATCTCCGAGGAGGGAAGCATGAGAGAAAAAAAAAAGGAATTTGAAACATCAGAGATAGGTAAGGGGTTTCTTTAAGGCATTTGTCAGTAGTACATGAAGAGCTGCTTAAACACAGAGCAGTAATTCATCAATTTTTTACTTAAACTCTGTTGTTGTATTTTAAGATGTATGATTGTCAGCCAGTGGTGTTGTGTCTAGGAGAGTCCCACAGAGCAGTTCGTGGTTACAGATTGGTGGCTGTGTCCTGGAAAGCAGGAATTAAAGGATTTATTAATTGCATTATATGACCAATAGAATATGAGTTCTCAGTTTGATGAAATAGCTAGGCCAAAAGGTATTTTGAAGAGTATATGAAAAGGACAGTATCGTAAAATAGAATACAATAGAACAGTTTAGTTGGAAGGGACCTACAACAATCATCTAGTCCAACTGCAAAGAAGCATTGATATTACACATGTGTATTGCACTAGCATGATGATTACTGGCAGTCATGGCAGTGTTACGGAATCAGCATTTCAAACCCATTCTCGTTACAAGTTGGAAGGAGTTCTGGTTTGAGGTCTCCCCTATGGTCATATATTGAAGGCACAGAGCCTCTTTAGTTTTTAAACAGTTGTAAAATTAACCAATGTGGAACATCAGGACTTGTCCCGTCTGTATTTGGACTTTGAGTAAATTTTGTCAGGGTCACAGGTACACAATGCCTTCTGTGTTTCTCTGGCAGGTGACATTATTTCTTACCAATTTCCTGGTGTTTCAAGGATCACCAGTATTATATCACCATGTTTGCCAGCAGACATAGTACTGCTTTCCCCAAATTAGAATTTTTCATCCACGTGATATTAAAACCAGAATCACATTCAGTTTCTTCCTAGGAGGCTCAGATGAACAGGACCAGCAACAGGAAAGTCTCTCTGCAGTGTCCTAACCCCCAGTTCTGCAACTTCCCATTCTCTCAGCTTCGTCTTGCTATTATGTCTGTTCCTAGGAACTCATAACCTAACACAGACATCTAGCCAGTCTCCAGGGAGTCTCTGGTCCATGATTTTGGCCTTGTTTGTAGCATCTGAGCCACAATGTCAACACTTTGGGGCCCCACACATAGATGGCAAGGGAGGAAACAATATAAATTATGCTGGCCCCTGCTTTCTTGTGGTGAAATCTGTACTTGCCAGAAACTTCTAGCCTTTGTTCTGGGCTTGGAATGGGTTTCATAAAGAAGGAGGAGGCACTTTCTATTCTGAGTGGAGAAAGCAGTACCAAGGAAGGTTTTAATTATCTCCCATGAGTGTAGAGCAGCCAGGCTGCTTGCAGTTGCAGAAGTTGTTGAACAGCGTAGTCCAGTCCAGTCTATTACAGTGAAAAAGGCTGCAGGAGTGGAGCATGTTCTCACCTCATGGGCAAGGGGTCCTTCTTGGAGGATGAGATCAATTCTTAGTAAGATCAAGAAAGGAGCTCTTCCCAAGTGAAGAGGACTCCCTCTGCCAGACTCAGAGCAATAGAGTAAAGCAAACACCAATTAGAAATGGAAGGGAAGCACAACAGGCTTTTCTCACCTTTTTCCCATCTCTCTAGTCTCATTGAGGTGGCATTGTACTATGGAGAATGGCACTCTGGGCTTGTCCTTCTGACCTGTCCTAAGGACTAATGTAAAGCTTGAGCTGCTGCTGTTCATAACCTAGCAGGGAATCTCACAGACATGTGGAAGATGTTCTTGTCTTCATTTTTATGCCCTGCTTTGCAATCAATCCTCTTTTAGAATAGAATAGAATCATTAAGGTTGGAAGAGACCTCAAGGATCTCCTGGGTAGCCTGGTACAGTTCAGCACTATGGGGTCCTGCTATAAAAATTACCTGCTCAGCATTTTTCAAATGCTCTGATGGAAGGTTCTTGTTTATGTGCCATTCGTACTTTTTTATTCCTCCTGTCTTGCTGATGCTAATTCTCCATCTTGTTACCCTTATCTGTTAGTGTTCACATTACCTTTGCTAGATCCTTTTTCTGCCTTTTGTTTCCCCATTGTAGAGTATAAATCTAAATCTTTTATCCCTATTGCAAGAGCTGCTACTTCCTCCCTCCTCCCCCTTCCCCCCCTTGGTTTGATTACTATTTCTTTCCATATTTTCTGCTTACTCACCAGGTCACGTTGCCGATTTTAGCATCACTTTGCCTTCTCCTGCTGTTTCTGAAATGGCCTCTGTGAAAAATGTATTGCTCCCTGCCATCTTCATGGTCTCACTGTCCATGCCCTGAATACTTCAGAGACTTCAATACCTTTATTTGATGTTTCTCAAGGTCTAAACTCCTGATGGGTCATGTTGCCTGAATCGGGTCAGGCTGTGGAGGAATGCCGCACTGCTGCTTTTCCATTGCTGCCTCTTCCCCTGTCCTGCTTCCTTTCTCTTCAGACCACTGCTGTGTTCAGCTTTTCAGTGTTGCTGTCACCAGGTCCACCTGCCAGCCTCTCTCTTCTTTCAGTTTCTGGCTCTCTCTCTTCTTCTGCTCACAGTCGTGGCTCATACTTCTTCACTGGCTAATTCTCTTCATGCTCTGTTGTGCTCCACCTTCGATTCATTTCCACTTCTCTTACATTTCCACCTTCTCTCTTACAAGCTCAACCCTGGAAGTCCTCAGCCCTTACACACCCCTGGGATCTCTTTCACCTCCTGAACTGGTATTAACAAACTCCCATAAACACCTGAATTCTGCCACTTCACTGCCTTTCCTCCCACTCTCATTTTGCCATCTTCCTAGTTTAAAATGGGAAGGTTCAAAGTTTTACTTACTCCCTTGTCCTCAATTTCAGGTTCCTTCAACCTGTTTTTGCTCATTTCTGAAACTCTTTCCCCCTCCTGCTTTCAGCTCTTTCTTTGTAAGAGCTCTCTGCTTCCTCCCACAGGAAAGGAACAAGAAATAACCTTTTCTTTCTCTTTGCCTTGCTTTCATTCTTCTCCTCTTTCTTCTCCCCATCACAAATGCAGAAATTTCTCACCTACTTTTTTCAGTTATTGTAATTGTAATCCCAGTTAACATGCTGCGAGGATTTCAGGTGCAGCATTCCAAAGAATCATTTGCTCTGGAAGGGAAACCGAAGTCCGTAGATGGTATTTTTACAACGAATGAGTGAGTTTGTGGCACAGTGGGCTCTGGACTTCAGCCTCCAAGGCTACGGGATACAACGTAAGTGAGACAAAACCTGTGATGCACAAAATCACTCACGCACAAAGCAAGTGCTGTGAGTTGTGCTAATTTTCTGTAGAAGACACTTAAACTTTGCTTCTTTATTTGAGAAATAAAGAATTGATAGTGAGCACAAAACAGAAGACCTGTAGTTGTATGGAATGTAGGTGAGGGATGATGTTTCTCAGAATTACGGGGTAGTAAAAGCTGCATATTGTTCGTTCTGTCACATGGATATGGCAGAGGATGCTAAAGCTACTGCACACCCCAATGTTTTTTAGATGAGTGACGCTGGATATGTTGTCTCTCTTAAGTGCAGATCTGGACACTGGATGGGACAGCCCTGGGAAAGTGCTAAGAAGAGTCTTCCACCTTTGACAGTAATGAAACCAGAAAATACTATTCTTATTCTGTATTAGAATGGGATAGATCTACTTGGAAGGGACCTGCAACGATCATCAAGTCCAACTGCCTGACCACTTCAGGCCTGAACAAAAGTTAAAGCTTTTTATTAAGGGCACTGTCCAAATGCCTCTTAAACACTGACAGGCTTGGGGCATCGACCATCTCTCTAGGAAGCCTGTTCCTGTGGTTGACCACCCTTTCTGTAAAGAAGTGCTTCCTAATGTCCAGTCTAAACCTCCCCTTATGCAGCTTGGAGCCATTTCCAGGTGTCCTGTCCCTGGATACCAGGGAGAAAAGATCAACACCTGCCTCTCCACGTCCCCTCCTCAGGAAGATGTAGAGCATGATGAAGTTGCCCTTCAGTCACTTTTTCTCTGAACTAGACAAACCCAGAGTTCTTAGCCACTCCTCATAGGACATGCCTTCTAGCCTGTGGTGAGTTGACCCTGGCTAGAGGCCAGGTTCACACCAAAGACACTCTTATCACTCCCCTTCCTCACCTGGACAGGGGAGAGAAAGTATGAGAGGCTGGTGGGTCAACATAAGGACAGAAAGAGATCATTCACCAATTACCA
>VWZZ01004370.1:10162-23706 GCA_013399095.1 Psophia crepitans
GAAGGGAAGGGAAGGGAAGGGAAGGGAAGGGAAGGGAAGGGAAGGGAAGGGAAGGGAAGGGAAGGGAAGGGAGAAACCAAACCCTGAAGCAAAAATCCAATTAAATATAAAGTCACATATAAATTTGTTAGCAATTCTGTGTTATTCTGTTCTTAGATTCAGCTTTCTAGTTGTCTTTTACATTCACAACACTTACCCGCAAAGCTCAGCTAAAATTTTCCTAGCTATGGGGATAGTCGCTTATATGCAAGTAATTGCCATCAGACTAAAAGCGAGCTACATATTCATCAAAAGGAGAAAAGGTTGTATTTAAGGCTCATTTATTCTTTTGTTCATGGCAAATTTCTACATCCTTTATCATAGCTTAAGAATACTCAGTACAGGGATGGGGATACAAAACCTCATTGTAATCCTGAGATTGAGTAGTGGGCTTAGCTACAGTATATGCTGAGACTGCTGTTCTATGTATTGCCATCTGACACTATTCAGGTGTCAGGGGATCCATTCCCTTCTCCTCTCTCGAATAATGACAAGAAAGATTCAGCCAAAGAAACAGCATCATAACGTGTCCTTGAGGGATTCCTCTAGTGGTTGCTACAATGGTTCGTATTATTCAAGTAGTGCAAAGGTATTCAGATGACAGCGTGATCCAGACTTTACAAATGCGGAAAGACATCAGGGAATATTTTTAGTTCTTGCTATAGCCCTAGCATGGATGCAGTGCGATGAGATATATATAAGCTTAATATGCATACCTCAGTCTCACTGTTGGAAAAATGCTTATGTCATGATTCTCAGCAACTTCAGGTTGGAGTAAGGTGAGTCTGCCATGACTTCAGTCGTCTAAATTGCTGTGAATGGCACTGTGGTAGACAATCATGAAGATGTAAATGCAACTTTTGCCCTCTTCCTCTGAGTTCTGCTACTCACACTTCTTTGTTAATATCTGTATAACTCTGCATAACTCCAATACAACTCTAAGCTTCTAATTTCTGTTTCTTGCTCATAATGAACAGTATCTAAAAATACAGATAGTTCTACTGAACTTAATATTTTTTTTTGTTAATGGTGCAAAATCACAATGAGATTGTATCCCATACTACCCTTTAAATCAAATTAATGACATATGGTTTTGGAAGGACTGTAATGAGGATGGAAACTTGATCAGATTGCAGAGCTCTGAGGGTTGTGATTAGTGCTATGAAGTCAATCTGGCTGTTCATTTCCTGATGCGTTCTCTGCAGAAAATGACCTAAGATCCCAGTGGACAAGTTAACATCAATCTGCAGTGTGTTTTTGCAGGGGAGAAAGTCAGCAGGGGCATCCTGGGCTGTACTAGCCAGAGTAATGCCAGTAGGTCCAGGAAGGTGATTGCTCCCCTCCATTCAGCACTTGGATGAGTAGTCTTGAGCCTCACAATACAAGAAGGGTATTGACCTACTGGAGGAAATAAAAAAAAGGGCCACCAGATGCTTAGGGGCTGGCTGCATGATGTGTGATGAGGTGCTGAGACATGAATATAAGATAAGGGGAGACTTAATTGTGCTTCATCTACCCAGTGGGAGAGTGTAGGGGAGGCAGACTCATCTTGCGGATGCAGAGTCCTCTTGAAGGTGTGCAGTGACAGGGCAAGAGACAACGGACAACCAAGCTGCAATATAGAAAGCCCCAATTAGATCTGGGGATGTTTTTACCATAAAAGTGGTCAAATACCCTGAGAGGCTGCTGGAGAAGGTGTAGAACCTCCATCCTTGAAGATGCTCACAACTCAGCTGGCCACAGCCATGAGCACTCTGATCTATTTTGGTCCTGGTTTGAGCAGGGAGATGGACCAGTGTTCCTCACTTCAATCTAACATATTGAATCATAAGAATCCCGTTATTTGTTCATTATTGAACATAAGAATCCCATGTGCCGGTATAGGTTGGGGACTGAGCTGCTGGAGAGCAGTATAGGGGAAAGCGACCTGGGGGTCCTGGTGGACGGAGGGATGACCATGAGCCAGCAATGTGCCCTGGTGGCCAGGAAGGCCAATGGCATCCTGGGGTGCATTAGAAGGGCTGTGGCCAGTAGGTCGAGGGAGGTCCTCCTCCCCCTCTATTCTGCATTGGTGAGGCCGCATCTGGAGTATTGCGTCCAGTTCTGGGCCCCTCAGCTCAAGAAGGACAGGGAACTGCTGGAGAGAGTCCAGCGCAGAGCCACTAAGATGATCAAGGGAGTGGAACATCTCCCTTATGAGGAAAGGCTGAGGGGGCTGGGTCTCTTTAGCTTGGAGAAGAGGAGGCTGAGGGGTGACCTCATCAATGTTTATAAATATGTTAAGGGTGAGTGTCAGGAAGATGGAGCCAGGCTCTTCTCGGTGTCATTAAGCGATAGGACAAGGGGCAACGGGTCCAAGCTGAAGCATAGGAGGTTCCGGGTCAACGTAAGGAAAAACTTTTTCACCGTGAGGGTGACAGAGCACTGGAACAGGCTGCCCAGAGAGGTTGTGGAGTCTTCTTCTCTGGAGACATTCAAAACCCCACTGGACACGTTCCTGTGTGATGTGCTCTAGGTGGTCCTGCCTTGGTAGGGTGGTTGGACTAGATGATCTTTCAAGGTCCCTTCCAACCTCTATGATTCTGTGATTCTGTGATATTGTAAGAATGTATTATTTTATGAAACACTTCAGATTTGGGTTAGTAAAATGCATCCCTTATAGTAGGGTGTGAGAAAAGGACATTTGAAATTATTTCCAATTAATTGATAGTTTTTACTGTTTAGTTAGAATCATGCCTTTCAGTATCATGCCATTCTGAAGGTAAGAATTACATTTTTTAAGACATACATGCTGCAGACCAGTGAATGAAGACCTCCACTTTTAAAATATTTATTTTATGGGGAGTTCGATTATACTCAATGACATAGAACTATTCCTATCTATATGTACAGTGATAACCCGAATGTTAAAAATAGTAGTTTAAAGCTTTCTTTTTCCTGACATGGACTAAGACTTACAGCTGGGATGCATCATTTCTGACATCTATAGTATCCAAGTAGTTCTGCCTCAATGTAGCTATCTGAAATTAGTTTAGGTGCTATGACTGTGTGGCTTGACCTTTATAAGTTAGTCTCTACAACTTTGTCTCTTAGAAATTAGTGAAGATTTCTGGCAAACTGTTACATCTGCCAGGTATATGTATTCTTGGGCAGCCTAAGGCAGGTCAAATAGCAAAATGTGCCTCTGTTCAAGCAGTTGGGGTTTGATTCTGTTGTGGCTTTGTGTGGCAAGGTTTTGGCAGCGGGGGGGCCACAGGGGTGGTGGCTTCTGCAAAATGCTGCTAGAAGTTTCTCCTGTGTCCAATAGAGTCAATGCCAGCCGGCTCCAAGATGGACTCACTGCTGACCCAGACTGAACCCATCAGGGACAGTGGTAGCGCCTCTGGGATAACGTAGTTAAGAAGAAAAAACAAAACAACTGTGGGAGCTTTTTGCAGCCAGAGAGAGGAGTGAGAAGATGTGAGAAACTCTGCAGACACCATGATTATTGAAGAAGGAGGGGGAGGAGATACTCCAGGCGCTGGAACAGAGATTTCCCTGCAGCCCATGGAGGAGGGATAATGGGGTGTAGAGATTCCATCTGCAGCCCGTGGAGAAACCCATGCCAGAGCAGATGGAGACACCTGAAAGAGGCTGTGACCCCATGAGAAGCCCGTGCTGGAACAAGCTCCTGGCAGGATGTGTGGCCGCATGGAGAGAGGATCCCATACCGGAGCAGGTTTGCTGGCAGGACTTGTGACCCCCATGGAGGACCCACGCAGGAGCAGTCTGGTCCTGAGAGTCTGCGCCCCGTGGGAGAGAGACCCACTGGGGCAGTTTGTGAAGAAGTGCAGCCCTTGGGAAGGACTCATGTTGGAGAAGTTTTTGGAGGACTGTGAGAGACCCTGCTTTGGAGCAGGGGCAGAGTGTGAGGAGTCCTCCCATGAGAAAGAAGAAGCAGCTGAAACAACGTGTGACCAACTGACTGTAACTCCCATCCTCGTCCCCCTGTGCCACTGGTGGGGAGGAGGGAGAGATCGGGAGTGAAGTTAAGCCCAGAAAGAACGGCAGGGTGGAGGGAGGATTTTTAAGATTTGATTCTGTTTCTCACTGCTCCACTCTATGTTCTGCTTGGTAATAAGTTTGATTAATTCCTCTCTAAGGCTGGTCTATTTTGCCTGGGATGTAATTGGTGAATAACCTTTCCCTATCCTTATCTTGAACTATGAGCTGCTCATTATACCTTTTCTCCCCTGTCTAGTTAAGGAGGGAAGTGACAGAGCGACTTTGGTGGACACCTGGATTTCAGCCAATGTCAACCCACCACAGATTCATATACACATATAAAGTCATCTAGTGTCATTTCTGTGACACATTTCTGTCCTTTTGTCTCCAACTACAGCTCTGGATAATCACAGGTATCCTCTTCATCTTCTGTCTTTCCTGACAGATGTGTTGGATACTCTAAGCATCTTGAATGGCACTATACACTGAAGCATGAGCAAATTGTTTGAGTCCCAGTAGTATAAATTCTTGCATCTTAGTTCAGTTAGTTAAACATAAACACTGAGAGACCATTTGAGATAACCTACACAAGACCATAGCCTTCCATTGACAGTTGGATGCCAAAGGAGGATACCTTAGGGTATCTAGTGGAATATAAAATGGAATGAGATATGTATGAATAGGTAAGCATTCTAGGCCCTATATGGTTCACCGTATGATTGTATCTACTAAGTATCTTAAGTATCTTAAGTATCTTAAGATCCATTTGACAAGATCCCCATTGAGCCTTTGCTTCTCCAGGCTGAACAGTTCCAGCGCTCTCAGACTTTTCTTATAGGACAGATACTCCAGACCCTTAGTCATCTTCTGGCCCATTTGGAGGATTGTCTCCTGTAGCTGCTTGTCTCTCTTGCCCTGGAGAGCCTAGAACTGGATAGAGTATTCCAGATGTGGCCTCACCCGTGCTAAGTAGACGAGAAGGATCACTTCCCTCGACTTGTCTATTGCAGCCCACTAGACCACTAGTCTTTGCAGCAAGGACACATTGCTGGCTTATGTTCAGTTAAGTGTCCACGCTGCTTTTCAGCTTGGCAGTCCCCACCATATACTGGTGGTCATTTCTCCTCAGCCGCAGGATTTGCCACATCCCCTTGTTGAACTGTTAGTCCATTTCTCCAGACTCTCAAGGTCCCACTGAATGGCAGCATGATCCCCTGGCTTACCAGCCATTCGTCCATTTTGTGTCCTCTGCAAACTTGCTGAGGGTACACTCTGCCCCATCATCCAGATTATTAACGAAGACGTTAAACAGGACTGCACCTAGTATTGACACTTGGGGTACACCACTAGTCACTGATCTCTAGCTAGACTTTCTGCCACTGATCACCACACTCTGAGCCTGGTCATTCAGCCAGTTTTCAGTCCATCTCACTGTCTGCTCATCCAGCCCATACTGCAGCAGTTTCTCAATGAGGATTACACTGAAGACAGTATCAAAGGCCTTACTGAAGTCTAGGTAGGCGTCATCCACTGCTCTCCCATAGTTTATCAAACCAGTCGTTTCATCATAGCAGTTTATCAAGTTGGTCTATTTATCAAGCTGACTATTCCTGATGATTTTCTTGTCATTCATGTGCCTGGAAATGGTTTCCAGGATTAGCTGCTCCATCAAACTTTGCATATATCAGTTACATACCTAAGTAAATTATGTACATACATAAGTCAATTACATACTTTGTAAAGTATGGAAATTTTTGTTTGGTTGAGAACCTTTTATACATAAGAGAGCCCTTATAACTGTAAATTCAATATCTAATTCTAAAACTTATGATTTCAGATGTACTAGATAAATCCTTATATTACAATACATTGAGACACAAATGTACATGGCCCATCTCCCAGAAACATATAATTTAATAAATCATCTGGTGTACAGTATGCAATTCAGTCATATTTTGGCATAGAATCTAGGCTTAGCATTCTCTGTAGCAGACAGAAAGCAGTACAAAATCTTTAATACTTGCAAGCTGTTACACTTAACTGCCTTATACTCTGAAAACTGAGGTTTACTGTCTAGAGATACTTATAGGAAACTAAGTCAAATAAATCAAGATGATTATAATTCTTACCATGAATTCTTGCTGGCCACTTTCAAAAATGACTTTAAAGCGTTGCAATTGAGTGTTTGGCTTTGCTGTATATTTTGTCTTTATTATTATTTCAGTCCACATACTGAAATCCTCTATTCAGTTTAAGGGATCCCTCAGTATTGGGCTAATTTGATCTGTAGTAGTAAAGTGAATATTGCTGATGCTCAGGGTAATAATACATGGGAGACTATAGCAAAGCACACCCTGTATATGTTATGTGATTTTTTTTCCAGAATGATTTCACTCACTTTACTTTTATCCAGCTTTAGTAACTCAAGTGTGACAATGTGATCTAGTCACTGTAGTGTAGAGACTAGGCATAGAAAACACAGACATGCTGTCTCTCTAAGTCAGTTAAACTTACATATGTAAATATCCCCATTGCTATGGAGATTAAAACCCACATTTCTTACCATCATGTAGTCAGCACAGGATAGTTAGATAAATCAAGTTAGATAAATTCAGTGTTCACTTTGTAGCAAAATTCTTCCAGTAATGAGAATTATACAACAATAAAAAATACAAGGATAGACAATATTTAATTATACTTGTAGAATTTATCTCACTAGTCCTAACTGGCTGTTTGGGATCTTCTGAAAACTTCTTTATATACAAAATTCATCCACCCGTTTAAGATCTACCTATGCAGACTGGAATGCTAAAGCTGTGTTTATGCTCATAAATTGACACAAAATATTTTCAAGATGAAATACAATGTCTGAGAACAGCAATAGCTTGCTTCTGGCCAAAGCAAGCTTGTGCTCCCTCAGACCTGGGAAATCAGACCCTCGACATGATCCTGGAGATATTGCTCCCAGGGTCAGTAATTCCCCAGAAGCATGTGGCACAGAGCCAGCTGAGAAGCTGTTTTACTTACGTAGATGCAGGCCGCTTGTTGCTGTTTTCTGTCACTAGTAAGGAGCACACAGGGTTTAGTATACTTACAAAGTTTGTTTTAGAATATTTCTGTTTTTAATGTGACTTCAAATTCTATCATCTATTTTTGATTGTTGTCAAGCAGGAAATCTAGAAAAATATCAGTCATAATTTCTTGATTGATATATATTTTCAAATATGTATTTTGATTATGCCCAGACTGAATATGTCTGAATTATTCTGATTACAGCATCATGGGTCAATTTCAAGGTCCTGTTATACATATGTAAGAACTCTTATAAAATTGGAAGTGGAATAGAATAGATTACTTTTAATAATTTAACGAATAATCAATGTTTTGTGTTATTGGTTTATAACTTCTTTAACTGTTAAAAATTCATTAGGATAATGGTGATTTTGAAGTGAGATGACAAGAATGTGTCTTTTCTTTAACAAAACTAAATTAGAATATATTTCTGTACATGCATATATGTATAACTAGTGTTCATGTATCAGTATTTTTCCATGTTTAAAATAAAAATTAATAATGACCAGATTGCACGTTAGAGAAAGGGACAGATAGAGAGTGATAAGTGGCAGAAGCTTAATTTCTGCTTTAACATGAAAATATTCCAAACCCTATTAATCTCTATTCCTTGGTATGAAAGCAGACTGAAAATGGAGACAAGAAAGGGTGTAAAAGGAAATGTTATCATATTGAGACATGGGGATGTAGTGAGAACCCAGTAAATAGTACTGCTTTATAATTCAATTTTAAATAAGATTTTTAAGAAGATTTTGAACTTTCCCTTGTGATAATTTTAAGTGGAAAATTGTTATTTGTATTTATGTCATGTGACTGAAAGCTTTGTCCAGACACTTCTTCACAGAGTTCAAGAAGCATCTCGACAACACTCTCAGTTATATGCTCTGATTGGGCTGATCCTCTGTGGAGGCAGGAGTTGGACTCGATCCTTATGGATCCCTTCCAACTTGGGAAATTCTATGATTCTTACTTGAACCTTCACAGATAAACCACTAATAGTTTATATATCATATTATTTTAAGATGTACAAGATTTGTCTCAAGCCACAGCAGTGACTCCAAATAATAAGAAACACTTTTCTACAGGTGAAAGACGCTCCAGCTACATTGAATCCATGTATGTGTTAGAGTATATAATGATGAGAAAATTGGAGTTTATCCATTGTTCTTAAACCATGAGGCAACACAGGAACCATGATTCCCTTTTGTTAATTTCATAAGTGATTATAGCTCTTACACTTAAAAAAATATGTGAGTCACAGTCCTTTAATATTTAATGTTTATTATTGTTTCAGGGGGGTACCTACATACTATATGTGTAGTTCCTTCATTATCTGTATTTACAAGGAGTAAATGTTACCCAAATAATATAGGAATAGAATAGAGTACAAGTTCTTTTTGTGTCTTGTACACTTTTGAAAACCCTGAAGCCTAGCTTAACCATGGAAACAATGGTTCAAAGTGTCTCTAAGGCTCTTGTGAATTGTCTGGTTATGATGGTCAGAGAGAAGATAAGAACAGAAGGGTTGGGGAATGGAGTAGAAGGAAACATTCCCATTATCACAGAATCTCACCATAAATGCACAGGGTAGCATTGGCAACAACTTTTAAGATCTCTTACCTGAAGTTCCACCTGTGTTATTCCATTTCCCATCTGTATAGATTGTTAGGGTCACTCACTATATTTCAACTCTGTTCCAATGTTATTTGTCTCAGCAACTTTACCAAGGAGTATAGTGATAGAACAAGGCGTAATGGGTTTAAACTAAAAGAGGGGAAATTTAGCTTAGATATTAGGAAGAAATTCTTTACTGTGAGGGTAGTGAGACACTGGAACAAGTTGTCCACAGAAGCTGTGGAGGGCCCATCCCTGGAAACTCAAAAGAAACAAGGAAGTGTTGGGGAAGGGATAAATTGCTATGAGAACACTGAGGTACAACATATGTTGATTAGCAAAGGCTGAACATCTATAATCCAGGAAATATATGTGGCAATTATGCTATAAACCACTGTACAATATCTATGCCCTGCAGAGGTAGTGTGCCTTGGCTATTTACAGATTCATCAGTAAAGCATAATTTTGCAGATTTAAATAATTTTTTGAAAGCTGCACTGAAATTTTATCTTGCTGGTCATTGCTCTGTTGTACATTTGTTCCAACTTGTAGTACAACATAATGTTCAGTTCATTATCTAGCTTCAGAATATGTTATTATAAAGTGAAAATGTGCACAATATTATTTAGCAAAATCATTCTTCATCCCCGTAGAACTGTAGGAGCTACATAAGAGTTTATTCATGGATATATGTCCTGATTTCAGCTGGGATAGAGTTAATTTTGCTTGTACTAGCTGGCATAGTACTGTTTTGGTTTTGGGATGAGAATAACGTTAATAACACATTGATACAGGCTGGAGAGTTGGGCAGAAAGGAACCTGATGAGGTTCAACAAAAGCAAGTGTAGAGTTCAGCACCTGGGGAGAAATAACCGCATGCATCAGTATAGGTTAGGGGATGGCCTGCTGGAGAGGAGCTCTGTAGAGACAGCCCTAGGGGTCCTGGTAGATAACAGGTTGACCATGAGCCAGCAGCGTGCCCTTGTGGCCAAGAAGGCCAGTGGCATCCTGGGAAGCATTAAAAAAAGTGTGCCCAGCAGGTGGAGGGAGATGATCCTCCCCCTCTGCTCTGCCTTGGTGAGACCCCATCTGGAGTACTGTGTCCTGTTCTGAGCTCCCCAGCTCAAGAAAGGCAAGGATCTTCTTGAAAGAATCCAGCAGAGGGCAACATAGATGATAAAAGGCCTGGAGCATCTTCCCTGTGATGAGAGGCTGAGAGACTTGGGTCTCTTCGGTGTGGAGAAGAGAAGGCTGAGAGGGGATCTGTTCCGTGTTTATAGATATCTAAACTGCAAGAGGCAATTGGACAAGGCCAAACTCTTTCTGGTGGTGGGTAGTGAGAGAACAAGGGGCAATGGCCAAAAACTGGAACACAGGAAGTTCAACTCATATATGAGAAAGAACTTTTTCACGGTGAGGGTGACAGAGCATTGGAACAGGCTGCCCAGAGAAGTTGTGGAGTCTCCTTCTTTGGAGATATTCAAGACCCGTCCAGATGCCTACCAATCTGTGATTCTGTGATTCTGTGATTCTGTGATGTTTTTAGTTGTTGCCAAAGTGTCAAGGACTTCTCAGCTTCTCATACTGGTCTGCCAAAAAGAAGGCGAGGGGCTCCTAAGAAGCTGGGAGGGGATGCAGCCAGGACAGGTAACCCATAATGGCCAAATGGATATTCCATACTATATGACATCATGNTGGGCAGTCTGTTCCAACACCTCGCCACTCTTTCCGTGAAGAAGTTTTTCCTAATATCCAACCTAAACCTCCCCTGACGCAACTTGAGGCCATTCCCTCTTGTCCTGTTGCTTGCTACTTGAGAGAAGAGACAGACACCCTGCTCACTACAACCTCCTTTCAGGTAGTTGTAGAGAGCAATCAGGTCTCCCCTCAGCCTCCTCTTCTCCAGGCTAAAGAGCCCCAGTTCCCTCAGTCGCTCCCCATAGGATTTCTTTTCCAGTCCCTTCACCAGTTTTGTTGCCCTTCTCTGGACAAGTTCCAGTGGCTCAATGTCCTTCTTGTATTGAGGGGCCCAAAACTGGACACAGTACTCGAGGTGAGGCCTCACCAGAGCTGAGTACAGGGGGACTATCACTTCCCTGAAGTACTTGTTCCTGGTACTTGTTGCTGGTACAACAATTGTGTTGTACATAATTTGTTTTGTATATTTTATTATTATTATTATTATTATTTTCCTTTTCTGTCCTGTTAAACTGTCTTTAACTCAGACCATGAGTTTCACCTTTTTTTTTCTTTCTGATCCTCTTTCCCATCCCACTGGCAGGTGGAGGATTGAGCAAACGGCTGTGTGGTTGTTTCAGCTGCCTGCCAGGCTAAACCACAACATCACACTATTTATTTACCCAGTAATGCTAATTGACAAATATTTACTGCTTATCAAAAATTCATAGCCTGAACCATCTAATTCTGTGGAAGTTATTGATAGTTTTAATGCTGTTTCTCTTGCAGTAAAATACTCAGAGGACTGCAGAAGTAAATAATAAACATGATGGGATTAATGAAAAAAATGTTAAGGTATTGTGAATGAGTGCTTACTGATAAACATTGACATTTTTCATTCAGTCTTCTTCAAAAAGATGCTTTCTACTAATACAGAATTGACACTACTCGTATCTAGGACCTCTAGGTTGATAAATGAGTTAACTTAAGTCACCCTATTCCAAAGCAAATAGATTCCTTCCAACTTGAGTCAGATTCCACTGTAATTAGAAGGCTGTTCTCTCCAATTTTTATTCAACCTCCAGTCCAGCTGCAATAACCTCAGGAATTACTCTCATCTGACATCAAAGTATTTCTCACATATAAACTGCTGCTGAAGACTAGCTGCTTTTCTTCTCCTTCTGTTTTTTACTGGTTCCTTTTTCCTTTCCTTTTATGATCACTGTACTTTATCATAGTCTTACCCTTAGAAATGATCATCTTCTACAAGCCTTTTGCAAGACTTTATCCAGTCTTCCTTTCTTTTTTTTTTTCTAGAGCAGCCGTTCCCCATCTTTCCACACTCCACAATCCTGATTCCATAAATTCCATCTTCTGTTCATACTCTGTGATTCCATTGCTGTCTGAAATTCATATTTAAATAGTTGGGGTTTTTTTTAGACAGCTAGGAGCAGCCTGATGTTCACAAGCCCTGGTTCTCATGGGGGACTTCAATCACCCTGATGGCTGTTGGAGGGGAAACACAGCAGGGCACAAGCAATCCAGGAGGGTCCTAGAATATTTTGATGGTAACTTCCTTCTCCAAGTGATAGAGGAGCCAAGAAGGAGAGCTGCCATGCTGGGTGCCCAGAGAAGTTGTGCATACTTCCTCCAAAGAAGTGTTCAAGTATGGGTTGGATGGGGCTTTGAACAACCTGATGTAGTGGAGTGGTTGGAACTGGACGATCTTTGCGGTGCCTTCCCACCCAAATTATTCTATGAATCCATGATTCTATGATTTGATACCAAGAGAAACAAATGTACATGGACTTTTTATGTTTTATATATTACTCCAAACTTAATGTCTTTGTGAATGTCTCCAGCTGCTGAGAATTCCAAAATGCAAGCAGGCCAATCACAATATAATGCTCTTAAAATACAGTAATTAAAAAGTTGTCAGATATCTCACACATTTGGCAGATGGGTACCCATACACTTCCTAGTATTAATGTTACAGTCACCTTTTGAAATACTAATTTTAAATCTATGTTCCTAGATTTTTTCAGATAAAAAAAGAGCTGTAGTTGTACTTTATCTCTTACAAAACAGCTCAATACAAAAGATTGTCAGCAGATAAGAAGATAGTAGCCATTGTATTAAGCTGTATGCTTCTCCACACATGCTCTCTTTCCAGTGGACTCCTTTACATTTCAATAAATTCATTCTAAATAATACATTTGATTACATTTTTATAGCTAAGGTATGGTCTGGAGTTTATATGTATATTATAAATTCTTTAACCCAAATTCAATTTGTTCTATAAACAAAATTTGTTTATGTAACTGATTAACCAGGATCAAATTAGGTCACTCTATTGACACAGTTTTGAGCTGTAATTGGTTTCTTTAATTGGTAAGTTAGAATGTAATCAACTCAGAGTAAGTACACTCTGTGCCATTAACCAGTAAGTTTGGGATCTCTTGGGAAAGCTTTGCAAACTGTACACTACAAACAGGATTAAAAGTCTATTAGTTTGTGTTCTGCTATGAAATTTATTTTGTAGAAGCAGTCATACAGAAGTGTAATAAATATTTTTGTGAAACAGCAAAAAAAAAATGTTAACAATTTTACCTTAATGTGGAAGTCTCTTCTTCAGAGAGTGGATTTGAACATTGCATCCTTCTCCTAACTATAACTGAAAGATCAGCTTTCAGATACAGTATTCTTGACTGAAATGTGATCACATTGTGTGCAGCCTGTAGTTATACAGGAATTATACAAAATTATACAGAAGTGAGGAAAAATCAGGGAATTTTAGGTCTGGAAAGCTTTATGCAAAGTCATTACAACCAAAATAAAGCGTCATGTTACTTGTAATCATCATGTCTTGTATTGTCAGGAAATAACTCACAGAAAAAGTGTATGACTTCCTCCAGTGATTCATGTATCCCATCCCACTCAGTGGGTGTAAGGGAGAGGTAATTTTTTAATTCTCTGTGTGGGTATCAGGAGTAATGACAATTACTCTAGAGGTTCAAACATACCACAGATTTACTTAAAACTCAGTAGAACAAAAGACAATGGCTCAGCAAAACTTGTGATAGTATCCCAATGTGCTGAAAATGAAGCTATAGACAAAGAGAGCGGCAGAGAGTGAAATAAAGGAAGGGAAGGGGAGG